>CM043016.1:32218257-32400781 GCA_023690525.1 Holotrichia oblita
CAGCGCACAGTAGGATAATATGTGAGAAGAGATTCCTCAGTATCTACTGCTACCTGTTAAGGTCAAAGAATACTGCAGTCTATTTTGGCTAACGACTGATATTCCTTTAATGTAATTCACGGCAATTTAGAAGTGTTATGAATTAATGTAGGCACATACATTGATTTGGTAGTATTTTGGACATGAATGAATTATTAAATGTGATGCAAATTTGGTTAGATACTTACATTACGAATCTTCCTAAATTAGTTTTTAACCGCAGAAAGGCTAATACACATTTCTTAAAATATAGTGTTGAAGGTAACGTCTTCAATCTATGTCTGTATAAATGTTCGTATGAGCATCTCCCACAAGTTATTAGATAGAAAAGTTGAAGTTCTCGACGTGTTAGATAATTGCTTCAGCTTCATAAATCACATCTGTCGACGCTGCTTAATTACATAAGTGATAGACTGTAGAAATTAATAAGTACTCAAAAGTCCTACACGCATCAAGTGGTCAAAATTGATTAAATATTGATTGGTTTTCTTCTTATCCAATACATATATATTTACTATTTTCAGTATTGGTACTCTTGTTTGATATGAGGGTCTTAATGATATAAAAAAGTGAATTGTACTAACTGAAATGGAACTAATGGAAGTATATAAAAGAAATCGCACATTAATTACCTATTTCGTTTTATAAAACCATGATCTTCTGTAGACCTTCTAAATGTTGCTTGGTATGTTTCATACGAAGGTGTGTCATTTACACGATCTTCTAATAAGATCGTCTCACTCTTCATTCTTAACTTTGTGATGCACGACAACAAAGATTGATTACCATTCGCATACCATCGCAGATTGACAATTGGCTGAGTTTTGGTGGTTTGGACAATTTTTTGGAACAAATCTGGATTATATTTCAAAGTTCTTCACTGGATCTCTTGGTGCAGAAGTAGAACACTAAACACTTTAACCCACTAAACACCAAACAAGTTTTATTATCAAGGTGATAATAAAACTAAATTAAAATAAAATCTACAAATACAGGTAACCTAAATGTTATGTACGGTCAAACCGATACGCATCATTAATTTCCGATTAACGAAAACAATGACGAATACCGGATAGGGCCGTTGTCACAGTTCATTAAACATGACTTATTTTTATAAATTTCTAAACTTTCGAAAATATTTAGAAACTTACAATTGTTTATTTGTCTAATTAATTTAACATTCATATGATCGATGTTGTGATCTGTTTCAAAAATGTGTTGGGCAACGCTCGATTTCTCAATTCTATTAAATCTAAGATTAGCCATATGCTCTTTGCATATAATTGAGACTGCTCTCCTGGTTTGCCCAATATATTTTTGATTACAATCTTTACAATTGATTTCGTAAATACCTGACTTTTCTAGAGGTTGTATTTTATCTTTAGGGTTACCGATGAGACTTCGTAAACTAGTCCCAGAACTGTAAACTCTTCTGAGATCTACTTCTTTGAAGATTTTACTCAAACCTTTAGTGATAAAGGGAGCGTAAGGGAGGGTCACAACGGGTGAAGCTTTAACATCCTCTCGAAAAGTCGTAGATTCTTTCACATATTTCTTATAATTAAACTTTCTAATTAACTTATAGATATGCTGATGCTGGAAACCATTACACTTGGCCACATCTTTTATAATTTTAAGCTCTTCTTCATACCTCGCTTTGTTCAAGGGAAAACTGAGAAGTCTGTGGACCAAAACATTCAGGCTTGCCATTTTGTGTTGAACACAATGATGGGAATCTGAAGGAATGTAGCAAAGTGTACTGGTTTCCTTTCTATACACGTCAAACTCTAATCTATTGTTATTTCTAATTACTAAAGTATCTAGAAAGCGTAGCTGACCGTTTTCTTCTCTTTCACAAGTGAACTTTATGGTTTCGAACCGATTGTTTAATCTATTGAGAAAATCGTCAATATTACATTTTTTAGTGTCAAATATAGCGAAAATATCATCCACATACCTCAACCAAACCCTAGGAAAGTATTCGTTCTCAGATTCTAAGTCCTTTTCAAAACGGCTCATGAAAAGGTTAGCCAAAAAGGGCGACAAGGAGTTACCCATTGCCGTTCCTTCCAGCTGTTCATAAAAACTCCCGTTGAATTGAAAAATGTTCTGTTTCATACAGATGTCAGTTAAGCGAATATATTAATTTAGTTTTATTAGTGGGTTAAAGTATTTAGTATTATATTTCAAGTTAATTCAAATTCTCCAAGCATCTTGTATCACAAGCTTAATACAGTGTTGGCGGAAATAATAGAAATGCACCTTTTCATCAAGTTTTTAATATAATTCTTACATTGTTTGATCAGCTTAGATCTTGCAAATGTAACTACATCATACTTCTTGTTAATTTTAATGAAAAGCTAATTTTCTTTGCAAGTCCAATAAGAAATAATGGAATTCTGGTCTTGTTAAGAGGAACAAAACATTACTCGTAAAAAAATGAAGTTTCAAGACAAAATTTCTTACAAAAATTAAATAATTTCAATATCTTGTTACACCGCCAGCTTGTATAAGTACTTCTTCGCATCTTCGGGGCATTAAATTGATCAAAATGGCACACACATTTGTCGGAATAGAATACTAGGATTTTTGTATTTGTCTCCACAATTCATCTTTGTTTGTGGCTATGAAAGGCCCAATTCGCTAGCTTTGGCCAAAGGTGCTCCAAATACTGTATTCGGTGGTCGTCTTACAGAGTCAAATATATTGATTTTAGTTTCAGCCGATCACAGAACGTTTTTCCAATTTAGACAGAAAAAGTGTTTTCTGGCGAACACTAGTCTACTATTTTTATTTTTAGGGCTCAGCAGCGGCACTTTTTCTGAGAGTTGTACCCAATACTTCGGCTTGATACAGCCAAATTTAGATCGGTTTTTAGTTCGCTTGAAGACAAAAAAGGGTTGGCTTTACAATGACGTATTAAGTAAACGTTTTTGATCTCTATCGGTCCTTTTGCGTTTTCTACCTTGTGTTTCGGGTTTATTTGTCCCGTGAAGGGCAATGTACCTGGTGGCCAACCAAGAATGTCGCTTGGCCATATGTCAGGAATGGTTTTGGGAAAAATATTATTGAGTAAAGTGACCCCGAGAAACATTTGGAAATTATTTGGAAAAGTGTAGGATGACGGCTTGATTAAACAGCTTCAATCACTTTACACGTTTTTGAAGATATCTTCGGATTGGTAAAAGATAGCGACACCCGATTTTCGCTGATTTGTTGGTAATTTATCCTACTTTCTTAATTTCTTGTCAAAAATGTATGTTTCTATTTAATATTTTCGAGAAAAACCAAAATTCCAGAAAAAATTTAAACAGCGCCCTCTAACATGCACGTCACTAGACTAGATAAGTCGAGAGAATCGAAGAAAAAAATTAGCTGTCCCACCCGGCCGGAGTATTAATCCTGATGACATTGAATATTTCTTTGTGCAAATGCCAGACAAACTAGAACCAAAACCTCCTCGTAAGATAGGAAAACGGAAACAAAGAGTTGATACCTCTGATTATTCATCATCACTAGAAGACGACAATTTTAGCCTTGTTTAATCTGCTAGAAACATGGAATCATTTGGTTCCTTGGAAAATTTAGGAATTTTGAAAGTCAAATGGACGAACCTATTGCGTCAACTAGTGCCAGGGCTGAAACCGACGTAGAAGAATCATCAGATCAAGCTTTGCAACAACAAAATTCAAGTATAATGTAACATTATTATACCTAATCTGTCTCCTTCTTTAGTCCAATAACGTTCAAAATGCTATAAGTAGGCAAAATAAAATCTGGGTCAAAGTAACCCCACTCCCGTGGAAAACATCGTCCCAAATTTCAAGATGTTATTGTTCGAATTATTGCCTAAAAAGTGATAATTTATCTATTCTAGTGTCTTTAGGAAGAAGTAAGTAGACTATGGGCTTTATTTTAGATTTTTTTGTTGACAAAACACTATAGAAATAAGCCTCATTTTATTGAAAATATTAACAGTGGGCCAAAGTAACCCTGTTTTACGGTATGCAAAGTATGTTTTGGAGCAATACATCCTGTCTTCATGTCACAGTGGACAGTAGTTGCGACAATGGTACATTCACTGGACAGACGCTCGGTAGCACAGAGGTTAATATTACAAACCCCTAAAACTTGTATTACATGAGCATATTCTCTAACAGTATTGCTGCTTACAAGTGTTGCCTTATAAGATTTATTTCAGCCAAGAAATTGTCCAAAGTATCTCGAATAAAATTCACAAAAAAATGTTCAATAATTTTGGATGATGACACTAAAAAAAAGACTAAAATAAACTTCTTGATCAGTAATGATGGTTTCTTTTTATTATAATTATTATTTTTCCATACAAGAACTTATTCCAACGTTTCTTTAGTAAGGACAAGAATTCCTTTACTGATTCAACAAAACACGACCTTACAAATTTTTCAAGGTCTTCATTCGATAAAAATCGACGCCTTTCAATTGTTTCTTGAGTTTTCGTTAGAGAAAATAATTTCAAAGGGGGTGGTAGGGTCTGTAGGATGGATATTGTAATTCCTTAAAGTCGCATTGATTAATTACTGCTTGAAGAAGCCTTGATCCTTATAGGAATACTCTGCAGTTGTTGTGCAGAAGAGCTTTCTCAGCAAAATTGTGGTGTCAGTTTTTACGATAGCAATGTTTCATGTTTTAATATTCCGACTTTGTAAACATTTTTCGTTCGTGAAATCCCTCCGTGTGCCAGAAAACTTTGAAAATGCAAGAAATTGTATTTTGCATTCTTGGGCAGTGGAAATCGCTTATAAACTAATTCCATGGATTCTTGTTTCGTGGGAGGTTCTCCCAACGAATTCGAGTTCGACGACTCAATAGGTATGATAATTTGATTTCATTCATTTAACATAAATTTCGAGATGACACTAAAATGTCACGGAAACGTCATGTAAGAGAAATTTAAGCTCTTGTAACTCGGTTATTTTTGATAGAAAAAAATACTAATTTGATCTATAATGTTAGTTATTAATAAGAAATTAATAAAGATATTAAATCTTCTATTTATAAATTTGTATATAAATATAGACACAGAACAAATAGACCTTTCCCATCCCTCTAAAACTAATACAGGCTACCCGCTGATTTACATTATTATAATCTTACCTCTTCCCTTTACAAGTTCCGCCTTTGAGTGTCAGTCGAATATCACCACGCTTTTCGGAGCGGACAATATTGTATACAAAAATATACAAACAAGGATTATTGGCCGTATCGGTCGGCCACACTTGAGTCTCATCTCCGTGTACCCTACCTCTCCGAACGGTTATTGTAAACGTTGTTTGTCCCATGTCGTGTATACACACGGTGCAAAATGTCGCTTCTATATAGTAGTGTACGTCTATTTGTGGATATGCTTTATGGGAAACCGGAAAATAGGATTAGGATCCACTCTGTTACGGTGTGACAAAAACGTCTCTCAGTCTGCTGTCAATATAATCAGAGTGCGTATTCGCCATATGTCGTTTCGTTGGTGTTATTGAAGAACTGCAGTCCGTGGCGATAGGTATATATGTACCTATAAGAGTTACCACTAATAAACTTGATTGGCGTGAAGTTGAAGTGGATGATACACACGTAAATTACGTAGTTTTTACTGCTCGTTTAATACTTGTTGGGATTATCTTTTCTTTAGTTTTACACTTTAGCTTTGACCTATAGGTAAATGACAGCAAAATGCTTGAACAAACTATTTGTTTTAAAACTTTTTTTATAAGAAAAAGAACGTACTGTATGCAGTCATCATCCTGTATAATACTAAATATGCTGTTATATGTCTAGTCCTAAACTACCGTACTTTGACGACCTACATATGATCCAACATTAATTACCGTAAACCAGTATTACTTCCTATATTATACGATTAGTCATGACTTGCATAAATTTGCTTCAATTAAAACACATTTTTCCGCATTTGCTATTGGCAATATCGCAAAATTACCAGCGGATTTTCTCGAAATACTCCTTATATTTACGACCGTATAGTCGAGGTAAACTTGTATATTACACGAATAATAATTGTACGACGTACTGCGGCTAATGTGCTGCACCAGAGAAGAAATTCTAACGTGTCCATTAGCGGTTCTCGGCGCGATCATAAAAAGTTATTAAATTAAAAGCGAAATGGTCTAATGTCGAGCGCAAAAATGCCATATATTACTCGCTTAATTCGTTTCCTTGCACTACAGACCGTTTCTCGGGCGACTTTCTGAAGTTCGATTCGCAATTGCCTAGGAATGTTTTACCGATATTGTGTACCGATATTATAATATATATCATTTGTATTGGAATATCGATCGCTTTTAGTAAGAAAGAATGTTGTACGTTCCATATTATTTCCTCTTATTTAAAACAATCTGTATTAAAAATACCTAATACTTCAACCCTTTCATAATAATAAAATAATTATCCGTTAAGTGCCTCTACACTATTGCTATAAAGAGTTTAAATGGACAGCACTAACGAAAACAATGTTTACATAAATCGCGAATTTCTTAACCCCTTCCTGCACAGTGGGTCATATTTGGCACACTTCATATTTATTTAAAATATCTTATGTAAATTAAACTCTATACCTAACTGTTTATGCATGAATGGAATGAATATATGGCACAAACATCATATACGAGGGAGCGTTTTTATATTCGCGGAATGAGCGGGTTGTAGGAGGGTGATTAGGCGCATTGGGGGCGTGGCCTGTCCAGAGACTCATAATTAGTATAAATACGAAGTTTCATTGTTATTAGACAATTAGTTTTCGAGAAGACCTTGGCGTGCCTTCACTCAAACAGCACATCCTTAAATTAGCCAACGCAGCCATGGAGAAAATTGGACGATCGGGAAATCCCCTTATCAGCCATCTTGTTGAGCTCGACCCGGACAGACCGCCTCCCAGAATCCAGGTCAGAAGGGCCCTTTCAACCCTGAGAATGTGCATTATTCCACCAATTTTCTAGTCAAAACTTGACTTTAGAACTCAAACATACCTACAAACACCCGGGTTAGAGGAACCTCTCCCAGATGAATAAAGGGCTTCCGAACCAAGGTTTGGCCTCAGAAGAGAAAGAAAGACCATAGTAGACAGTTAGTCTTTGAGCTATCGTCAACCAAGTAACATAATCAGGAGTGAAAAGTGAAATATGGAAAAAAAATCGAAAAACGTGCCGTTATAAAGTTCCTTACCAGGCAAGGAAAATCAGTCGCGACCATAATGAATGAGATCTCATTGGTTTACGGCGACTCTTGTCCAGGAAAAACCATAGTGTACAAGTGGCATAGTTTATTTAAAAAAGGAAGGGAATCCCTTGAAGACGATCCGAGCTGGGAAACTCATGGCAACGGTATTTTGGGACTCGGAAGGAATATTGTTGATTGATTATAAAGATAAAGGTGTTTCTATAACCGGAGAATATTACGCTTCAATATTAGAGCGACTAAAAGAAGCCATTAAAGAGAAAAGAGGGGGAAAATTGACGAAAGCTGTGCTGGTTTTGCACGACAACGCGCCCGTCCACAAGAGCCGCGTTGCGTTAGCTGCCCTGCATAAGGTGGGCTTCGAAATTGTGAATCACCCACCCTACAGCCCAGACCTGGCCCCGTGTGATTATTACCTGTTTCCGAAAATGAAAAAAGAGCTGCGGGGTAAAAAATTTACTGCCGATGATGAAGTCAAGGAGGCAGTTTCGGCGTATTTTGCAGATAAAGAGAAATCATTTTGTTATGAGGGTATAAATAAATTAATTGAAAGATGTGAAAAATGTATCCGTCTTGCAGGTGAACATATTGAAAAAGAAAAATAGTTTGATTTTTTATTTCCACCCCTTATTCCCCATTCCGCGAATATAAAAACGCTCCCTCGTAACTGTTAAAGCAGCGCTACCCTAATGCACCGTTGTGAAATTTCATGAAAATTAGCAAACGGTCGCCGAGGTTACAGCTCACGGTACCTGTTACAAATTTTGATCATCGATCAACGAAGTTTCTATAGAGTATGATTGAGATTACAAAATATCTAGCAATTAGACCCTATACAAGGGATTTCTGTAAATATATACAAATATTTCCTTGGCTGCTCTTCGGTTCTCGGGTTCTCTGCCGTGTAGAAAAGTTGTGGTACTTGACGTTTCGATCATTTTGTCGTGATCTTATTCAAAAGTGAAGTTCGTCTTCTGGTCTCTGCATCTGCTGAGAAATGCCAGTTGGCTCAGCAATTTTGACTTCTTTAGTTGTAGATCTTCCAGTCTCTTCGTAAGCGTAAACGTTTCCTCCCCGTAGATGTGTGTTAATGTAGTCTTCAGGCTTTCACGGCCGCTGTTGATGGCTGCTCTTCGGTTCTCGGGTTCTCTGCCGTGTAGAAAAGTTGTGGTACTTGACGTTTCGATCATTTTGTCTAAATATGTAAAAATATACAGAATGCTTAATTAAAAATAACAATGCAAATACAGACTTTCCCGGAAGTCCAATATCTTGGTTGATAAGAGAGATAATTGAACTTTTTTATTCCACGCGTCTAGTTTTCTCAAGATCTACATACCTAAACTAATGCCGATTATACAGGGTGTTCCATTTCTTCTGCACAGACAGCAACTTTGTTTTTTTAATTAAAACCTATATTTTTTACAATTTTTTTTTAATTTACATGCAAAATAAAAGGAACGTTATGGTACTCATATGAAAAAACTGACGGTCTTTGAGATATTTGGCTTACTATGTTTTTCTAGTCAATTTTTGTCAATTATAGTATCGCAAATTTTGCGGTTACGCTAATTAACAGAAAAGTTATTTCTAGACCAAATATTAGGCAATAACAGTTCTTCAACATACCATGTCAGAAACTGACCTACGATATAAGGGGTGCCCAGAAAATGTTGTCAAATTTAACGAAGCAAAATATGAAAAATCTCCTTTAATTCAAATGGAAAACCCTGTATATTATTGATCAGTAAAACGCATAATAAAATATTCTACAACCTTGTTATACCATTCCCTATGCCGAAGTTCAAAATATTAGGTAAAAAACGTAGTATTATAGTCAAAAGTGAGTAAATTTATGGATTACTTCAAATTTACTCCATTAAAAGAAAACAAAAAACTTCAAATATTAAAAATACAATTAGAAAAATTATACATGTGTTTCCTGTGCAAAAAATAATCCAACAAGTTTATAATAAGTGTTATTATAATTAGGTTGTTATGTATAATATCTTTATCAATTTTGCAGTACTAGTTCTTTTATTGAGGCTTGTTTCTACAGAAACTGAAACATCTTTGCATTACTATTTGTTGTGAAATATATAATATATTTTTATAGGTCGTTCAAGTAATTATTATTATATCCCAACTTTCTCAAAGGCAGACAAAATGAGTTTTTAAGGCAAAGCTCTTTAAAATCCATAAAGCGCAGTATTCAATGATCGCATTTTATGTGTGCAATGTGGTGGAAACGTAATCTAAACAAATGCTGTTAATGAGAGTGAGACTCTTGAGCTTAAAGCTTTTGTTTCGTGGATATAGGGCCTAGATATTGTTTGTTATTATTTGGTCTTCTGTATGTTGCCGTTTTCCCAAGTTCTATTTCATATATCTGTTTCGTCTGCTTTCTGATTTGATTATATCGTCGCATGCTCATGTTTTTTTTAATTCTTGCAATTAGATATTTTAAATTGTTTCAAGTTCTGTGTTAAACAGTTGCTGAAGATCAACTGACAGACCGATCTTGTGGCACTACAATAATTACACAGTCTCATACAAATAAAAAAAAATTCTCGAGTATGGGGATCAGACCATGTTTACTTTATGTTCTTGGAGTCGCTGATGGGCTCCACCAATTAATTAAGATATGTAAAAAAAAAACTTCTATTTAAGTTTGATCACAAACAGCTAACACCTGGAGTCCCTCAGAGGACTATATTAGTCATAGTCTATTAGTTGTAATCTGCAGCTCTAACGCAATTAAATGTTTAAAACGTTGTGCTTTTTTTGATCTTTATACTTATAATTAATTCCTATCGTTAATTCTTCTAATATGAAAATTCCTTTGAATATAACGATTAACTATTAATTATGATTATTAAGTAAATTGAGCAAAAAATCTAAGTGGTACAATTCACTTTATACATTTGATTTCCCTTCATTAAACATTTTTGCATTATCCCCATCACATGTCTTGAATTTTATGCAGGTCATGCAGGCATTAGTACCTATATATTAAACACCTGCTTATATGCATACAGATCTATTAACCTTGTTTTTCACTGTTAAGGTGTGCATGACAAATTCCTTTAAAATATAGTTTTCCTGAAAAAAAAAACAATTCTCCGGAACATCTACTTCCATTTAACATAAAGCCACCGTTATCGCTTCATTGACAGTTTGTTTCTAACAGCTTGTATGCTGTATGTACATCGTGTCCAGTTATTTATGCTGTATACGTTATTACTTGTGAAAAACTCAAGCTCTACTAACAAGTTCCCCAAGTATGCAGCTACCGCATATAGTAATTTTTTGCACTTTCATACTATCTATAAGATCGATAGATATTGATGTAATGTGGATAGTGTTTCATGTATGTTCGCACGCAATCGTGTGCCGTTGGCAATTCCACTACGTTCACTCCGTATATATTATGCTTAATCCTGCCAGCATACCACCAAACATCTGCTTCAGAGATAATATGTACGGGCAATTACTACTAAAGAAGCTTATTATTTAACGAACAACGGATTTAGTATATTTATTACAGATATATCGTAGCTGTTCTTTACAATTTTATATTAGTTAATAGAAAATCGATGCAAATAAATGAAGAGGTAATTGAGTAGGATGGTAGAAAATTAAACCGCATCCGGGAACTCGCGTTGCAAACTAAAGAAAGGAATTCAACTATCTAACATTATTAAAACAAGTATGAAATTGTGATATTACTTTCGTAAAATATTCAAAACCCTATTCTATCCAAAGTACATCGGTCTCATCCGGAAGCTTCTGCAACATGGGAACCACCCATTTTCCGAATAATGAGAACCGTGTCATGACAAAAAAATCGCGTAATTCAACCGCCTGTAGAGGAACACACGGTGGATGTCATACGATACTACCCGAGCGTCATACAAGAAACCCGGTTTCTATTCATACACACGGGGGTACAGCATCGTACGGAGGAACGGCTGGCCCCCGCCCTCGTTCCTTACAAATCGCTTTTTTGTACCGATGCCACAGAAAGAACGCTAAAAAACCGTTATGTTACCTTTCTGGAGGCGACTGGATCTTTTGTATATACAGAGGTTTGCAAAATAGTTAAACAAATTCGTGGTTATCTAATTAGTTGATTGAAGTGTAAATTTTTTTGAAAACCAAAATTAAGATTTAGATTAAAACCAAAATTTTATCCTCTAAGATCATAAGACTTATCAACTTCAGATTTTTCTGAATATTTTATCTTTATAGGCTTGAAAAAGTATTTCAGTTAGTCAGTAAACATAATGGAGTAGTAGCATTTGCATGATTGCACTAAACAATGAATTGCAATATAAATAATACTACGGTCACGATGGTACATGATGACTTTATTCATTGAACTCTAATAAGGATTTTGAGGCTCAAGCAAGCTTTTTTCCCACCCCTTCTTATCTGGCTTTTGGTGAGATTACAGGAAATCTTTGCTCCAATAAATTATAACTCGGCGCATTCTTTACAAGACCATAGAGATGCTAATTATGATTAGAAAATTAAAGGTTAGTCAAAAATTCCAAATTAGCTTGAACTCAAAAGCTCTTGGTGCTACCTAATATGCATTTATACACTTTGATAACATCTCTCCAGATGTTACCAAAGCCACTTTGAATCTATCCATTTAACTTCCACAATTTCAAACCGCTTATTAAAGGAAAACTACCATAGACTGCGATGTTGTCTTTCAATTTCGCCATCTTTCTTGTTTCTTGTACGAATTGAAAATCATCTACTAAGTCTTCTGATTTGCGAACTGTCTTTTGTTTAAACGAAAAGGAGTACATCTCATATTTATACAACTATATGATTTCATTTCTAATGACATCTGGTAGATCTGATGATACACAGAGACAAGCGCCGAAATTATACCTAAATATCCCCATTTCGAGACAGAAAAGCATGTCTATGATGATTGGTTTTGTCATTTTTCTTATTCCTTGAAGGATCAGGAGATAATAATAATAATAACAAAGTCGTCAGATCTACTAGAGTTTTTGTTGATGTAATCCAGTGTATTGTTTATAATAAGGCTCGTCTTCCCTTTGCTTATGATTTTGACGCCCGTACTAGTCACGCGTCTGTGACCTCTGGGACAGCCTCTGTTAAATGTTGTCCTTCAATCAGTTTTGACCGGCTTACCTATCATACGGTAGAGAGCCGCTGTCGTTAGACTTCGTTTTCCTTCCAATTTCAGCCTCGTGTCCAACCTGTCGAAAATAGCTGCTTAGTGATGTTATCAGCAAAGCTAACATATTTCCAGACGAGCAGTATGGTTATCGTCAAGGATTATCGGCTAATTTTCAGCTTCTCCAGTTTGTGGAAGAGATTCGCTCTACTCTGGAGCTGCGATGCTTAAACTGTGTGGTTTTTTCTGGACTTTACCGCAGCATTCGACTCAGTGTGTTGTACAATGGCCTTCTTTTTAAGATGAGGCGTCTTGGCATGAGCCCGGGCCCACTTGCCTTAATTCAATCTTACCTTTTCGGTAGAAGTGTCTGAACAAGTTCTCTGATATCCCCCATCAGAGCTGGAGCTTGTTAGGACCAGAACTTTTTATCCTGCACATCTCGGATATTCCACGATCGCTGCGCACGAGACTGGCTATCTATGTCGACGACGTCGTCTTTTATACGTTTGAAGCAATGACGCGATCTGCGAACAACGTTGTGGGGTGGGCCCACAAATTGAGGTTGTCGATGCACCTGTCCGCTTCTCTAGGAAACGAAACTCTCAGCCTCGATGATAAACTTGTTTTTAATTGATATTTTACCAGTGTTTCCTCTAAGTTCCTGCGGGGGAGGGGGAGGGTGGACTATCCTCGCACCACTTTTTTGTTGGAAAAGCTCCCTAAGTTTAAACATCAAACTTCTGATGTATGCGACGTTCCTACAACCAGTTGTCACCTATGCTGCCCTAACCTGATACAGTGCCAGTGTGTCTCAAAAGAAGCGGCTAAACATCTTGTAAAACCGGGTGGTACGAATAAGGGCCTCCCTCCGGATGTGTAAAATCTAATTCAGAATGGTTAGAACGAACTGGTCGTAGAACGTTCAATTCGAATCTGAATTTGTCGGATAAAAAACTGTGTCTTCACTCGGAAACCCACTGATTTCTTGTCTCGCCCCGTTAGCGCTATATACGCTGATCCTCGCGTGAGGTGGTCATGCGGGACCAGCTTGCTCGGCGCTGAAGGCGCGTACCTATCTCCTTGATTATTCCATCCTTGCCATGTCCCTTGCACTGGCGGCATCGACCGTTCTAAACGTCGTGTGTGTATACCTACAACCAGTTTTCGCTATAACTCGCTTAGATAACGCGAACGGCTTTCCATTACGCACAAAGTACAACTACATAGTACCTCTTCCATCCTACCACAGTAAAGATGATTGGTTTCTCCCACCCGCTTCGATTTGGAATCTTGTACCTGTCTTTTTTGTCACTTTTTTCCTTTCGCGTAAGGAATCCTAGAGACGGCCTAGTAACTCCAGGCCAAGACCGAAATACATTCTTACTCTTCCTGAGTCGTCATTGTTTAAAGATCAAGAACAAGCTAAAGAGACCTCAATCCCAGTCTTAGACAAACAAAAGCTCTCAGATCTATGCTACGATGTAATAGAAGGTAAGTTGTCACTCTATCCATTCCAGGGTGCCAAGCAAAGCAAGCCTTTAACGGACAAATAACAAACAATCACAGCTTAATACTTCTAGCATACATCTAATTCAACAGTATGCATGCATAGTATTCTATAAGATAGTAATTATTAAAAGCTTCAGATGAATCAAACAAATTTTGTAGTCATTTTTCGTTTTAAATCAGAGCGACTTATGTTTTAAACTTTTACATTTTCTTAACACAATCGACTCGACATCAACGGTAACAAACTCACATTCTTATTTGTTACAATATCTTGGTCGGGCTTGTATGCAGCACCAGATTGTATTATTATATCGCACCATTATTGTTACTCAGTGCTTGATGATTGCTATAATTTACTGATTTGTGAGCGGAGATATTTTAATTTTTGGCGCGTGCTTGTCGTTTGTATTGGCACTCCTGGCACCCCACATTATTACTATATACCCTCCCTGCGTATTATTACCCCCTCTAACGTGACGTTTATAACAACCGTAATTTAAAAAAAAAGAACTGCAGCAGGACCTATTCTATTCTATTACGATAAGTAGGTATTTATAAAGCAATTCTATAAAAATAGGACTAACTTCCATAGATATTATCAATTGTTTTCCCGTCGTTTGAAATTGGTATATTTAACACTTAAAGACGCCGTATCCTTGTGTGAAAATGTTTTATTCTTTATATTAAATTCTTTCATTAGCACCAAGAAATAAAATAAACAACATGCATATAAATAAGTAAATACATGCATGAGAAGTAGCTAGAAATAATAAAACTCGCTTCACCGTAGATGATATAACACTTCGATAATGAATTTATAATTGCGCCATGGGTATTTTTAGTACTCTACAGCAGTTCTCTTGAAAGGGAATTATTTAGTTACGGTATGTTCATCTCAAATAATGCCAGGAGAGAAAAAAAAATAAACTTAATGTAATTAATCATTCTAGACGGATATAAAATTCTTTTATGGTAGATATTTGCAATTGCGATTAGAAAATGCAACAATACAGCGAATATATTTAGTGTTTTATAAATATTTTATGTGGAAGATGATATAAAATAGCTTCTTTAGAAAACCAGGAGAAAAAAGCAATTTATGTGTGGAAATAAATGATATAATTCTTTATATATTTATTTATGTATTTTATTTTTGTATTATCATTAATTTTATTTAAATATTTATAACGTGCCATCGAAAAAAAACATAATTGGTGTAGGCTATGTAAATGTTTTTGATCGTTGCTTTAGCCACTACCACTTAATGACATTTATTATTTGACATTTGATTGCAACCAAAGTTTATATCCTCAAATTAAGTGTCAAGGAATAAATGTCATTATGTGAAAGTGGCTAAAGTAACAATCCATTCACATAGCCTATTCTAATTATGATTTTTTTCGATGTGTCTATATTATTTCCACAATGGTCTGTAGGGAAGCGCAACGCGTCTGTTGTACACGCGGCAGACGTGTACGTCTGTCTTATGCGGTTAGATGCACGGAAGCATACACCTACCATGTGCATAACCACAACCATTCCTTGCTCTAACCCGCTTAGGTAACGCGAACGGCCTTTCATTATGCACAAAGTACGACTACATAGTACCTCTTTGACCCTACCACAGTAAGAACGGTCGGTTTCCCCAACCCCCAATATTGCACCTGTCGGAATCGCTCAGTAAAAAATGCAGCTATAGAAAGATTCGCAACACAATACAAAAATTTTCGAAAAGGCATATAAGCTTGCCAAAGAAGTAGCGAAAATGCCTTTCATTGGACCTTATCCCTGTTGTGGACTGCAAAAGGGCCACCTAAAACAAATAGTAAGGCCTCCCACTGGCAGAACACGCCAGGACAAATTCAGATAAACGCACTGTTATCAGGATCGCTTAAGACAGCACAGTTTTTCAGCAAAGGGGACCTTGGACTGCTGGCAGAATTTTTGACAGGTCATGTGGCTCTGAAGTACCACCTACATAAACTCGGAAAAACTGACGATCAAATCTCCGGTCTATCTTAAGAAGATCTATAGACGGCAGAACACATTTTGCGTAAATGTGTTGCTGCCAGTTATACCCGACACCAACACATCCAGGATGGAAATCCCAGAAGGTTCATCGAAAGCCTTCAACTAGTCTAACAACTAGAAAGGCAATGTTACAATAGGTCCATGCAGATCGCGCTGGCTTTCAGATTATGCAAGGTGTGTTCGTCACTTTTTTTCAACAATGTATTGAAATCCTGTTTTTATTCCTGATTATTCAAAATACACGAATTATACAACAAACAGAGAGATCACTAAACACTTCAACTCACAAATCACCACAAGACTTTTGACAGCAAAGCTATCATTATCAGGGCGATAATAAAACTTGATTGAAGTGTTTAGTGTTCTACTTCTGCAGCAAGAGATCCCGTGAATATTTAGGAAAAGTTGCGAAATTTCTTTGCTTCTTTTGTTAAGGTACAATCCGTTTTAGAAGTCATGTCCTTCCCTACTCTAAAAAGGCGTTGTTGGTTACTAAGGTAGTACTGGTGCATGAAGTTTCGGCGATGTTTGATTTAGAAAGGGTTGACAAAATAGCTGAGGTGCAAACTTAAACCTATATATTTTTCAAAAAACGTCTCCAATTTTGAAGCAAATGTATTTATTTGAAAAAAATAAATATAATGCTTTGTTAAAGGATACCAAACCACTTAATAAAAAGGGAAGTAAGTCAGATATTAATAATTACCGACCACTTACCTTGTCCTCTAGTTTTTCAAAAATTTTCGAATATGCGATGCTTTATAGATTGGGTTCCCATTTGGACAAACACAATATTTTGACTGAGCATCAGCATGGTTATAGAATTAATCATTCAACAATGACGGCAATTTATGACTTTTACGATCGGGTTGTGTGTGCTTTGTATTCGGGTGGACCCGCTATTGGCGTTTTCTGCGACCTCAGCCGCGCGTTTGATTGCGTAGATCACGACCGTTTATTGGTAAAATTGGAATTATATGAAGTTCGCGTAGTTGTTAGGAATTCGTTTATGAGCTTCCTGAGCGATAATAGGCAGTTTGTCAATATTCACCATAACTATGTTACAGTAGAGTCTACAAAATTATTGGTTGAACGTAGCGTGCCCTAAGGTAGTGTGTTTGGGCTTTTATTGTTCTTAATATTTATGAATGATATTACTCATTGTTTTCCAGAGTATGGTTTGATTATGTATGCTGATGATATCAGCACTGTAGTATTATCTGATAGTGTATCTAAGACTCAATATCTTATATTTCATGGTGTTTGCAAAAGAACCTAGTTTAATACCCATATTTTCGCCGACAGGAAGGATGATTGTTTAACGTGGCAGACTTACTGTATCAATTAAGAAATTTAAAAACAGTATTAGGTAGAAATTCCTTGTTATCCTTTTATTATGCAGATGTTCATTCTAGACTGTCTTATGGTGTTGCTTTTTGGGGTGCTTCAGCAGCCAGTAAGAAAGTTTTATCTCAAAAAAGAATTATACTATTTTAGAGAATGGGTTGTTCTTGCCCTATCATCGATCGATATATTTGAATTGTTAGTTCTTATTTACAAAAACAAAGATAAATTTCATTGCAATAAGGACATTCATCAGTACAACACTCGTTCTAGGTTTGATTTTAATATACGTTTCTGTTCCTTAAATTTGAGCCAAAATTCACCTCATGTTTTGGGTTTACAACTTATAATAGTTTTAATTTAATTCCTTTTAAGCATGCCATTAAAGCATTTAACGACCCAAAGAATTAATATCTCCACAGATGTTGATACTAAGACCGTAATATTGAAACTCACTTATTTAGGACCAAGTTGGACACGAAAGTGGTTGCTGGACCCCAAAGGGGCACCAGCTGCCGACCGACCGTTAGGTATGCGGCAAAACAGGGAAAGTGCACACACTCCTCAGGACAAAGAGGCACGAAACCAGTTGCCCGCACGAGACCGACACCTCGCGGAGAGGCCCGGCGAACCGGTGGGCTCCTCTCCCCCGTGCTACCCATGTTAGACAAGTTTTCTTGTCAACGTTGGACGGGTCACCGTTGGAGACGCTTTAGCGAACTCCTACCTCACATCTAACCCCACGGGGCCTAGGCCTCCTTGCGGATGGCTACTATCGGCCAAGCGTGGGAAACGGAATCTGGCCGTGAGGTACAACCAGCCCGCCCGTGAATTAAGCCTGAACTACGGGGACGGCCGCGCAAAAGCCCTACCCCAAAATGCCAACCGCGCCAACCCTTTCGCCCCTCCAGCGATCAAGTATCCGCGGCAGCTACAGTGAAACCGTAGGGTCCCAGAATCACCGAGTTGTTTTAGGATGAAACCGAAGGTTTCCCCAACCAGACAACCAGCGGGCGGACTACTCCTCGGCGAACCGACTTTTATCCTCCCCTACTATCTTCGCCAAATTCTCTCGCCACGCCCGTTTTCCTGAGTGTAGCCACCAAGGATGGGGTAGTGCAGCTGCAGAGTTCTCTAGGTAAGCGCCACTTACCCACCGTATATTCCGACGGTTAGCGGCCGGACACCGGAGCGTATGCCCATGCCTACGCCCAAGCATCCTCCCCTATATACGAAGTCTACTCCCGCCACGCCCGTTGCCCTGGAACTATGAAACCAGGGATTGGGTAGTGCAGCCGCAGAGTTTTAAGGGTCGACGCTATAGGGTGAACGCCGACCCGGAGCAAGCAAATTGGACAGTGCAAAAATGGTCTAACAAAATTAGTCTAACTAAACTGCAATCATTTCGATAAAAGCGTAAAGAGGGCGGAGCCTTAGAGATGCGTTTGAAGAGTAAGGTCAAGACAACTATCTTAGCCAAGGGATTATGACTTTCACCAACTGGAATTTTCAACTTGCTACTTCAGATGTTCTGGGTCAGGGGTGGGCTAATAACTTTTTTCGAAGACATCACAAATTGTTAATTAGGCTATCACAAAGTATGAAACTTGCGCCAGCAGAAGTGATATCAGCTTTAATTAATACATATCTCAACGGATTTTACGGGACTGTTGGAAACATTTCTTCCCCAAATTGTATCAATTACGATGACATTTTTGTTAAAGCAGTTTCAAGTCATACTTTGACACCATATGTAGTATACAAAGCCCAATATTTTTACCGAACCTGGATCGAGATTAGTCTTCTTAGCACTCTCTGCGACAGAAGTAAAACCGTTTCTAACGTTTACTGGACCAAATTTTTCAAAAATTAACGTGCGGTAGTTCGACAACATTATGTCTAAGTTTGCAGAGTGCAAAGGTGTCTTAAAGAACCTAGTATGGCCGCTACATCTAAGCCAAACAAGCCAATGGGGAAAAAAAGTTAGTATTGAGCAAACCGAAGATGTGTCATTTCCTACAGATAAGAATGTTGACAGTCACAATCGTAAATTAAGTTCCAATAAAAGCGTTTTGTCGCTTTGTCTTGTGCAGTCATTGATCCTTTATAAGTCTTAATTCTACATAGACGCACAAGTTTGTTACTTAAACAGAACTGCTTCCCATCTTAACACTCATATCACTGATATAGAATTAGGACTTAAACTACCAATAACAAGAACAGCAACATTAGGTTTCATAGCTGTAATGGTCCTTGAAAAAAAATATTGAAAATCGCTTAAATGTCAAGATTAGATACGATTAAATTAAACATATGGAAAGGAGATAAAGGTAAGTTCACATTCATATAATTATATATTGATTTATCATTGTTAAGCTCAATTTACAGTTATAAATAATGTCTAGTTCTTTGTGCATACTATCAAAAGTATAAATATAGCATATTTACTATACAGCTAACTAAATTGAGTTATTATCTGTTGATATTAGCCTATTTCAAATCAGCACATTCTTAATAGAGAGTGTACAACCTAACATGTATTCAAATAACGTTATAATGACACTAAATTATATAATTACCTCAACCAGTAGTATTATTATGATTGTCAAATTTGAATTCGAATTAACTTATTTAAATTATGGATTAACGTGGTTCGATCATAATTTATCTACTCAGAAATCTCGCGTATGTATAAATCAAGTGCGGGTATATGTTTAGTTAGAGTACCTATAATTATACACTAAAACAATAAACACATTAATAGGCTAATATTGAATGCGCTTTTGTTATCGTCTCAATGGTCCAGTATTGTAATTTCTGTACGCGAGTGAGTACAAGTTTCTAAACTGCTAAAAACATAGCAGTTTAGAAACAAAGTAATTTCCCAAACAACAAGAACAACTTGGACAGTCTTCAACACTACAGAGAAACAGCAAAATTTTGTTCACACCTTTTTATTTTACTACAGCGTTGATTTTGAAATTTTGGAATGTTATGTTATGTTTGAACAACTTAGCAGAACTTTTAAATTTTAAAATTTCGGAAAGGAGAGGGGTGTGGATGGGACACTGAGTAAAAAGTGTATTTATCAACTAGTTTGTAATACTGTTCTACAAAGTTTTGGCTCAATGTACAACAAATTTGCAACGAGCTGAATCAGCTTTAAAAATTTCAAAAATCAAAATATTGGTGGCTAAGTTGACGTAGACAATGCTTCTAAACTATCAAAAAATAGCAGCATCTTCTTCTTGATCCATTAATAAGTAAAGTTGAAAAATTAGGCATTTACACAGTTGTGAATACAATTATTTCCTGTCAAGCAGCTTTTTTATCGAAACATTTAAAGATATTACAAATCTCTGTGAAGTTAATCATACTTTTTCAAAATTTCTAAAACTATTCCAGATTGTACTACATTTTATTCACATTGTTCCAGCATTTTGCAAATTGATATTAAAAATAAGTCGAAAAAAGAAAGGAAAAACATTTTTTTAGCTTAGTATCCCCCTTTTTCAAACTCTGCAATTTTAAAAGTTATTCCTGAGGCGTTTTCGAAAATGTAATCGGGTTACGTCAGATAGCGATCCAGCCGTTCGTTTATGTAATCCGGTAAGTGTTGTTTTAATGATGAGGGTTACCATGTTACCTATGAACAAGTTGGAAGTAAATTTAAAAACTTGAAGAAAACATAAAAAAATTGTAGACTCCAATACTCACACTGGAGAAGATAGAATTACCTGGCCGTATTTCGAAACTATGCACAAGATTTTTCACACAAAGCCGGAGATTACCCCAAAACATATTGCTTCCACACTTGATTCCTCAAACTATACAGCAGCTACAATTCAACAAGACAAAGTATGTATACAACATTTAATTATAATACTTTATTCTAATAAAATTAATTACCAGAATCCTGATAGTGATATATCAGAATCATCTACATCGGGTGGTTTGAACGTTCTTGCATCTTCAACCAGTAGGTCAAGAAAAAGAAATCGTGTGGAGAATGACAACCCTCCACAATGGTTTTCAGAATGGAAAAGAGGATAGAGAAAAATAGAAATTCAAAAACAACTTATTAATGTTTTGTCAAAGTTATTAGAAAAATAAGTAATATTTTCTGTAATAATAAAAAAAATATGGAGAAAAAATATATTCAGTCCTATTATAATAATAATATAATGTTATATTTTTCTTAATTTATTACATTTAAATAAATTGTTTGTCCTTAACATTTTTTTTATTATATTGGAAATGCTTCATCATGCACATAATTTATCCATAATTTAATTTCTCTTGTGGCTTGCAATTCTACTAATAGCAGCGTCACTATATTCTTCTGACATAGTTTCTTCTGGCACCACGTCCACATCATCATCACCCAACTTTAAACAAATGTTGTGAAGCACACAACAAGCAACTATAATATTCGGTATCGATTCTATTTTGCGCATATTTATAAATCATAAAATTCTAAATCTTCCTTTCAATAGTCTAAATGCTTGTTCTATCACACATCTGGTGGATGAGTGTAGTTTTTTAAATTTTTGTTGTTGTCTACTAAGGTGACCATTATCTTTGAAAGGAACAATCAACCATGTATGCAGGGGATACGCCGAATCACCTAATAAGTGCAAACTATTAGGTAAAAG
The DNA here is from genome assembly GCA_023690525.1 of Holotrichia oblita. Classification (NCBI taxonomy): domain Eukaryota; kingdom Metazoa; phylum Arthropoda; class Insecta; order Coleoptera; family Scarabaeidae; genus Holotrichia; species Holotrichia oblita. The sequence goes on from CM043016.1 coordinate 32,240,224, forward strand.
TTGTTCTAGCAATAGTTTTGCAATTGGTGATTGTTTAAATAATAACATTATAAAAGATATACCTACCAGTGAAACAGTCCAAAAATTCATATTTATGGTTACAGATTGCCTGTAATTGTATTGAAAAATAAGATTTCCGATTGATGTAAGAGTTGCTGTTTTCCGTGGGCTGCATAATTGGGATATGGGTCCCATCAACAGCACCTACTACACCTTCAAATTCAGCTCTTTGTCGAAAGCCAGACTCTATTTCTTTGAAGTTATTGTTAGACCATACTATATAATTATTAGAGCATTGTGTTAAAATGGTAGATATTTCCTGCACATATTTCCATGCCGTTGACAAGGAAACATTAAATCGATCTGAAACTGATCTAAATAATAAGATGCATAAGTTTTGTTTTCTACTGTTTTCTAGTTTGTAGTACTTTTATTGTGCAATGTATACATACCTATAAGCTTCTTGATTCGCTAGGATCCATATAGTAATCAAAAGTATTTTTTCTATACTGTGATAGGATCGCCCAGAACCGTATTTATTTCTGGGATAAATTTTTGGTGCAATAAGTTTCAGCAAATGTTCAAATGTATTTCTATTCATTCGAAAATGATATCTGAAATCTAATTCACTAGATTAGAAACCAATATCAATTAAATATTATTTTACCATTGAAGCTGTAGGATTCTATGACTAATTCATAATCTTTTATACGTGTCCGTTGTCTTTTCTCTTTCTGCATCACTACTTGTAATGTCAATTCATTATCATCGTCCGTATCAGAATCTACATTTAATATACCAGCGGCGGTAATAGTAGCTATTATTTTTTTCAGACGTGCCATTTTACATTGTCAAAATAATTTACTGAGCTAAGACGATATCACACACCCATACACAACACTTTTAGGTTATGTCGTGTATAGCTATTTGTGTTGTGATCTTAACCTGTGATCTTAACGTTCGAAAATACGTGTAATCTGTCACGTGATATTAGCGATCGGATTGGGTTGTTCGGGTTACATTTTCGAAAACGCCTCTGGTTACTGTAAACATTGTATTAAGATTTCGAAATTAGAGCTTGAACAGTTAAAATATATAAAATTTTGCTAGCCACCCCTCTCCCTCTCAACTTTGGAATAGTTATTCTAAATCTCGTTGGAGAGTTATAACTGTCATAAAAAGTCAAGAACTTTATAGTTTTTTCTGTCTATTCATATTTAGACAGTTCAAGAAATAATTGTCTCTGTCCTCACTCTGTTTTTCAAAATTGTTGAGAAGTTTTGAATGCGGTTCAGGATTATTGTGCGTTTGTTTTCATGTTTGTTCATTTCATGTTCACACTTTTGGTTAGTATTTTTTGCAAAATATTAACCGCCCACCTGTTTTAATAATTATTTCGTGAGGAATGCAGGTTAGAAATTAAGACTTTTGCAAAAATTTATAACAAAAATCATGAATAACTCTTAGTTTGGATTGCAAAAAAAGGAGGGATGGGCCAACAAAATTTTGTTCTTGTCGATTATTTCATGTACTATCTAAGATAGAATATTGCAACAATCTTCGGAATAACTATAACAATCTGCAACATTTTAGTTTTCCAAATGGGGGAATAATTTCTTTAGAACAAGATCTAGTCAACCACAACAAGTTGAAAATACTGGCAGTGGAAGCCTGAGTAAACAATAATTGTCGATCCGTTTGTAATATTATTTTTTAAGATTTTGGACTAATGTAGAACAACTCTACAGAATGCTAGTAAAGACCAACTTTCAAAACTTCAAATGTTAAACAAGTGGAAAGGGAGTGAGGGGTGGGAACGAAAGCAACTTCACAGAGATATAGCTTACGCTTTCGGCAGTATTTTACCATTTAATGCAGAAGAATGAAAAACTATAACTTCATCATAAAGAAGTTCTTCACTGGATCTCTTGGTGCAGAAGTAGAACACTAAACACTTTAACCCACTGAACACCAAACAAGTTTTAACTAAAACACCGACGCGTTTCAACAGCAATGCTGTCATTATCAAGGCGATAATAAAACTAAATTAAAATAAAATCTACAAAAACAGGTAACCTAAATGTTATGCACGGTCAATCCGATACGCATCATTAATTTCCCATTAACGAAAACAATGACGAATACGGTATAGGGCCAATGTCACAATTCATTACACATGACTTATTTTTATATATTTCTAAACTTTCGAAAACATTTAGAAACTTACAATTGTTTATTTGTCTAATTAATTTAACATTCGTATGATCGATGTTGTGATCTGTTTCAAAAATGTCTTGGGCAACGCTCGATTTCTCAATTCTATTAAATCTAAGATGAGCCATATGCTCTTTGAATCTAGTTGAGACTGCTCTCCTGGTTTGCCCAATATATTTTTGATTACAATCTTTACAATTGATTTCGTAAATACCTGACTTTTCTAGAGGTTGTATTTTATCTTTAGGGGTTGATCGGGTTAATGACCTGTTGAGTAGTGGCCCTTATCAGTCAATTTCAAAAAATCCTTTACCGAAAATGATTAGAGACGACAACAACGTGTTTAAAACTTGTAACAACCTTGTTACTGCCGACGTTAGACGTAAGCTACATGTTTCCAATCCTGCTGTCCCTAAATTATATTGTTTACCTAAAATCCACAAACCTGGCAAGTCGGTAAGGCCAATTGTTTCGGCAATTGACGCACCGACTTATAAGGTTTCCAAATGGCTGACCAATGAATTTAATAATTTGCCAATATAGCAACCTAGTTTTGCAGTAAAAAATTCGTTAGAATTTATTAAAGAAATTCAAAATATTCAGTTGCTGGAGGGTGAAGTATTGATTTCATTTGATGTTAGTACTCTCTTTCCTAGTGTACCGATTCCAGACACCTTGACATACCTCGAGGACTTGTTGCTTCAAAATAGTTTGAGTCAACAATGTGTCCAGGAATATATTCGCTTAACTGACATCTGTATGAAACAGAACATTTTTCAATTCAACGGGGGTTTTTATGAACAGCTGGAAGGAACGGCAATGGGTAACTCCTTGTCGCCCTTTTTGGCTAACCATTTCATGAGCCGTTTTGAAAAGGACTTAGAATCTGAGAGCGAATACTTTCCTAGGGTTTGGTTGAGGTATGTGGATGATATTTTCGCTATATTTGACACTAAAAAATGTAATATTGACGATTTTCTCAATAGATTAAATAATCGGTTCGAAACCATAAAGTTCACTTGTCAAAGAGAAGAAAACGGTCAGCTACCCTTTCTAGATACTTTAGTAATTAGAAATAACAATAGATTAGAGTTTGACGTGTATAGAAAGGAAACCAGTACACTTCGCTATATTCCTTCAGACTCCCATCATTGTGTTCAACACAAAATGGTAAGCCTGAATTTTTTGGTCCACAGACTTCTCACTTTTCCCTTGAACAAGGCGAGGTATGAGAAAGAGCTTAAAATTATAAAAGATGCGGCCAAGTGTAATGGTTTCCAGCCTCAGCATATCTATAAGTTAATTAGGAAGTTTAATTATAAGAAAACTGTGAAAGAATCTACGACTTTTCGAGAGGATGTTAAAGCTTCACCCGTTGTGACCCTCCCTTACGCTCCCTTTATCACTAAAGGTTTGAGTAAAATCTTCAAAGAGCTAGATCTCAGAATAGTTTACAGTTCTGGGACTAGTTTACGAAGTCTCATCGGTAACCCTAAAGATAAAATACAACCTCTAGAAAAGTCAGGTATTTACGAAATCAATTGTAAAGATTGTAATCAAAAATATATTGGGCAAACCAGGAGAGCAGTCTCAACTAGATTCAAAGAGCATATGGCTCATCTTAGATTTAATAGAATTGAGAAATCGAGCGTTGCCCAACACATTTTTGAAACAGATCACAACATCGATCATACGAATGTTAAATTAATTAGACAAATAAACAATTGTAAGTTTCTAAATGTTTTCGAAAGTTTAGAAATATATAAAAATAAGTCATGTGTAATGAATTGTGACAATGGCCCTATACCGTATTCGTCATTGTTTTCGTTAATGGGAAATTAATGATGCGTATCGGATTGACCGTGCATAACATTTAGGTTACCTGTTTTTGTAGATTTTATTTTAATTTAGTTTTATTATCGCCTTGATAATGACAGCATTGCTGTTGAAACGCGTCGGTGTTTTAGTTAAAACTTGTTTGGTGTTCAGTGGGTTAAACTGTTTAGTGTTCATCATAAAGAGATTTTGCTTTATAAACTTGAAATAATAAAGAATGAGAAGTGAATTTAAGAAATATCCCAAAACGCCAATTTATTTCTAATATCCTGAATTTTTTCTCTGGCCAATAAATGTACACTTAATTTGCTTTAAGTCGGAAAGAATTTCAAGAATATTGCAGCACCGTATAGGTAAATGAAAATATTCGCACTTTTTGTTTGTCCGAATACTTTTTCCAACCATTGTACACAACCACACATTAATTCTTATTTATTTACTAAGACAATATGTATACATATAACAGTTATATTTTTCTGTACCTATATACTTATTACATTAGTAACTCAACTTCTTATATACAATTTATAATTATTATATATAGCTGACTACATTAGTGTAATTCTATATTTAAATGGCACCTATTTGAATCTTAATTTATGTTCGCCGTCCGTCTGCTTTGATATTCATACCGGGTTTATGTTTCAAAGAACTTTTCTGAAGTGCATTTGTCTTGTTATTGTTATACATTTAAACGTTGTTCTTGTGTCGTAAGTTTACACACGTTGGGATTGCCCGAAAAACTTATGGAAATCAAGAAGGACCGAAATTATCTATAATTTAGCTTTCAACTCGACAGTGTACTCATTATAATGATCGTAATTATTTCGAAAATATATTGTTTCTCTTTACAAATAACATCGTATGGCATACTTACACCTACCTTGTGTATTGTTTTGTTGTTATTTGGTTCCAAATTAGATATATGAGGAGAGTGTGTCGAGAAGAATTGGGTATTGACTTGCAGTAGTTGGTGTAGGTGGTTAGATCGAGAACATGTAGCTCAGAATTCTAGTATTTTCTTGTAAAAACAAGCTAAACTCTAAATGTATTGATTCTAGGTGATTTTAATGTTGCGCATTTCAATAATCAATCAATCAATGATATCAAAACTAATGTTATTAGCAATTTTATGAACTTTACAGACTTAACTCAATTTAATTCGATCACTAACCATAGAGGTCGGCTGCTGGATCTTGTATTTACCAACTTGGATTCTGTAGTTGTAGACCGGGAGTATGTGCCGATGGTAAAAGAAGATCCAGATCATCCTAGTTTTAATTTAGCTATGCATTTTCCTGGTGAAAATAAATCTAACTTAGCTCCTAATCAAGATAATTATATTTATAACTTCAACCAAGCGGATTATGTTAGCTTATACCGTGCTTTTCTGTTCACTGATTGGTCCTTTCTTTCTACATACAGTAATATTGATTTGGCGTGTGAAGCATTTTATAATCAAATATATGCATACTTTGACTTATTTGTACCCTATAAACGTATTAGTACCAATGCTTATCCAGTATGGTTCTCCAAAGAACATATAAAAGATATCCAAGCAAAGCACAAGTATCGCATTAAATATAAAGAAACGAAATCAATTCATTATTTAAATGTATACAAAACACTACGCAAAAAAATTAAAACTAATTCTAAAATATTATACCAAGACTACTTAAATAAAGCACAATTTTGAATAAAAGACAATCCCAGGTTGTTTTGGAATTTTGTTCGTAATAGGATTGGCGGATCTGACTTACCCTCTACACTTGTGAATTCCAATGGAGATCAACTTACTAAACCTGAATCTATTATTAATGCTTTTGCATATTCCTTTCAATCAGTTTATCTTCAGCCCACTTCCACTCCTCCGGCTCTTATGCAAGCAAAGTCCGACAATGTCCACATTGATGTTCCTTTCAAACCTTTAACTGACGAACTGGGGGACCCTGGGTCCCCCATATTCAGCATATATTCGAGTACGTTGGTAATAACTTTATTTTCTTAATATTGTTACAGGTAGCTGAATTTTTTGTAATAGCCTTTGTATTTGTGTTGCTACCAAGGACGTATTTTGGATTATTTGTTAAATAACAGTAAGTTCTTACTAGTCATTCATGGTACATTTATTATTTCCTGTTTTTGTAGTAGAAATGGCAAGATACACCAAGTATTTAACTCAAAATGAATTGGAAGAGATTGCAGAGACTATGAGCGACATTGATGACGATCCATGTGATGCAGAAGGAGATTATGAAGATGATGATCCTGATTTTCTACCTAATGACGAGGAGGAAACTTCTGAAACGGAGGATGCAATTGAGATTGCAGAATTGGAGGAAGACGATGCTATTTCAGATGCGGATGAAGCTGATGAAGATGAACATCAGGAAAATACAGATATATACACAGCAAAATCTGGCCGAACTTGGAAAAGAAACCCATTTCATCCTACTCGCAGATTGCAGCGTAATATTTTGAGTGTAACGCCCGGCATTACAGGGCATACAAGCTCAGCCAACACCATTGTTGAAGTATTCAACTTATTTGTGACAACAGCTATGAAGCAAAATATCTGTATCCATACTAATGAAGAAGCTCGAAGAGTATATAATAGATACAACGATACCCATTCCGGTAAACCAAAAGTTTGGAAAGAGCTTACTGTAATTGAACTCGATGCATATATTGGTGTGCTACTGATAGCGGGAGCATTGCATTGTCGAAAAGAAAATGTTACGGATATGTGGAGTACTGACGAAGCCACTCGTCGTAACATTTTTACGGCGTCGATGTCCAGAGATCGGTTTGCGGCAATTTCTCGTTTCATAAGATTTGACGATAAAAATACAAGACCAATCAGGAAAGAAACAGATAAATTGGCGGCAATACGGGATATTTGGGATTCATTCGTGGAGAATTGTAGGAACGCATTCGTTCCTTTTGGAGAAGTAACAATAGATGAACAACTAGTCCCTTTTCGTGGAAAATGCCCATTTCGTCGGTATATAAAAACAAAACCTGGAAAGTACGGCATAAAAATTTGGGCGGCCGCTGATGTTAAAACTTCTTACCTTTATAATATGCAAGTCTATACTGGTAAACTTCCCGGTGGAGTAACGGAGAAGAATCAAGGCACCCGTGTAGTGAAAGACCTTGCAGAACCTTTGTTTGGCTCAGGACAAGGCATAACAACCGATAATTTTTTCACGAATACTGAACTGGCAGAGTACCTTATTACAAAGAAATTGACACTTCTAGGCACAGTTCGGAAAAACAAAGCAGATACCCCTTATGAATTGAAAGTGCTGCGCAACAGACAAGTGTATTCATCTACATTTGCTTTTACGAAGGACATAACTATGGTATCCTACATACCAAAGAAGAATCGGATGGTCCACCTCTTATCCACTCAACACTTTGATAATTCCATTTCTGACGAACCTCATTCAAAACCAATCATTGTATTGGACTACAATCATACTAAAGGCGCTGTAGATAGCGCTGATAAGCTAGTAAGGGAATATTCATGCGCTAGGCGCACTCTTAGATGGCCCTTTCGATTATTCATGAATATCCTAGATATAGCCGCAATGAATGCGTATATTATCTTTAGAGAAAAGAACCCTGAATGGCAATTATCAAACAAATCTAGGAGAAAAGTGTTTCTCTTATCTTTGGGAAGGCAGCTGGTGGAGCCAAATATGAAAGAACGCCTATCGAATGCTAAAACCGTTCCTCACCTACGGCGAGCCCTGGTAGCATGCGGTATTCAAATACCGAGTAAAGAACAACCACGTTCAGGATCAGAAGCAGGATGTAAACGTGGACGCTGCATCTTATGCCCTAGAGCAGCAGATAAAAAATCGAAGGTCAGATGCTCTATATGTAGCAGTTTTGTATGCAATAAACACAGAAAAGAAGAGAAGAGAATCATCTGCCTACGAAGTCATGATAAAGAAGATAGTATTGATTAACCACTTTTGTTCTGTTGTTTTTTTACTGTATTATGTATAATTATAATCTTGAAGTAGAGTTAGTTTGACATACATATAAAAAGTAAATGTAAAGTATGTAGTTACTAGAATTTTATAATAAAGAGTTCTATTGATATTGTTGTATCATTTAAAATTAGCCGGAATGCTGTTTTTCCATTGGGGGACCTTGGGTACCCCAGTTCGTTGTATGCGTAACAACAAAGAGCTTCGTGCGTTAAAGGTTTTAATGAAAAGGATGTGTTTCACTGGCTGAAAAATCTTAAAAACTCTAATACTATGGGTGATGATTGTATCCCCAGCTTTTTGCTTAAAGATTGTGCTGGTGCTTTCGCTGTACCATTGGGTGTACTTTTTAACATCGCAATTCGATCATGTGCTTTTCCCGCTTGCTGGAAAATCGCAAGGGTAACACCAGTCTTCAAGAAGGGAGAGGCAAGATGTGTAGAAAATTATCGTCCTATTGCGATCATCAACAACTTTGCCAAAGTCTTTGAAAAGTGCCTCCACTCTGCAATTTATCCCCAATTGAAGTCATCTCTACACACCTCCCAGCATGGATTTATTAGTAAACGGTCAACTGTTACAAAATTTGCAACTTTCACACAATACTTAAGTGAAAATCTTGATCGGAATACTCAGGTTGACGTTATTTTCACAGACTTTTCGAAAGCATTTGACCGAATAGATCATCGTTTACGGTTTCTCTCCATCTCTTGTTGCTTTATTCACTTCTTATCTCACAAACCGGAGTAATTATGTGTATCACAAAGGCCATAAGTCTCAACATTTTTATTCCACATCAGGTGTGCCACAGGGAACTAATCTTGGACCATTACTCTTTACAGTGTTTATCAATGATGTGGTCGATGCACTGGACTGCCACAAGTTGCTCTTTGCAGATGATTTAAAGATATTTCATGCCGTAAACGATCTTTCAGACTGTATTTTTCTCCAAGAACAACTTAACAAACTTCAAACGTGGTGTCTAAATAACAGCTTACATCTGAAGATATCCAAGTGTCGAATTGTTACCTTCACCAGAAAAATTAACCCAACTAACTTCGATTATGTATTGAATGATGTTCAACTTGAGAGGTCTCTCAATATAAAGGATTTAGGTGTTACCTTCGATGCGAAATTATCATTCTCGACGCATATTCATACAATAGCTAATGCTTCTTTGAGGACTCTGGGCTTTGTGATCAGAACAACACGAGTGTTTCCATCAATTGACTGCATAAGTCGCACATATGTCTTGTGTTCAAAGACGTCTTCTAAAATATATGAGTTTCAGGCGTACAGGAGAATATTCGCCTCGTGGATACAGTCATGGTAACCTTTTGGCTACATTTAACGTGGAACCCTTGGAACTTCGCAGGTGTCATAGCGATATTAAGTTTCTCTTTTACACAATAAAATTGACCTGCCTGAACTACTGGCCAAACTTAACTTTCTGGTTCGTAGACAAGCGACCAGATCAACAAATACTTTTTATTGTGCTCCACCAAAAACAAATATTATGTTGAAATCTCCTGTACCTATATAGAATATGTCGCTGCTATAATAATTTGTCTTGCAATAGTATTGATATCAACTTTTCTTCTCTACCAACCATATTAAATCAATGTAATAGTAGTTATCATTATGTCTAGATTTGCGTAGATTTGTTGAATGTATGGTATTGTTTAAGGTCATGTTGTTTGTAGTTTAGTTTTAAGATTAGTTATAGGTTTATCTACATATATGTATTCGATATTGCATATGTTTATATTACCTTGTCCTAGAATTGGATTTTGTATCTGTTGGGCAAATATATTATTATTATTATTATTATTATTATTATTATTATATAAGGCCTCTAATAACGCTATTATGTAAGTAGGCATTTCTATGTAACTAGCAATACAGTTAGCAGTTGTAGATCTCTAACATTAATTCACATTACGTGACTTCTATCAATCTCACATCATTGCCTAACACCAAACGGAGAGATAATTCAAGGTTTATCTCCCTGGTAAAAAGAGTTGAAAAGTAATATGCACAAGTAGAACCTGGCATATTCCATTACCTCCGAGTTAAAACAATACAACTTTCAATAAAACGCAATGCCAAACAACACCAGGCTACCGCTTCTAGGTATCTAATAAAATTCGAAAAATCACTGCACTTAATTCGTTTCCGGTGTTCTGGATCTATAATCATCATTTGTTATGATTTCAAAACGACAGAAAAGATCCGAGAAAGCGGCCTCATAATGGAAAAATTCTCGCTTATACGCAGCTAGTGCTTAATACCGATGCATGCTCTGTAGTATAGTATAGCAAAACATTCACTTTTTCCCTTCGCCGCTCATAGAGCGCACTGCGTCGTTCTTTCGCGGCTTTCTGCAAGATTATTAGCCTTTATTGCCGGGCGAATTGTTTCAGAATGTGTACAGGAAATGCTTTACGAGTCCGTCGCCCGCTGTTACAATTAGATACGGAAGTCTCATTAAGAAACTACGTTTGTTGGTCACATGCACAAATATTTTGAAAGATACAGAATTCAATTTGGGTATCCAGAGGAGGATTAAGCGAGGTAAGACGAGCACATATTGTTGTGACGTTTTCGACATCCTTCATGCATTTGTTTAAGTTACATCCGATGGCATAAATATGAATTTGATTTCGTTTTCATTTTTATTTGGGTCATCCTGTATATTTACTCAGAAAATTATAAAAGAATTCATAGACTAGTTTTGCCAAGAATAAAAAAAAACTCTCTAGTTCGAAGACGGCAAGGGATAGGGGAATTCGGTTTGCTCCATTACAGTTTCAAGACAAAACGAACTCTGGAACCATATCTCACTTTTTTTTGTTATCTGCCGCAGGTTCCATTTGAAACTGGTACAAATTGGTCAAAAAAATGTGAAAAATGATCATCATTTTCCAAATCAACACAATTTGATTCTTCATTGATGCGTTCTGTTATCGTTGAATTTTTTTTTTACCACAAAGGATGCAATTTCAAGGATCTGCTGATCAACAATTCCACTGTATGATCTGCAACAGGGAGAAATAAGAGCATCATAAATTTATTCGTGGCCAGGCGGCAATGTTTGGCCATAAAAACACGAGTTAACTCGTGACTGGCCCACAATATGTTAACAGTAAGGGAGCCGAGTGTGATTCCTGCGGCAAGCCTAATGTCATTAGAGTTTATGTCGAAACAAAGCTGGAATTTGTGGACTCAGAATCTGTTATCAATATAACTGTAGAGCCATAAAAATCCCTCAAATGCCCCCCTCGTCCAAACGTTTCTTCAAAATAGAATGATGAGAATCCACGTTCCTCAAGATATATCGACTACTGACAGCACAATATACCAAAATATATGTATTAAATATATTTTTTTTAAATACTCCAAAGAGACAAAAAAATTTGGCATAGACCTGCATAAAAAGAGAATCATGGCAGAATCATATTGAAATATGGTTTCACAAATGCAAATGAGATTTTACATAGGGGTCTAGGGCCATTCAAGGCCATTTGTCAATGTAGGTCAATGTAATACAAGGTCAGTGAACCTTACACACCAGCTCAAAACGAACTAAAACCAGCTCAAAGCCAGGTCAAAACCAATTGAAACCAGCTCAAAACCAACTAAAACCAGCTCAAAACCAACTAAACCTGCTCAAAGCCAACTAAAAGCAGCTAAAAGCAAATTTCAAAATCAAAACAACAAAAATAGTTGAATATATAGCGAAAATTTTGTCATTGCTTCTTAAAATGTTGCAGATTATTCTAGTTATTTTGAAGATTGATGTTTCATCTTATGTATAGTCCATGAAATAATCGACAAGAACAAAATTTTGTGGCTTCCTCTTCTCCCTTTTTTGACAATCCAAACTATTAAGAGTTATTTTTGTTTTAAATTTTTGCAAAAGTCTTAGTTTCTAACCTGCGTTGCTCACGAAATAATTATTAAAACAGAGGAGAGAAGGGGATTGTAGGAGGGGAAGGGAGGGATTTCGTTTTTTTTTTTAAATATGTTGCAAAAGATGCTACTAAAAGTGTGAACTTGAAATGATATAAAACAAACGCACAATAATCTGGAACCACATCCAAAACTTTACTTATTATTTCAAGTTTATAAAGCAAAATCTCTTTATGATAAAGTTATAGATTTTAATTCTTCTGTATTAAATGGTAAAATACCGCCGAAAGCATAAGCGGTCAATTTTTTCAACTTGTTGTGGTTGACTAGATCTTGTTTTAAAGAAGTCATTCCCCCATTTAACAAAATTTTGTTGGCCCATCTATTATTATTCATGATTTTTGATTTAAATGATTGCAAAAGTCTTAGTTCCTAAGCTACATTGCTCAGGAAATAATTATTAAAACAGAGGGTGGAGGAGTTGGCTGGAGGAGAGCAAGGGCAATTTCGTTTTTTTTTATATCTTGCAAAAAACGCTAACTAAAAGTGTGAACTTGGAATGATATAAAACAAACGCACAATAATCTGGAACCACATCCAAAATTTCTCAACAATTTTGAAAAATAGGGTGAGGGCAGAGCAAAACCCTTTCCTTCAATTATTTCACGAACTGTCTACCATAAATATATACATACGAGGGAGCGTTTTTATATTCGCGGAATGAGCGCGTTGTAGGGGGGTGATTAGGCGCATTGGGGGCGTGGCCTGTGCAACGTTCAAGTCTATTCCAAAAGAGGAAACCACAATTTCGTTTCTGGAATAAAGTTCTCAAAACAAGATCCACAAGAGCAATTCTCAAAACCAGCTTCCAATTACAAGAATTCCATGGGCATATCAATATAGGTACGAGGAAGCGTTTTTATATTCGTGGAATGAGCGGGTTTGAAGGGGGGGGGGATGATTAGGCGCATTGAGGGCGTGGCCTGTGCAGCGACTCATAATTAGTATAAGCACGAAGTTTCACTGTTATTAGACAGTTAGGTCATGAGGACAGTCTCTCTTCTAGTAGACCTATAGCGGCGGGTGTGCCGCAGGGTTCCCTCCTCGCACCCAGCTTATTTATCATATACATGTCAGACATGCCGGAATCGCTCGGGGTTGACCTGGCGATATACGCCGATGACACGGCTTTGTACACCTCAGATAGGGACGAGAACATCTTGTGCCGCAGTCGCTGGACAAAATACTAGCCTGGGCTTCCAGGTGGCGTCTGAAAATAAACGAATCAAAGTGTGTAGCAGTTCGATTTACAAATAAGCTACGACCTCCACCCGAAAATATTTTCGTAGATGACTTCAGACTCCCCTGGAGCCCTTCGGTCCTCTATCTGGGAGTCATTTTGGATTCACGCCTTACGCTACGTCTGCATGTATCTAGAATCGTGGAGAAATTCGATGCGGCAAAAAATTTCCTGTATCCGCTGCTTTGTTCCAGAAGTAGTCTGTCTCTGAAAATCAAGGTTCTTATATACTACACGTTTCTTCGACCAATTGTTAGTTACGCTGCCCTACCTATTTCAAGCATGGCGAAGACGCACCTCAAAAGGCTGGAGACACTTCAAAATCGGGTTCTGAGACTGATGACTGGGGCACCATGGTTTGTCCGAAACATACAACTCCGTGAAGATCTGGGGGTACCAACTATGAAACAGCACCTGACAAGCCTAGCAGCGAAGACCAAAGAGAGAATTGCGAGATCAGACAATCCGCTGCTGAGCAGGCTCATCGAACTCGACCTAGATAGGCCCCCACCTAGGGTGATGGTTAGAAGAGCCCTAGCCATCGAAGATGAAGATCTCGCTTAGGAGGACCATGTGACTCAGAAACTCGGTCTCATATAGACAGCGACGACCCTTCCCTATTACAACCATGCAGCCTAGAGGAGGCTTTCCAAGACGAATACAGGGCTTAAGAATCAGCGTTCGGCCCTAGAAAAGCAAAAGAAGATCACGGTTAGACAGTTAGTCTTTGAGCTATCGTCAACCAAGTAACATAATCAAGAGTGAAAAGTGAAATATGGAAAAAATCGAATATCGTGCCGTTATAAAGTTCCTTACCAGACAAGGAAAATCAGTCGCGACCATAATAAATGAGATGTCATTGGTTTACGGCGACTCTTGTCCAGAAAAAACCATGGTGTACAAGTGGCATAGTTTATTTAAACAAGGAAGGGAATCCCTTGAAGACGACCCGAGGCCGGGCAGGAGCATTGAGATGACCACGCCAGCACTTATCCAAAAAGTTGAAAAAATTGTACTCGAAGATGCTCGACTAAAGAAGAAACAACTCGCAGAAATCGTTGGAGTATTCGATACAACAATTTTTAAAATCCTACACGATCATCTCGGCATGTCTAAGGTCAGCCCAAGATGGGTGCCGAGAATGCTCACGCCGGCGCCGCCGCAAAAACAACAGCGCGTAGAATGTTCGCGTGCATTTTTGGACCTCTGTAATGAAGACAAGAATGGTGTATTGAGTCGAATTGTTACTGGAGACGAAACTTGGGTTCATCATTATGAACCTGAGTCCAAACAAGACTCCATGCAGTGGCATAAAAAGGGCACAGCACCTCCCAAGAAATTTAAAGTGTCACAATCAGCTGGGAAACTCATGGCAACGGTATTTTGGGACTCGGAAGGAATATTGTTGATTGATAATAAAGATAAAGGTGTTTCTAGAACTGGAGAATATTACGCTTCAATATTAGAGCGACTAAAAGAAGCCATTAAAGAGAAAAGACGGCGAAAATTGACGAAAGGTGTGCTGCTTTTGCACGACATCGCGCCCGTCCACAAGAGCCGCGTTGCGGTAGCTGCCCTGCATAAGGTGGGCTTCGAAATTGTGAATCACCCACCCTACAGCCCAGACCTGGCCCCGAGTGATTATTACCTGTTTTCGAAAATGAAAAAAGAGCTGTGGGATAAAAAATTTACTGCCGATGATGAAGTCAAGGAGGCAGTTTCGGCGTATTTTGCAGATAAAGAGAAATCATTTTTTTATAAGGGTATAAATAAATTAATTGAAAGATGTGAAAAATGTATCCGTCTTGCAGGTGAATATATTGAAAATGAAAAATAATTTGGTTTTTTTATTTCCACCCCTTATCCCCCATTCCGCGAATATAAAAACGCTCCCTCGTATATACACAAACAGCTCTAAAGTTCTTGACGTTTAATGACTCTCTAACGAGATTTAGAGTAACTATTCCAAAGTTGAGAGGTGGGTGGCTAGCAAGATTTTATATATTTTAACTATTCAAGTCCTAATTTCGAAATCTTAGTACAACATTTGGAACAACCAGGAGCAACTTTTAAAATTGCAGAATTTGAAAAGAGAGGTTAAAAAGGTAGGTTAAAGAAAAATGTTTTTCCTTTATTTTTTCCACTTGTTTTTAATATCAATTTGCAAAATTCTGGAACAATGTAAATACAATCTAGTACAATCTGGAATAGTTTTAGGAATTTCGAAAAAGTATGGCTAACCAAAAAAATAAGATACTACTGATAGTTGCACTTCAAAAACATAGTGACTGTGTAAATTTAGTTCACACTTTTTTGATATTGGAATTTTTTAAGGCTGATCCAGCCCGTTCGAAGTTTATTCTACATAGATCTAGAATTTTGGAAAAATACTACAAAGTTAGTCGTAAAATACATTTTTTTATTCTGTTCCACACCCCTTTCAATTCACGAAGTTTGAAATTTTAAAAGTTCCTAAGTTGTTCAAACATTGTTCGAAAATTCAAAATCAAAATTGTTTTAGTTGTTTTTGAGCTGGTGTGTAGACTTAACTGACCTTGAGTTACATTGACCTAGATCGACAAATGGCCTCGAAGGACGTTTTTAAACTTCTATTTAAAATCCCATAAGAAATTACGCTGGTACTCTCGTTGCTTATCGACTCAAATGCTCAATTATCGTAATGAAATGTATTAGACGATGTACAGAGCTATTACTAGATCTGTCTTGGATAATGGATGTGTGTTTTATAAAAACTCCATAACAGAGTACTTTACATACATACACATATGGAAGGAACAATGACAAAAGTAGTAGAGTATTGGGTACATTAGCTTCATGCAATTGCAGACCTAGATGTTGAAATTACTGATATAAAATAATTATTCTCCATCAATTAGAACCTGCCCAATACTTTGTGTGCCACCCTAAACATTGAAAATTGTTTAAATAATATTTAATAAAAAAAAACATTTCAACTGGCGTCAACTGTTTATTTTGGACATTCACCACCTTTGATCGAGACGAAGTTTCCAACCAGCCTAAGACAGCAATCTTCTGTGATTCTCTGAAAAAATATTGTGTGATGGTTGCGCATATTTGCATCAGATTATCCCCACGAGATATAATCATATGTGGGCTATATTAATATGTGGGTTATGTGGCTAACATTCTGAATAAAGACAGGACATCACACGCTACTAGAAATGTTCATGCAGGACATCCATGACACCACATACGCTGACTTCTTCTTCATTATTTTTAATCTCGTACACATCATTAGGAATTTGTCTTGCCCAAAAGCTGGTAATTTCCCGTCAGGTTGAGCAACACTGACATTTTATATGGAAATAATTTCAAGTCAGCATAAAGTATTCTCTGAAGAGATCAAGATGACCTCGTCAAGTCGGGGATTTCCCAAGACTTTACCAAAACCACCCTCAAGTCAGCTTCAATACTCTTTGGAGTATGGACTGTCTTGGTACCTACGAGGTAGCTTTTTCTCCAAAATGCTGTCTGTCTACAGCGTGCTATCCTGTACGAAAAACCATGCACGAACTAAGGCGACTCGTCACAACATTCAACGTTCCGAGCCTGTAAATAAAATGTTTATTAGACAATGTCAACGTATGACATTTTTTGCGACACTCTGTATGAAACAAGACCATTTAATTAATTCTATGCAACAGTTTAAAACATTATACAAAAATCCCATGCATTTAGGGACATTTTTTTAAACAAAAGTGTAAGTGTTAGTATGGTCGTTAACTTTTGAACATCCTGGTACGTAGTAGACAATTTTGGAAGAACGTTCTTAACAAGTGAACATGACTCACGTAATTTTGGGACTTATTATACCATTAATGACCGCTCCATACGTAAGGATGCTGAGCAATGAAGGTCCTTCCTTCCCGAATACTGATTCGTACAGATAGCCATCAAGCGGCATCAAGTTGAAACATGTTATTTTAAACTTTTTATAACATTTTTCAAGCCGCAGGTGGTAAGAAACTAGTACTTATTGCAGCATTTAACAATATTATCAACAACCTAATTAAGAAAGAATTTACAAGGTGCCGTTTCCGGCTTAGGTGCTTGCTAGGGAGGAAGGAAACGACATTTTGAGAGATTTGTTTGATTGAAACATTTGATTTGCCATTCATCCAAATAATACCATTATATAAATTTCGCCAAGAAAGATAATCTGACTAATCTATCAAATTACAATAAAATCTTCATCATACTTATGATTCACACCCCGTATATTGACAACAGAGGATGAGTGAACACATTCAGGGAGCGGAAACACAAATTAGGAGCAATCAGGACCAATCTCGCAGTCAGCTGATCGCTACATGTCCTACTCGTTTCTCGTTTCTTTATATAGTCGCGCATTACAGTCGTGCCAACTATAAAAATGCACGACATAAATCGAGTATATAAAGCGTGGGCATATTTGCCTCAACGTACACACGATGTTCGTTAAGAGATCACGTAAGAGAAAAATACCGCGCCACCTACACTACACGAGTAACATGAATCCACGATTAATAGGTTTGTAGGAGATCGGGGCGAATTTAAAGAGGTTTTACTTGACATTTTGCGCTGTTTTTTATTTCCCCCACAGCCAACGTTTTATAGAGATACTCTCTAACGCAATAGTTTTATTACCAAATCGAAAAATACACGTCTGAACGGTAAAAAATGCCGCCAGATTCTTGAATGAAGGTTAATTATGAGTTGTTGCGCGCAGGATATGACTACCAACCAGCGGAAAATTGACGAAATAATATGGTATTAATGTTAATCTAGGCATGGTACTATAATGCAAGACCTTAGTTATGAAGTAAGTTGGAACGTATGCATCTAATTGGCAATGTGGAATACCATGAATAATGACTGACGATGGTGATTGTGCGTTTAAACGTGGTTCAGAAATTAAATACGTGTTTGCAAGGACTTTTGAAAAACTGTTGGTGTCCTGTTACTACTGTAGCTGTTTGGTATGCTCGGAACGATTAGAGCGATCTTTATCTCTAACGTTTTCAATGTGGATTGCAAGATGTTAACGTGTATTGTGAATTGAGTGCAATGTGCAATAAGGATCAAGATTGTCGACTTAATCTGTTGATAGTGATAGATTTGATTATACTTTTTTAAGATTATCTAGCGATATCAGGATTCGTAAATAAGAGCTGCCACAATATTAGACTAAGATAGAAAATAATAGGAACAATAGGAAAAATTAATCATAAACGAATTCATTCTAGGTTCTTGTTAGAACATCTGTTGAAAAATTTTTGAAAAAGAAAAATGTCTTCTTTTATGGACCTAAATTTGTATTAGTTTTCAAAGTCAGAGATTACGATAACAGATTTGGTTTTTTTGTGCCTGATTTCAAAGTTTCATTGAAGATGATTGAAATTTTATCAAAAACATTTTATTCACTGATGAAGCATGTTAGTTTCCAGAAATGTCGGTGGTAAATAATTGGAAATCCCAATTTTGTTGTCTAATGTAAAGACCAATGCTTTAAAGTTGATGTTTGGTTTCTGTCATTCTGTTTTAAACAAAACCTAGACTCCCACAGTTATTTAAATTTAAAAAAATGCAAAGGTCGAAGTTTCTAGATAATCTTCCACCATCTCAGTGTATGAAACTGTGTTTCCAATAGTCCCAGAAGTCATAGATTGCTTGGATGGTGAATTTGGTGCTGGGGTTGGTTACTGTCCAGTTAATCTCTGGCCAGATAAGTCACTTGACCTCAGTACCCTAATTTTTTTTCTTTGGGGATATATGGAAAATAATGTTGACAATTTCAGGCCCTTTAGAGGTACAAATCATTTTAAACAGCATATAAGAGATTATGTAGCATTAAACCCCCTCCTATGTTACAGAGAGAAATGTTGTTCAAGGCAATCTTCTGTATGGAGTATTCCCCTACAAAGTATTTTCTCTAACTCAACAATTTCTCATATCTTGCAAAGTTGATGACCCACGCTGTAGGCAATTTTTTTTCTGAAGGATTGTGCTGAGGTTTCCATCAAGTGGTTCTGCAAAATTTGCAATTTCACTTTGAAGATATATATTTTTCCGGCAGCATTGAAACTTGCTAAGACTTGCTTTACTTATGTTACTGTACCAAATGATATCATCTCATTTCAACATGGATTTGTGACTAATTTATGTAAGGCAGCTCATATAATATGTATCACAAGTATTAAATAACCATAATCGAATGGACGTGCTTTATACAGATCTCTTTAAGGTTTTAAATCGTCGTGTTGCAGAAATTGAAGATTTTGCTCTGTGAGAGAAAAAAATACATT
The DNA here is from genome assembly GCA_023690525.1 of Holotrichia oblita. Classification (NCBI taxonomy): domain Eukaryota; kingdom Metazoa; phylum Arthropoda; class Insecta; order Coleoptera; family Scarabaeidae; genus Holotrichia; species Holotrichia oblita. The sequence goes on from CM043016.1 coordinate 32,259,813, forward strand.
AGGAGCTTTCTCATGGTTTTATCCTGCCGATTTTTGGAACAATAGACGTTTCCAAAAATCTGCAAGTCAAATTTGGAGCCATTATCAGATTGATGCATATTGACTAAGCTTAGCTTGGTTTCAAACGCTTGCATGTAACATTTGAAAATCAACTCCCATTTGTCAATTATGTTAATGAACTGCACGAAAATAATGGGTTTAATCTTGCGCAACATAAGATTATTCGTCAGCAACGGTCTACTGTTGATTGATGTTCTTTTCAAACAATATATTTAGATATTATAAAAATCTTGCTAATACAACACAAATTTTAAATAATTTTATTACTAAAATATTTTCCTGTAGAGGCAAAAAAGGCAGGGAAGGGGGCCCATTTGAAGTACAACAAACTTAAAATTGAATCAAGGTCATTTACGAGTGATGACCTTATCCAAACATCTACTACTATTTCTACGAGTATTGAAATCATTACACATTGCGAAATTGGCATTATTGAATGGATCTACGCAAGAATCTGTATACAGGGTGTTTCATAATATATGCGCAGTAGAAAATGCTTACAAAAGCTGTTTTCTTTATGATAAACGGTTCCGGAGATATTTGCAAAAAACGATTTTTTTAACACCCTCTATCTCGAAAATGGTGCATTTTAGAGGATAAGTTGATAGAAACTTTTTTTCAAATTTTTTGACAAGGTATCACATCCTGAAGTCCTACGCATATATTATGAAACACCCTGTACAATACAAATATTGAGCGGCCTTGAAATTTAGTTTTAAAGATGGACGTAAGGGGCAAGTGATTACTAGATCTGAGACTAGTAAACGACGATAATATGCTATTACCAAAATGTACGTTGTCTGGAAACGAAAACAACCAAATTTAGGATATCAGTGAGTAAAGAGGAATTCGATGTTATTGGTTTAATTCAAGCATGGGTATTAGCTGAGTCGTCAATGTCAGAATACTTTTCTAATTCTTAGAGAACACAACACATCTAGAACACTACTTCCCACCTTGCTAACTAGAGGGAATGAGGTTGGAATTAGTCCATTGTCGGGAGTTCTTTAACAATAAGTTGAAAGGTGCTGAAATTAGATCTTGCATTTGGTGCGTATTCTTCTTGTGCTTGATCTATTTTCATTGCATTCGTCGGCAGGGAGAATTCGAACAATATACCATGAGCGCCTATTACATCTAGAACACTTGGTGTAGTATCTCTTCATCATAATCTTATTACGATGATGCTCAATCTACTTATAGTTTTCTGAAAAAAATTGTGCAGCCATCTGGTGTTTAAACGCATAATAATGTGTCCAATGAAGCCATACGTTGTACTATATATTCCTACATATATTCGACAGATAAAAAATGTAAGTTTTGTTTTAAAAACTGAGATTTCGTGATGTTTGTTACAACATTTTAAAGTAAGCAGTGAATCTATAAGACTTTTTAAAGTAATTGTTTGGAACTATCATTTATACATGTTAGAAATACAAATTTTTTAGCATGTGCTTTTGTATTTTGTCACTTTTTTTGGTTATGTTAAGCTGTAAAACGTACATTTGAAAATGAAGGCGAGGAATGGGGCAAATTGAAATATTTCACTTTACTCCAATTGTATGTAGGTAAGGTCACTTTTCACATTAATCGCTGTTATTTACAGATGAGGAACTATAAAAGGATAAGTATGCACTCTTGGTCTGAGGAAGCCATAAAGGCGACAATTTTATCTGTTAGAGCAGGTCTTCTTTCTCATTCTACTGCTTCTAAGCAGTACAATGGCCCTCTTTCGAAAAAGAAACAGAAGCTGCAGAAAAAGAAGGGCCGTTTCAGAACTATTTTTAATGAAGAAATGGAAAACTAATTGAAGATTTACTTGCTGGAAATGGAAAAAGGATTGGTCTGTCACCTTACGACCTCCAGAGTCTGGTATATCAATATGCAGAGCAAAATAACACTAAAACCAATTTCAACAAGGAAAAACGGTTAGCAGGGAAGGACTGGTTACTTGGTTTCATGAAGCGACATCCTTACCTCTCACTGCGAACCCCAGAAAATACGTCTGCCGCAAGAGCTTCTGGGTTTAATAAAGTATCAGCTGAAACATATTTTGATTTGTTGGGATCACTGATGGATACGAGGGAGCGGGTTTATATTCGCGGAATGAGCGGGTTGTAGGGGGTGGTTAGGCGCATTGGGGGCGTGGCCTGTGCAGCGACTCATAATTAGTATAAATACGAAGTTTCATTGTTATTAGAAGGGAATCCCTTGAAGACGACCCGAGGCCGGGCAGGAGCATTGAGGTGACCACGCCAGCACTTATCCAAAAAGTTGAAAAACTTGTACTCGAAGATGCTCGACTAAAGAAGAAACAACTCGCAGAAATGGTTGGAGTATCCGATACAACAATTTTTAAAATCCTACACGATCATCTTGGCCTGTCTAAGGTCAGCGCAAGATGGGTGCCGAGAATGCTCACGCCGCCGCAAAAACAACAGCGCGTATTAGAGTGATCACGTGCATTTTTGGACCTCTGCAATGATGACAAGGATGGTGTATTGAGTCGAATTGTTACTGGAGACGAAACTTGGGTTTATCATTATGAACCTGAGTCCAAACAAGACTCCATGCAGTGGCATAAAAAGGGCACAGCACCTCCCAAGAAATTTAAAGTGTCACAATCAGCTGGGAAACTCATGGCAACGGTATTTTGGGACTCGGAAGGAATATTGTTGATTGATTATAAAGATAAAGGTGTTTCTGTAACCGGAGAATATTACGCTTCAATATTAGAGCGACTAAAAGAAGCCATTAAAGAGAAAAGACGGGGAAAATTCACGAAAGGTGTGCTGCTTTTGCACGACAACGCGCCCGTCCACAAGGGCCGCGTTGCGTTAGCTGCCCTGCATAAGGTGGACTTCGAAATTGTGAATCACCCACCCTACAGCCCAGACCTGGCCCCGAGTGATTATTACCTGCTTCCGAAAGTGAAAAAAGAGCTGCGGGGTAAAAAATTGACTGCCGATGATGAAGTCAAGGAGGCAGTTTCGGCGTATTTTGCAGATAAAGAGAAATCATTTTTTTATGAGGGTATAAATAAATTAATTGAAAGATGTGAAAAATGTATCCGTCTTGCAGGTGAATATATTGAAAAAGAAAAATAATTTGGTTTTTTTATTTCCACCCCTGATCCCTCATTCCGCGAATATAAAAACGCTCCCTCGTAAGTAAGTACAAGTCTTCATCAAGTGCCTACAACTAACATTTCTTCTTATTGTACTGCATTAAATTATCTTATTTAGTAGTGGAGTGTTTTGAAAGATTAGTATAGCAATTAATAATTTTGTTTTTTTAGTAATAATTAAGTGCTTTCATATCAACAATTATGTACTTCCCAATTTTATTAAAAACAAATGTATACAGTATCGTTACCGTTTTTTAGTTAACCTCTTCTTCAGGCCTTGAAGCAAAAAAGAGGATTAATCGGTGAACAAGACATCTCGGATAAAATTCTCTTTTCGGTCACATTAATAATACTTATTCATTCAGCTTTTGTATAAATGGACATCTTAAAAAAGTTTGCAGAACAAATTATAAGCTGAATTATTTAAATACGAATGAATCGAGGCTGACATATGACTGACATAAATCCTAACCACCCTCTCACGTCGTGTCCTTTACATCGATGCTGGGTTGTAGCACCATTGCACATATTAATATATCAGGATGCCTAGGATCTGGGTTGTTCAACGTGTAGACTATTGTACAATACAATTTAAGAAGAATGGAAAGCAGATTTGCATATAATCTGATTATCAGTGTTTAAAAAATCTTCAGTTATTCTTATACTGAATTGTGACAAAATACTATCTTCAATATATCCAGTATCCAATACTAGATACATTCCAATCATCATCAACTGCTGGGACTATATTCAACTACCATTATCATTTTATTTATTTATTGATTTATTTATTTATTGATTTATTGTCCAACAGTACATAGATACCAATTACAGGACAAATTGAAAACAACAATCATATACACAAATACATATAAAAAAAAGAAAATTGATCAAACATAATACTGTACACATCATCATACATATATTAAACAATATCAATCAAACTAATACTAAATTCAACCATACAAGTATTATACTAAAAATAATAACAAAGTAAATGATTAACTTACTACAATTCATGAAATTGATACATCAATTAAGTTTTTGATAGAGCAATTACTAAATACATCACAATAATCCGCATATTGATTACAAGAACGACACATGAACATAATAGGAGACCTTTGCAGTATATTTGTACGAGCCTGTGGTAAATAAAATGTTCGAGTGTTTCGCGCGGTAATGCGAGGTACACTAAAATTTAATTTACCAAGGAGATTAGGAGAATCAACCTGGTAATGTATCAGCTTGTGGAGTAAATATAAACCAGAAACTATTCGTCTAGTTTCCAATGAATGAATGGAAAAGGCACGAAGTAAAATATCATATGGAAACCCTCTATAGGGATAAATATTAAAACTGATGTACCACAGGTGCTTTAAAAATCGTCTTTGTATCGTCTCAACAGTTTTTACATGTACTTCATAAATTGGGTTCCAGATAATTGATGCATATTCGAGCTTTGATTGAACGAGGGAATAGTAAAGAGTTCTCAAAGCCGATATATTAGTAAAATGCTTGGTTTTGCGCAAAATAAAGCCCAGCATCTTAGTGGCTGACGAAACGACACGATCGATGTGGCTAGTAAATGATAGTTCTCTATCAAAAGTTACTCCTAAGTCCCTCATGTGAACGCATTTCTGGACAGAGCTGTCAGCAATCTTTTAATCAAATTGAACGGGACACCTTTTTCTTGTATAGCTCATCGCATTGCACTTAGAGATATTCAAAGACAATCCATTTTTCTCGCACCAGTCATGAATTCTTGTTAAGTTTTCCTGAAGAAATATGCAATCTTCCTCCGAATCAATTGCGCAGAATATCTTAACATCATCAGCGAACATCAAAATTTGACTGTTAATACAAACGGGCAAATCGTTAACAAAAAGCAAAAACAAAAGCGGTCCGAGATTGGATCCTTGTGGGACACCAGAAGTAATTGCACGCGTGCTAGAAGAGAAACCATTATAAGAGACAAATAATTCGCGACTGCATAAGTATGACTCCAACAGTTGTATCAGCAAATCACTAAATCCGAACAAATGAAGTTTTGACAGTAACATACCATGATCAATACGGTCAAAGGCCTTAGCCATATCTGTATATATAACATCAACCTGACTCTGAATGTCTGAATTTAAAACTGTTTTAAAAATAAGCCATTATAATAAATACATTTTACTGGATGAAGAAGACCATCTTGAAAGTAAAACTATATTGTTTCCTATACTTTATTGCTTGGCTTTTACTTTGTCAAATTTTTTACAAATTTAAATTAAAAAATTCAGACATGTTAACACACAACTGTAGAAATGTTGCCAATTTAAAACAAAAATGTCCAATTATGATGTAAATAATCAAGCGACTGATTTTCTAATATTTAAAATATTCTGACAACTTTCAATGCACATCCTAAAATAGAATTAAAAAAATAGAAAAATGTGCATGTTTTAGCATGTAAAAGAACCTGTTATTGGATTTGAAAATTTAATGCTCTCTTTAAGCAAGAATCAATTTCATCTACATGATAGTTCTTATCAGAATTTTCTGACTTTTAGAATTTATTTAACCGTAGCTTTGATAGAAGCAACTAATGTCTATCTCGATAAATTGCCTTCCATACAACTTCTTTGTCTAAAGAAGATTCACTCCAGTAATATTTATCGGAAGTATTAATTTTTTTGAGTTCTATAAAATTAAAGGAAATACATTTGTGTGTGGTTGAGAAATTTAATTTTATTCTTCTTACATGTAATCAAAACAACATCAATATTTATTATATAAAACCTTCTCGCATCAACCACTGTTTTAACAAATAAAAAAGTTGTTCATGGTTTCTCCCCATCTAGCTTACTTTCTTTCTCCTTCTATTTTTTTTGTTCCTTTCTCGTTTAGTATAAGAACACAATAACTACTGTAGAAACGCTTAATTACAATTCTTTCCTTTGATGTGTCTAATTGGAAAAATGTAAATTTCTGTTTTTGTTTCCATCAAACCGAATTATTACAATATTTTTACTATTGCATTCATTCGGAAATATGTAAATGGTATGGTGATGGTGTAAAGATGATGATGGTGAAGAATTAATGGATGTTAAATTAACGCTTTGTAACGAAATTCTTGTAATTTCCAATTATATTTTCTGTGTAAGGTATGATTTCGTACCTCCCCTGCAGTGTTATAATTAATGTGATTCACATAATAAAACGATGGTATATTGTGATGAATTTCTTCATTCCGAGAAAATGTATACGGTTATAATACAGGAAGGCCATTATATTTTATGTCACGATAAAATGCAAATCGAAATCATTCAGTTCTTGTTGAATTTCTTTTTTTAGATTCTTAACACATATAAAACTCATAAATTCACGAATAATTACTTAATTTTATTATTATTATTATTATGTTATCTCAGCACAAAAACTGGAAAACGAGATAACAGATGCAAAAGAAGAAATGTCTGAAACATTAAAAAACAAAATGCATGAGACCGGATTACGGAGTTAGTAGAAACGAAGAAAAAATGTACATCCGATTTAGGAGGATCCATGCCTGAAACACTACAAAGTCCAAGAAAAAATACAATTGAAAAACGGAAAATAAACCCGATAGCTGTGGAAGTATGGAAGGACTATTAGAGTAGCTTGTTAACAGACGATCGCAGCAAACTTCTATAGGCACACGCTTAAAGGCGAAAGAACCCGATGACAATGCGAATAAACAAATTACGTTGGATGAACTAAAGAGAGAACTGCAGAAAATAAAAAATTACTATAAGCTCCAGGACCAGGTGATCTCCCTTTCCAATTAATTAAACACTATTCAACAAAAGCATTAGAGATTGTATGTAAAAAATATTCTTTCAAATGTCTCTTTGGAGAAACAATCCCCCCGCACTAGAACCTTTCTTAAATAAATTCGATTTATAAGAAGGTGGGAGAAGGAATGAATGCCCAAACCATAGAGGAATATCTATAACATCATCTGTAAGAAGATTATGTGGAAAAGCCTTAAATGAGAGGATAGATTGAGAAGCTGAAGAGTGCATTGATAATATATTTACACTAAGACACCTCGCAGAAAAGAAATTAACAAAAGAAGATTAGTAAGACAAACATAAACGCGGTGAAAGAAATATACAGAGAGAGCCGGGCTGTCGTCAAAGTGGGAAGCCAAACTTCCACATCCTTCTCTCCAACAAAAGATGTCAAACAAGGTTGTTGCATCTTTCCTACATTATTTAAGATCTATCTGCGTGTAGCTTTAAAACAGTGGATAAAAAAATGTAATCCTATGGTAATACAAATGGATACACGCCCTATCTATACCATTCTCTTTACGGACGATCAGGTAATCTTAGCAGAGGACTAACAAGATATTACACACATCCTAAATAAATTAATAGAAGATTGAATCTGAATTGAATGTAAATAAAGATAAGACGCAGTACATATAGTTATTGAAAGTGAAGGGCAGGGTACATCCGATATTGTGGAATAAAACCTAACAAACTGAACAAAAAGAAACATCTATAAAACTGTGATAGAACTAATAATGACATATTGGTGGGAGGTGTGGGTTATAAGCAAAAATATGTCCCAAAAGTTATCCTCAGCAGGAATGACATATTGGAGAAGATGATGTACTTTAACAATACTACAGTAGATGTTCAATGAATTAGAAACTTCTAGGAAAGTACTTGAAAACTTACTTTCGTTGTGAATATCTTCTATTCCCAGAAATTTCGGTAAACATACTTTATTGTTTACTTTATAGATACCACTTTTGATCGTAATAGTTCCTTTTAATACACTTCGCTAGTAGGTAGAAATTCGAAGATCGCAATATCGTCTCAAATACCGTCAATTGGGTTGTCGAAAACAGTTACTGATAAGTGTTTTTTTTGCGAAATTAGTGTAAATAAATTATTGTATTTTTGTGATAATTGCTATGATGAAGAAAGCGAGATTGCAATAGGCTAAACAGCATCAGAATTATACTGTGGATGACTGGAAAGGAGTTAATATTTTGTTTTGTTTTTACAAAAATTTTTTCGGTAAACAGTGTGATGTTTAGTTATTTCTGATTTTTTTGTTCTTTATTAGGAGATTTTCAGTGACGAATATCGGATAGAATCCTTAACGGATGGCGCTTTGTATGTGAGGAGAAGACCCTCTGAAAGGTACAAGGACGAATGCCTCGTTAAAACTGTTAAACATCCACCAACAGTGATGATATGGAGTTGCATTTCCGAACAGGGTCCTGGTCCCCTGTACTTTGTTTCTGGAACCATGAACCAAACTCAATATTTGAAGATGTTCAGGGATGTTTTTTTGCCATATTTGCAAGGTATATGTACAGAAGTCAAGTTGTACACATCTATGCACGACGGCGCTCCATGCCACAGAGCCAAAACTATAAAAAAGTTTTTAGAAGAGCCATAAAGGTACGGCATTGCTTCCTTGGTGTGGGAACTCCCCGGATGTAAACCCAATAGAAAACTGTTGGGTCGTATTAAAATCGAAAACAAAAACATTTCATAATCCAAATATAAATGTATTAAAACAGAGAATTGAAGAAATTTAGGAAAATGATCCACTTATTAAGGATACAATTAAAATCTGTATAAGAATGAGAGAGGTACTGAAAGTCAAACAACTTGTTTTGTATAGAATAAAGTACATAATGTACGTACAAGGAGTTTTATTGCAATATTTTGTAAAAATCATAAGAATTTTTAATTAATTGAACACCTAGATCATGTTAGAAACAAAAACATTAAAGAAAAGATGGAAACGAATGATACTATTATAGATATAATAAGTGAAAAACAGTTCCTTTCTTAGCAACAAGATGGCTGAGAAGATTGTTGAAGAAAACAGAAAAAGCGACGTCCTAGTGTTTAGTATCTCATCAACATTTTTTACCTGGAACGCTAAAAAACGAGCATCTTCAAATGGAGGATTAAAACACTTCATAAAGGAATACATTCCAGTAAGGTCCCACATCATTGCCAGGCAAATAAACTTATAAAACCAAAATGAGACATCAATCAAAATATAAAAACGAAGGAAGAATTGCTTATACAACGTTCAAGTCTAATTCCAAAAGAGGAAAACCCAATTTCGTTTCTGGAATAAAGTTCTCAAAACAAGATCCACAAGAGCAATTCTCAAAACCAGCTTCCAATTACAAGAATTCCATGGGCGTATCAATATACGAGGGAGCGTTTTTATATTCGCGGAATGAGCGGGTTGTAGGGGGAGGGAGGGGAGGGTGATTAGGCGCATTGGGGGCATGGCCTGTGCAGCGACTCATAATTAGTATAAATACAAAGTTTCATTGTTATTAGACAGTTTTGAGCTATCGTCAACCAAGTAACATAATCAGGAGTGCAAAGTGAAATATGGAAAAAATCGAATATCGTGCCGTTATAAAGTTCCTTACCAGGCAAGGAAAATCAGTCGCGACCATAATGAATAAGATGTCATTGGTTTACGGCGACTCTTGTCTAGGAAAAACCATGGTGTACAAGTGGCATAGTTTATTTAAACAAGGAAGGGAATCCCTTGAAGACGACCCGAGGCCGGGCAGGAGCATTGAGGTGACCACGCCAGCACTTATCCAAAAAGTTGAAAAACTTGTACTCGAAGATGCTCGACTAAAGAAGAAACAACTCGCAGAAATGGTTGGAGTATCCGATACAACAATTTTTAAAATCCTACACGATCATCTCAGCATGTCTAAGGTCAGCGCAAGATGGGTGCCGAGAATGCTCACGCCGCCGCAAAAACAACAGCGCGTAGAGTGTTCGCGTGCATTTTTGGACCTCTCTAATTGTTACTGGAGACGAAACTTGGGTTCATCATTATGAACCTGAGTCCAAACAAGACTTCATGCAGTGGCAGAAAAAGGGCACAGCACCTCCCAAGAAATTTAAAGTGTCACAATCAGCTGGGAAACTCATGGCAACGGTATTTTGGGATTCGGAAGGAATATTGTTGATTGATTATAAAGATAAAGGTGTTTCTATAACCGGAGAATATTACGCTTCAATATTAGAGCGACTAAAAGAAGCCATTAAAGAGAAAAGACGGGGAAAATTGACGAAAGGTGTGCTGCTTTTGCACGACAACGCGCCCGTCCACAAGAGCCGCGTTGCGTTAGCTGCCCTGCATAAGGTTGGCTTCGAAATTGTGAATAACCCACCCTACAGCCCAGACCTGGCCCCGAGTGATTATTACCTGTTTCAGAAAATGAAAAAAGAGCTGCGGGGTAAAAAATTTACTGCCGATTATGAAGTCAAGTTTCGGCGTATTTTGCAGATAAAGAGAAATCATTTTGTTATGAGGGTATAAATAAATTAATTGAAAGATCTGAAAAATGTATCCGTCTTGCAGGTGAATATATTGAAAAAGAAAAATAATTTGGTTTTTTTATTTCCAACGCTCCCTCGTAACTTCCAAAAACTGAGCAATTGGTTTGAAATTTAATCTTGAGACGTGTGAATGATGCTTCATTTTGATAATGTCTTAGTTGTTTTCACTTTGTTGACGTTTCTATGTAGTTTAACGACCACTTTCAATAATTTAAACTGGTTTTAAAATCAACAAAACAAGATATCTTATTCTTACATTTATTAAAGAGTTAAAAAGATATTTAACATAATTTTCACAGAAAAATACGAAATTCAATTACATTTATATGATCAGGATAATTTCCTCTAATTGAAAGTGTTAACCACAATGAACATTACATTATAGGCTTACTTCTTGCAGATATATCTTTTCCAGTTAATATATTAATAACTGCTTTCACGCCACGCAATTACTATAATACATTTAAGTATTATTTAACATATAATTCAGATTTGAAATAATCAAACATAACCGTTAATTATGAACGCTCTCTATATTTCATAAAAGCGCAAATCTCTCACGAAAGAAAACGAACCCGCAATTGCATTTCCAAGCGATATAAAAGTGTTAAAGCACTTCATGCCGTGTCGAAATGTGATTTTTATGTCTTGACTTTTTTTTTATTTCGAATACCTGCACATTGTTGTTTATATAGGAATATAATACGCTGTATTTTTTACGTCGCAAATTGTAAACGGTAATCTACTTCGAGCGGTTATCTCGCCATTTTAATTACAGCTTAGATTCTACGCTAAATTAACCAAACAACATGAAATTTGAAACTGTGCTAAACAAAAAAACAAGACCGAATACATACATACATACATACTCAGCAGGGAGATGCTCATTATTTCGTTAATTTAATTATTTTTTACATGTCGTGATGAAATTAGTTCTTGTTGGGTGTAATTTTATACTACAATACTAATAAGCGAAATGTATACGAAATCCGAAAGCAAACTAATACACATAAAGTTCTAGACATTATTTACTACAATACCTATGAATATTTTCATGAAGATTCATAAATATTTAGATCTGTATTTCGTAGAAAGGTAGACGGGTGTCTACATACATGCGGACGAATTCTTCTTAATGGGCATAGAAATTAAATTGTACGTGAAATAATTTGAATAACAAGTTACGGCCTTGTTTTTTCTCCTTCGTTTAATGAAGATGCGAGCCTTTCGACAATTATAAAATTGTTGGGATAATAATGCTCGGAATATGCGGCTTATTATTACAGCTTAGTAATATGGTGAAATAAAGTAGTTTCGATACCTGAAAAAAGGTGAGGTAGACAACCATATCTACGCAGGTGTTTGACTGAATGCTAATACAGCGGCATTAATACTTGGAATTAGTAGATTTAATTTTATTATTAAAAATATGTACAGGAAATTATGTATTATAAAATACTTAAAATATTATATAACAAATTTTCTAGGTCTATGACAACCTGCAAGTGGTCTACGTCAGCGAAACAAAATTGGGGGTCATGAAATGAAAATGGGGATCCACGATAGTGGATCTCAACATACACTGATAGTACCTACTTTGGCATTCGCTTTGTGGAACTTGTAAAAACCTGCACATATTGATATACCAGTATCATCTTGTTACAATCATACGCGCAGTCTCAGAGCTTCGCGAACTTGCACTGACTTGTTCAGTTCGTCACTCTATAAATACGAATGTGAGACAAATACGTTTATTCGTTTCCTGAATCTTGAAATAGAAAGTGCTAGAAAATATTTAAAAAAATATAAACTGGTAGTTTATCACACAAATTATAGTGAATCAGTGTTATTTATTTGAGAGTGCCGAAGAAAAGTAACTACATTATTTTTTATTAAATTTTAGTTTTGTACTCGTACTTAGCAAATGTAGATAAATTACGCCAATAATGACTTCAGTTATTAGTAGTTTAATATTCAAATCATGCAAAATTACACGGGTACTCCACAATAGTTTCTTTTTCAAAGTTTAAGCGATCGGTATTATAATTACACTGCAATCTCCGTAATCCGAAGTAATTGCTGCAAAGAGATGTTCAGATTACGAAATGTTTTCGGAAAAATCTAAAAAAAGACAACTATACATACATATTACGTATTTATTTTATTATTAACATACAATATGTTACCACTTTGAAAGATAAATTAAGAAAATAAGAAATCCACAACTGTACAGCTTCTCACCTTCATTTATAATGGCTGTATACCTATACCTGCCATAAAATCTAAGACCATACGATTTAAATTTGACTTTGATTTTTTAATATACAGCTGCTTGACTTTATGTCTTATTAAAATAGATTAATTTTGCCCACAGATGACTGATACCATGTCCGAAGCTAAAAAGAAATGTAGACAGTACAGCGTTGATTATTTGAAGTTTGGCTTCATTCCATCATTGTCGGACAAACAATTGCCTATGTGCCTTTTATGCAACAAAGTTTTGGGCAATGATGCTATGAAACCATCTAAGCTGCAGGATCATCTGAGAAGATGTCACCATGATAACACAGATAAAGGTTTGAAATACTTTCAAACATTCAAAAATAAACTTCAGAAGAGACCCACGCTGGATAAAATGTTCGCTTCGACGTCACAAAGAAATGATGATGGTTTGCGGGCGTCTTACAATATAATAATAATAATAATAATAAATAGTTTATTGATAATCGGATACAGAAAAAAAAAAGAAATTACAATGTCCAATAACACAAAGAATCAAAACAACTATATGTATCCTAAATCAAAGAGGACGGTATCATTCAGTTTGTGCGCAAGCACAACCGAATGTTCTTCCTACCGCCTACTTACAACAAAGAGAAACAAAACAAGTTACAAACCTATATCTAAAATGCATATATTCAGTACCTACCCAACTAAACGCAAACATGCTATACCAAACTCATATATACCGAAGATCCATATTATCTAATCAATAGTCAAAATTAATTATCTTATAATCTGTACAACATATCAACATATTTCTTTTTTAGAGATTTGACAGACTCAGATATACCAAACCTTGAAATTATCACATTGAGATGTTTAGCTGCATTGTATGAAAACCCTCGCTTATATAATTCAGTACGATGGGCCGGTATAGTAAGTAAGTTGCTTAAACGAATGTTTAAATTGTGTGTGTCAGCTCTAAATTCAAACTTTTTATATAAATATGCAGGCGATTTAGTTTTAAGTATTTTGTAATAAAAGGCAGCGCAATGAGCATCGCGGCGATGTTCCATATTCAACCACCCAATCTCCTTTAATTTATGAGAGATAGGCAAACGCCTGCGTACACCAAAGATTAGGCGGAGGCAGGAGTTTTGGATACGTTGAATACGCAAGGCCTCAGATCTGCGTATAAATCTATGATATACGGTATCCAAATAATTAAAGTTTGATACTAGTGCGTCACACAGTGTTTTTTTTGTAGATATATTGAGATACTCTCTATTGCCGAAAATGCCTTTCAGTGCTACAAAAGCTTTCTGCACTGTATTGCTAATGTGACGTTGAAAGCGTAAGGTTGTGTCAATACAAAGGCCTAAGTTATTAACATGGTTATTGAATCTCACTTTGGTGTCATCGAAATTTATACATAAATCAGTTTCAACCTTTGCTCTAGTTACTTTGGGACCGAAAATGATGCCTTGCGTCTTATCAGGATTTAGTGTGAGGTGGTGACGCGTGGCGAAAGCACTTAATCTAAGAAGAGCAGTATTGATAGTATATTGCGCGCCCACCATCTCGGACGGATGAAATGACAAGTAAATCTGAGAGTCGTCAGCGTAGAAATGATGGTCACAATCACTTAAAACATCGGATAACCCAGCAGTGTATACTATAAATAAAAGCGGCGATAGAATAGCGCCTTGCGGTACTCCTCTAACAACTGGCAAGGCATCCGATATTTGATTATTATAGTTAACACGCTGAGATCTGTTACTCAATCTCATATTTCGCTACTTATAGCAAAATTCGGAAAACCGCATACTATCGGAGAGAAGTTAATTTTGCCAGCCATTGAATAGGTTTTAAGAACTGTTTACGCAAACCTGCATCTGATATCATTAATTCCCTTAATAATAATATTATAATAATAATAATATTTATTACTACAACACATAAGTGTATGTAACAAGTCATTACAAACAGTAAATATAAATAATATAAATAGAGATATGAGTCTATAATGTTAAGTATTCATTGATAGAATAAAACAAGTGCTGCATCAAAAATTGCTTTAATCTTGATTTAAACATATATACTGTTGCAACTCTACGAATATCTGATGGTAGATTATTAAAAATTCTAGGACCAAGGTGATCGGGACTTTGGCTCGTAATATGAAGGGTGCACTGCGGTCTATGTAAATCACGCTTCCTTCTAGTCTCATATCCATGGGTGTCCGAACTTTTACCAAAGTAATCTCTTCTCTTGAATGTATAGCAAGCAATTTCGAAGATGTATAGGCATGGTAGAGGTAATATATTAAGGTATTGAAAAATCGGGCGGCACGAATCAGTAAAATGTGCTCCAACTATAGATCTTACTACCGCTTTTTGTGCTATAAAGATCTCTTTTGCACTCGCAGATGAACCCCAGAGCAGGATGCCGTATCTTAGTTTAGATTCCACTTCCGCGTAATATACAGACATTAGCGTATTTATGCTCAATTTTGAACGTATGTAGGTGGCGAAATAGATAAGACTTTGTTGACGTTGCGTTGGCTAGAGTGTCACAGTGTTCAGTCCATAACAAGTTTTCTTGCAAGGTAACGCCTAGGAACTTTGTTGATTCATCTTGTGCAAGAATGTGGTCGTCAACCTGCAATGCATAAATAGGTGCTCTTCTCTGTCTCGTATGAAATATGAGATACTTAGTTTTTTCCAGACTCAAAGAAAGTTTATTATTGGTAAACCATTGATATAATACGTTAATAATATCATTAGCTAACTTTTCAGTGTTTTCGTAGGTAGCAATAAGGATCGATAAATCGTCAGCGTACATAGTTACATAAACATCTGATAGAAATTGCACTATGTCGTTTATGTATAGGGTAAAGAGTACAGGACCTAGCACAGATCCTTGTGGGACGCCATGCTCTATATAGGTAAACAGCGGGATCTCGCCGTTCCAATATCACCGCAATAGTTTGCAAATTTAATTCTGACGAACTGACTACGATCGCTTAAGTAAGATGCACACCATGCACTTATAGAACCTCGTATTCCATAGCACTGCAACTTTTCAATTAGCTTATCATGCTGTACACAGTCAAAAGCTTTCTGGAGATCGCAGAAAATAGCAATGGGGGATGCACGTTTCTCAATGCTCTTCATTAGCTCATTATAAAAGCCTATCAATGCCGTTGTAGTAGATCTGCCACTGCAAAAACCGTGCTGTGTCGCAGACAATATATCAAATTTGTTCAGAAAAGGAGTAAGGGGATTAAGCATGCAATATTCAAAGATCTTGGATATGGTAGAGATTAACGCAACAGGCCTATAATTCGTAACATCACCTCGACTGCCCTTCTTATAAATCGGAACCACAGCAGAAGTTTTTAAGGCATTTGGGAATATACCTTCCACAAAGGACTCATTTACAAGATATGCGAGAACGTCGGCGATATGGGCACGGGCATCTCTCAGTATAGCAGGAGCAAGATCGTCAGTTCCAGTAGACCATTTGTGTTTCAATTTGGACATCACGGTGACCAATTCATCAGTACTGAAAGAAAAAACTGCTAGCGAGTTTGCATTCACACTGATTTTATCCACCTGATAGTTGTTAGGAATATTCGCAACAAGATTTCTGGGTGCAGATTGGTAGTAATTGTTAAATATATCAGCGACAGCGTGTGGCTCCCGTACAGATGATCCGCAAAGCATAAGTTCAATGTTTTTAATTGGCTTGAAGTTATTAGTAGCCTGTTTTACTATTTTCCACATCGCGCTTGTTTTATTGTCAGCGGAATTGATGCACTTATCATTGAATGTTTGTCTTGTATTCATTACTAGGGATCTGTGTTGCCTTTTAGCCTGCCTGTATATATCTTGTAGTTCAGGGTGTGATTTTTGTAATATAAATAGATCCTTCAGACGTGTACTAGAGTTTTACACTGCTGCTTAAGCAACAATACTGTTGAAAGACGTATTGATGAAATGAGTTCTGGTATTGAAAGCTTCTTGTGTATTTATTTGCAAACGACCCATTTCACTATACAACCGGACGAGTCAACTTTAACTGGTAATGCAGCATTATTATTGACATATGTTCGTTTTATTATGAATCAAGAAATCTACGAAGAACTGCTCTTCGCAAGTACTTTGACAACCGACACTAAAGGTGAATCAATATTTCATGTTTTGAAGGATTACTTCATTGAAAAAGCAATCCCTTTATCAAATATAATATTAGTAGCTACAGATGGAGCACCTGCCATGGTTGGACGTTATTTTGGATTTATAAGCTATTTAAAACAAAATGTGTCAGGGGTGTTAGCGATACATTGCGTCATCCATCGACAACATTTAGTTGCAAAAAATTTGAGTGTTAGATTGCATGAATCTCTTCAATTAATCATTGATGCAGTAAACCGAATTCGAAGCAACGCATTGAATTCGCGATTATTTGCGCAGTTGTGTGAAGAAAATGACACTTCCATCAATTACTCCTTCACACTGAAGTACGTTGGCTGTCGAAAGGCTTATGTTCGACAAGATTTTTTGCACTAAAGATAAAATTTTAAAAGACAATTTATTGAAGAGGAAAACAGACATCGCCTATTTAACAGATTTGTTTACAAAATTTAATATGGTTAATTTGCAGTTACAAGGCGACAGTCTAAATTTGATTAAAACAAAGTCCTTATCTTATCAGCGTTTCTTGCCAAAGTTATACTAATGAAGCATAATATTGGATGGGGCGAATTTTCCCAGTTCCCCAATTTGTCACGGACACACTGCCAGGATGACGACGTTTCAACCTACGTTCAACATTTAAATGCCCTCTATTCAGATTTTGAAACTAGGTTTGAGGAGGTAATACCACCGTGGATAATTAACCCATATGGGGACATAGAAGAAACGAATGTCATAATACAAGAGGAACTGACTGAACAAACAAAGAACTTAAGGTTCAGTTTAAAAAACGGATATCAGCAATTCTAGCTGCAAAACAACATACCCGTTACTTATACCGTATTATGGAATATAGCGAGAAAATTTTTAATTTCCTTTCCATCGTCACACCTAGTGGAAAGACGGTTCAGCGCTGTTACCAATCTCCTAACAAAAAAAAAGGAACAAACTGGACATCATTAGCCGAGGAGATTTAAAATTAAACCTTACAAAATTGACGCCAAATGTTGATAATTTATTATTAAAGCATCAGGTTCATCCTTCTCACTAAAAACATTTACTTATTGCTTAGTTTATTTTATGTTAGGTATATTTTTTATAACAGATACAAAATTTTATTGTGAATAGTTTTAATTTAAATTCAATTAATAAATGTATAAAACTTAACATGTGTTTTTAACATTAAACTTCACTACAGTTAGAAATTTACAAAAAATCAATATCAGGTAAGTAGAGGGTCTACCCAAAACCGAAAAACATGGCAAGGGATCTACGGCACAAAATAGTTTGGGAACCACTGTATAGACTGACTGACGCACAATCATGTTGGGATCTAAACGGCTTATTGTAACCCCACAAAATTTATCTTAGGAGTCCGTATAGCTTATATTCCTCTAGTTAAGAATTTTCATCGCACGAGGATTGAGGGATTTATGAACTAACAACGTGATCATCTAAAGCGTTAGAGCACGTAAATAATTATTAACGCTATCTTGAAACCAGAAGAAATCTGCTCATTTTTTGAAATAAAAGCACTTTTGGACAACATCTAACAGCACTATCAACAGATGCCTTCTCTGCTTATATGTTCATGAAATGCGTTTCCTGAGGTCTTCATGTTCTCTAAGGCTGGTTCTTTATGCGTCCTCGAAGCTCCTAGTCTCTCCTAGCGACTTCATCTGACCACAGGATTCGCGGTCTGAAACGTAGCGTTGTCGTCCATATCAGGTCCGTTCTTAGCGGCTATTTCCCTAAGATACAGAAACCAACCGAGTTCTCCAACCGAGCAATCCTCTCCAGTGTGTCTCTAGCCAGCGTAATCGCATTTTTCTTCATTGTTGGAATACCGATATCTCTATGGAGTTGATCGTTGCTGACAAATCAGACTGTATTAATGATGATATGAGCAGCACCCTGTTTTGCAGAATGTTGAGCCTCTTAACATGCGATTTAGCGATCTGAACCAGATAAGTGAGATCATCATTTTAATACTCAAACTGAGTAAGACTCGAAAAGCTTAGGAAGGAAGTTAGAGCCCTTAAAAATTTAGACGTTATCATTGTGTAATTATGACCGAACGTCAACTTTGCGTTGAGTGCTATAGCCAGGGCAACATCCGACCCTCTACCGAGATTTGTGAGAATGAGGAATTGCTCTTCAGGAAAAAGTGGAGTGGTCGACACCTTTGTCACCTCCTTATGCTCAGTTAGTCGTTTCTAGACGTATTAAATACGTCGGCGTCGTTCGCGTATATTGAGAGTTTTGTACTCGGAGAGACCCGGATGTCGCGTGTAAATAGTATAAAAGGTTCTGGACCCAGAAGTGAGCCCTGAGGTACACCAGCTCGAATTCGTCCAATGGTTGAGTGTTCACTAGAATGCTTCATGCAAAATGTCCTGACGAAGAGATACTATCTAATGCCGGAGATCATATTGGGAGAGATGCCAAGACCGCCCATTTTAAATGGCAACCTGTCATGCTAAATCGAATCGAACGTACCAGTAGAATGTCGTGCCTCCAAAGCGCCTAGAACGTGAACGACTGACGATAAAGCCTCTCGAAACCCGAACTGTTCGTCTGGCAAAAGATTGACAACTGTGTTTTCTAAACCTGTTGAACTAACTGTTATTGGTAACCAAAGTGAGGTTAGTAGTAGATTCTCCATTTTCTATTAATATGGAATTCGTTTTTTCTTGAACAGTCTTCAAAGCAAATACTAAGATTGTTTTCTATGTTTTTCAAGAATTCATGCTCTGGAACGAGCTGGTATATTTGCAGAAGTTAAAGAACCTGTCATAATACATGATCTAATTTTCTGTGCATTCTATTGTATGATACAGGGATAGATTCCGATAATTCTACAAATAATGCGGTTCTGTATAGAGAGATTTTGCTTTGTAAACTTTCCATTCCTTGCTCTAGAGTACTGAAAGGTTCATGCGTCTTCAGTCGACATCTATTTTTTCTGAAAAAGGTTTCCTGATTTATCTGTATTATTCTGAAAGTTTTTTTACTGCGGCAATTTCAAGTGTCGCTTCTCTACTAAAATTATTGTTAAAAAGCTATGCTATTTCAGAAGCTCATATCTTTTCCCCTATATGCTTTCTCATAAATTTGTCACCTTCGGAACAATACGCCGTTTTCAGAAGACCAAAGAATGATGCATCCAGTGATTGAATGCGATGATAGGTGTGAGGTGGTATTTTGGATTGAATGCTGTTTCTCTTCACTCCGACCTATAAGATCTTCAGACTTCTGAAGAAGTTTGGAATTTTCTTGGTGGTTATCAGCCGGTTCGACGTGCGTCTGTTCGAGGTAGTGGTGCCTTTGTCTGGCCACCGCCTTGCAGTTGCACATAACGTGCTCTCTCGTCTCATTGTGCTCAGAACAGAATCGGCATTTATCACAGTCCACCTACCCCACTTTTTTCAGGTGATACCTCAGGGGCCAGTGGCCAGTGAGTAAAGCCGTGATGGTGATGAGGTGTGTTGAGGCTGTTGAGATCCAGCAGACATTAGGTTAGTTGGTTGAAAAAGTAATAAACTGTTTCTTGATTGTCTTAGTTTTGGAATGTTGGTCCAGTGCGAGATGTTTTGTTCACTTTCCCACTGTTGGAGATGAGCTCTTATATGGTTTTTGGTGAGTTCACAGAATGACTCTGGTCCAATATATTTGAACGGCGCACCTTTCTTTGCAAGACCGACGGCAGATTCGTTGCCTTCACATCTCCAATGATCTAGTACCCACATCAGTGTAACTTTGTTTCTTTTTACCACAACATTGGGGGTGAGCAGACAATCGCAGGTTAGTTTGGACTTAAAAGTGTAGGCCCCTTTAGTGCTGACTGACTGTCTGAAAAACTATATATGAATGCACCTTGGCAACATCGTTTCAGACATTCGTGAGTACATTGTTCTATGGCATACACTTCTGCCTGCAAAATTTTTAGGTTTGTAGATACCTATGCCCACCCCCTGAATTAGTTTAGGAGCTGTCTGAATACCAGTGCTATATAGGGCTCCTGGACTTTAGGTTCACCGGACTCCCAATTTTTCTTGCGTACCTAAGCTTCTAAATATGTTCAAGATAGTTTAAAAATAGGTTTTTAGTGATTTAGTTGTTGAGTTTTCCTCCTACTCTTTCTTGTTTTCAATAGACTGTCTGCAAACTATTGTATCATTAAGCTTCAAAGTTTACTCATCTTTCTATCTAAATTTACCACTTCTATGCCATCATCTTCTAGTACTCCTACCTTGACGTGGTAGGTACTAACTTTAACTTTAATTCCCAATTAGTAAAATTGGTATCGACAATTGGATTTATCTTTATTAATTACGCGACCGTTGCTAGCGCCATTTTCTAGTGGTTTCCAGATGATATACCACTCCCTCAGTAATTTATTTCAAAATTAATAATAATATGTACTTTTTATCTTTATCAAAAACTCTAGAACCTTGGGGTACAATAATATCTTTTAATTTTCAACCTGTTTAACAAAAATTCATGGGATTCACTTCAATTGTACTGGCATCTCAAAAAGTTGACTAGATTAATATGAATGATATCTAAGCACTGTAAATCATCGAGGATAACACACATGCATGCAATGTACCTAATGTTCCACACAATCTTCACGTTGTATGTACTTCATTGACCATATACGGGTTGAAGTTAGAGTTTTGAGTGGTAGACGTGCGTTTGAGAGGTTCCGCAACACCGTATAACGCGACATTGTTCAAAGAATATAACAACCACCGTCGGTAATAAAGTATAGAGGCCACTTCTTCGCGGAACATGTAACAGTTGGCGCACTTACACAATTCGTTTCAGTGGTACTCGACGATATACAACAGTCGTTGAAACCCGGTGGCATAGCATACTTATCTTTATTTCATTTTCACGATGACCGAGATGGTTTTGTGTTAGTTTGTTAGATCTAATCTCGATTTCGTTGACGTTTTAATTGTGCTGTATTAATACGAGATTGCTGACGCGTATTGAGCGGTATTAATAAGGGATGGTACTTCAGTTAGAAATAAATTGAAATCGCCGATTTTGTTGATTCATATCTGTACATGTAATCTAATATAACTTGTAACCAACCACTAAATGCAATAATTAATGGTGGTTGAATTAAGATTATAATATGTAAGTACTATAAATCGTTTATCATGCATACTGGATTATTGAGAGACAAAATAGTAGTACCTAAAGTTTTATTTCCTTCATTAATATACGGGGTGACATAGAAAAAAGTACATTGCATAGTGCCACACAATAGAGGACACTAAAATAAGAAAAAAAAATTCCTATGAACATGGGTCCGCAAGACCTTCGGTTAAAAGATACGGGGTGGTGAATTTTATTTCTTTTTTTGGGTTTTTTTTTGAATATCTATGGTTCCAGTACAAATGCATCTGAAAGCCGACAATGCACGCTAATTAATCAAAAAATAACAATTGAATAATGTGTCATAATGACATTTGTCAAACTGATGTAATTGTTGTTTGAGGAATTTTGTGTTTGTGATTAAGTGTTTCATTGGTTTTCTCACTGATTATTCAAATTTGCTTTCAAAAATGGTTCACTACACTTTTGAAGAATACAGGGACATGATTATGTGTTACGGCGAAGCTAGATCAAATTCTTACGAAGCTCAACGTATTTATCGAGAAAGATATCCTGTAAGACAAGTTCCTAATGTTCGAACATTTATTGATGTGCATAGGCGTTTGAGAGAAGATGGCTGTTTTAGAAAACCAAAATTGAATAGTCGGCTTTCCAGAACTCGTCGCACTGTGCGAAACGAAGAAACTGTTTTACGAATGGTAGAAAATAATCTAAGAACAAGCACCAGAAAAACAAGTTCAGCGGTACGAAACCTTAACCGTGAATCAGTTAGACAAATTTTCAAAGAACAACTTCTTCGCCCATATCATTTCCAAAAAATTCATTCACTATTGGAACATGACTTTGTTCCTCGTGTACAATTTTGCCAATGGTTGCAAAACCAAAAACAAAACATTATTTCATCAATTTTGTTTACTGACGAAGCTGGTTTTAGTCGTGATGGTATACTGAAGCTACATAACATGCACCATTGGAGTGATGAAAATCCTCATCAAACTGTAATTCGAAGTTACCAATATGGGTTTTCAATTAATGTGTGGGCAGGTATAATTGACAATTATTTAATTGGCCCATTTCGATTGCCCAATCGATTGACAGGTGCACTGTATCGAAATTACTTGGAGAATGATTTAAACACATTATTAGAGGATGTCCATAGGATGGTCATTACTGGAAGAATGTATTACATGCATGATGGGGCGCCAGCTCACTTTTCTCGAGTGGCAAGGGAATATTTGGACAGGAGATTTGGAAATATGTGGATTGGTCGAGGGGGGCCTGTACCCTGGCCAGCTCGTAGTGCCGACCTTAATCCCCTCGATTTTTAATTTTGGGGATTTATGAAAAATGAAGTTTATGCTGTAGAAATACATAATGAAGAACAATTGTGGATAAGAATTATGGAATCGGCAGATAGATTTCGTAATAACCCAGGAATATTTCAAAGATGCCGTCAATCATTAAGAAGAAGAATGGAAAAATGTATTGAAGTACAAGGCCAACAATTTGAACATCTTCTAAAAACTTAATTTTTTGTTTTAATTAATCATTGTTTTTGCAAATAAATTTAAAAAAAATTCAACACCCCGTATCTTTTAACCGAAGGTCTTGCGGACCCATGTTCATAGGAACTTTTTTTCTTATTTTAGTGTCCTCTATTGTGTGGCACTATGCAATGTACTTTTTTCTGTGTCACCCTGTATAAGTTTGGATCGTCCAAGATATCTTAAAGCTCTTCCACATTTCTTTTTGTGTCCATTTCATAACAATAACATTTTAACACTATTTAAATTACATTATAATTTGTTCAGGAAGAGGAGGAGGCAAACGCACATGTTAATAATTGAAAGGTTTCTTCTAGACGATTTGATGCAACCAGTTTAGACAGGTGCAACATTCCATCTGCTTGGAAGCCGAAGCGGCTAGGAGAAACCGGCCGTTCTTACTGTAGTGCAAACGGGTACTATGTAATCGTGCCTTGTGAGTAATGGAAGGTCGTTCACGTTACCTAAGCGAGCTTGAGCTAGGAATGATTAAGAATATGCACGTGCCAGGTGTATTTCTCCTCGAAATCTCACCGTCGCACCATCTCAAGCGTTCGTTCTCGATAGTGCAACGAACATGGCGAGAATGGAATGTAACGACGGCGCCCTTGTGTTCAGCGCTATAGTGTCAGGTATGTCGTGTAGGTCGAGACAGCTTGGACTGGGAGGACGTACTTATTGTACGAACTGTATGGGGGGCGTTCGCAAAGTAGTGGACTTTAAGTGTGTTGCAACAAAAGCCACTGACCTGCGAGCATCGCCGTCTACGATACCAGTGAACCGAGGCAAGACATCGATAGGTTGTCGAGTAGAGGCACAGGTTTCTGCTTCGAATTTAGCGTCGTTGATGCGCAAATTTTGATTCACCGGAGAAGTCTCAAACGTTAACTCGAGCAGTGCATCCAGCCATGACGTATCCACCGCCAGCAGGGCAAGTGTTGGCTCATTGTGGTTTCCTACGTTCGGCAGCGTCCACATGTACTATCATGGACAGAGAGGATGTTCGGGTGTATGCAATCCATGCTGCGTTCCTGATACAATATCAGTTCTACCTCAAGCGAATTTCGTACCTTCATAATATACATGGGCTGGGTATTTATATGAATATTAAATTGTTGGTGTTTAAAGCGACAAGTAAACGGTGGCAATATACTGTCATGTTATGTCATTTCGATCACTTTCAAAATTCATGAGTCATATATTAAACACTGTAAATTTGGGATGAATTGAATGGTCAAAATTACACGTACACACAAGCTATTTAAAACAAAAACTTAAAAAAAGGTCAAGAAAAAACAGAAAAAAACCATTAATTGTAACTACATACGAGCTTTATTCAAACTAATAGATAATGAAATTTCGCTTTCAACTAACCCATAAAAATACAGTGTTTCAATTTGAGAAAAAAAAGATTTTCGCATTTCAATTGTTTCAGAAAAGACACTTATTTCTAGAACACTATGTGTAACGTATTTAAGTCTACATCTATTTATTGTCATCATAGGAGATGCTTCTAACGTTATGTTAAGTTTCATAATGTTGCTGAAATAATGGCATATTCCTGACCAGAGCAAAATGTCAAAATTTTCAAACGAATGTCAATATCTTGTAAACTAATGAACATAATTGATTATGATCCTATATAAAGTTGCCATAGAATTCCTCAGGCAATTCAAAAATGTGATCATATGTAGGCTATTCCATTTAAAAATGTAAAGATTCTGATGGTTACGGACAAAATAAACACCCTGTATGTTATAGAATAACTTTGCGTTATAAATTTTGTAAAACTAAACAACTTTTGTGTTTAAATATTTACTGTATTTTGCATAAAAATGGAGATATGGAAGAATATCACTATTATTACACCCTGTATAAAATAATATAATTTCGGTTGCGGGGCGTTTGTCTTTATCGTATACTCACACGTCAGTGAAATTTAAAATATCAACAAAACCAAATTCTGATTTATATTTTCTATTACCAGTGAATTATTCAATGTAAGCTTATTATTATTATTATAATTATTATTATCATATAACATTCATCATCTGATGAAGCCCTAGTAGGGTGAAACGATTGCAGTGAAGTGAATAAAACTGTTTTGAACTCAATTTGAATTTATTTCAATTTTTTTACTTGTAAGCTTAAATGTTTTTTTTTGTATTATGTTTAAATAAATAAGGCATATCGAATAGTTTTTAATTCTGTAGAAACACGTTTTCAAATATTACTATTTATACAATGTAATCTTTAATAATATTTTACTTTTACACAGTGAACATGTAAAATCTCGCTCAATAAAATCATGTAATTTTTCTCAAATTAATTTAAAACAAGAAAAGAAGCTTATTCTTCACTTTGTTAGAAAAGATTTTTTTATTTCATTTAATGAATAGAAATAATCGCTTATCCTAACCAATCCAATATACTGAGAACACTTAAATAAATAAAAATCAAGAATGTATTGTATTAATTACATCTGTGTATAATAAGTTACAACACCATACATAATATATACCTAACAAATAGGAAGACGCTAATATTTGCAATATTCATCAAATAAAAACTTCTATATCGAAAACAAAAGCAAGTATATCAAGAGAGAGACAAGTACGATTCGTATACAGTCATTAGAAACCTCTCTGTCTTCTGTACTCTCTAACCTGTAGCTTTAAACGCAAATGTCTAATATTAATAATAATATTGTACATATATAGACAACGACATTGTCTGTATTACATACGTACGATATTCGCTTGACCGTAGAACCGATCAGGAACGCAGCCTGGACTGCATATACCCGGACATCCTCTCTGTCCATGATAGTACATGCGTATTATACGGGCTCTTGTAAAAGAGCACCACATACAAATGCTTCCATGGCCAGCTCGTTTTCCGAATCTGAATCCAATCGAACGTGTCTGCGATGTGATCGATTGGACACTTCAACGTTAGCCGGCTACTCCGACGAACGTTGAAGAGCTATGGAGGCGAGTTGAGCAGCATGGTTGGCCATCCCTTCTGCTGCCATCCAACGACTTATTGGTTCCATGCCTCGTCGTGTGGCAACGGTACACGCTGCTCCTGGGGGATACTCCCGGTACTGATGCACCTTCATCCAGCAGGGCTGCGGCACTCACCAGACCAAATTTCATTGCGTTAGAATCATATGTTTAGATTATACAAGCCGTGCTCGTCCCTTTTTTCCAAATTTTTCAACACTTTGCACTATATGTATTACATCTTGGATCACTCCAGTTGAGTAATTATTTAAAAAAACATCGAGAAAAAGGGCAAATTCGCACTCACCTTGCATCACCTTGCACCAACATTCTCAGAGCACCCTCCAATAGCAGACAGTTTGTATCATTAAATACAGTGCTTTCGAATTGTAGTAGTAACGAATAAATTCATTATTTCTGAAATTGAGAGTTTTTCGAAAAAATCCGAGATGTGACGTCATTGATAATTTTTTTAAATGGCAACACCCAATTTCGACCATGACAATTGAAAAAGCACGTCATTCGACTTGAAATTGTTCACTGTTGGCTACCTGACAGTAACCAAGGCGATTCATAAATTCTTGTTGAATATGGTCAATAACTTTAGGAGATATACGATGTATTTCCTGACGAATTCTTTCTTTTAAATCTTCTAAATTCGCCGGTCTTCTAATGTATACTTTGCTTTTTAAGTACTCCCACAAGAAGTAATCTAGGGGTTTCAAATCTGGCGATCTGGCTGGCCAATCAATCGGCCTCCTTCTCCCTATCTAACGATTCGGGAACACTTCATCTAAATAAGCACGGACAAGTGCTGCATAATGGGGAGGTGCACCATCAAGTTAAAAGAAAATGTTTCTCGGAAGATCAATTTATGTCCAAATGAGGAATATAAATGTATTAGTTCGGGAATAAGGTCGGATCGAAGAAACTCCAAATATCTTCCACCAGTTGAGTGAGCTACTCCATCATCCATCGAGGATTCTGGGTAGCCCAATAACGACAGCTATGCTTATTGACATGGCCGTTCAAAGCAAACGTAGCCTCGTCAGCAAAAATTACGTTTCTTACGAAATTATTATCATTGGCGCATAGCTCTTGCATTTGCTGGCAGAAATGAATTCGCCGATCAAAGTCGTCTTCAGATAGCTCACGAACATGATGATAATTTGCTTTTTCACAATTTTGTGAACTGTTGACACTGCCATATTGAAATCAGAAGCCACTTGGTTAAGCGTTGAGTGATGATTTTCTTGTATTGCCAACAAAACGATAAGTTTATCTTCTTCTGATTTTGAGGGTCGACCAGATTTAGCTAAATCACTAACATATTCAAAGTTACGGAATTTAGACTGAATATTGCTTACCATGCTTTGGCTAATGAAGAAACGAAAGATAAGAAATCAATAAGAAATACAAAAAAAAGCACGATGTCAAGTTTTTATCTGACAGTTATAAAAAACATTCTCGGTCGCTAAGACAACTGTCAGACAACGCTCTTTCAATTGGCATGGTCGAAATTGTGTAGTGCCATTTAAAAAAATATCAATGACGTCATATCTCGAATGACGATTATGTCATAAATACGGGTCGTATGTCGAAAAATGCCTTTGTTTAAAACAAAATCGACGTCTCAGACGATCTTTTCGAAAAACTCAATTTTAGAAATAATTAATTTATTCGATACTATTCGAAAGCACTGTATAATTTAAAATATATAACTCTTGTGCTTTACAGATGCTTTAGATGCACGTGGTAAAATAAATCCGTGACTGTACACACATTTCTAACTACAGTAGACATAAACATTGTACTATAATTACGAAAAAGTTGTTGCAAAGCTTTTGATCCCATTTATATAGACCTTGTTATGACATGAACATGCTGTATAAGATATCCGTAGTCTTTATTAAGTTGTCTTATTAAAAACGATATCCCACACTACAAAATATCAAACTATAATAGGAATAAATATTGCGCAATCTAAATGAATTTCAATCATACCTTAGGCAGAACATAATCAATGGCTAAAACGTACAGACTTACGTAACCGACACATGCATTTAAACCGAATAACGTTTGACATTAATTCTGTGTTTGCATCCACTACAAAAGTTCTCATCGATACACTAACCGTCAATTATTTCGAAAATCAAACGATTTTGCTCGAGAGCGCCTCCAATTCTTTACGAGTCCTGTATTCACACCATCTATTATGCGTTAAAGACTTTATTTGATCGTTTTTGAAGACACCATGAAGGCTCAATAGTATACGAATTAAAGATTCCATTTTCAAAAAGCTTTACGTTCGACAGCTGTTATTGTCGGTCATCTTGATATTTTTATACTGGCATACGTACTAATTTAGAAGTTCAATGAAAATATCAACCTTTTTTTATTCTTTCATTGTTTCTATTGCGAAACAGCACACTTAGATATATCTTGCATCATTTTCTTTTTTACATTACCGACTCTTTATCCCATCCTTGTTACCACTTAACTAAAACGACCTCTCTGTTTTACATCCGCCGAGCATGACTTCTCTTGTTTGTTTGTTTTCTTATCTAATAACAATTGACACGCTACCATCTTGCGTTTTTTTTTGTTTTTAGAGGTTTGTAGAGGATGTACTGCGACCGTAAACTGAGAAAGAGTTAAAACATCTCACACGTACACACACATATTATACGAGCAAGAAGCAAATGTCTATACAGATGCACGCACGATACTTACCCGTCTCTCATTAAGATCTGTCACATAATGATAGCCTTCCGTTGGCGTAACCGCAAGAATTAAAAAGGATTTGGTCGGTTTTGCTGGTGTGTGAAGGTCTCCCATGGAGCCTTGCACGAAACATAAAATGAGTCGTAATGTCAACAAGCATCATCTCGTTACGAACCGTATTCGTGATGTTAGCGCATTTATATGGCGAAGGTTTTATATTACTTTGGATTTGATGAGTTCTGTGCGGCCGTAAAGTTTGATCGAAAAAGTACGGTCGTACGTAATCTCACGGAGATATCGCAAAAAGTGGTTAAAACGATAAAAACGAAGAGGAAAGGAGATGTTGTAGTTCGATTCTAATAAGGAAATTTGAGATCCTAGTGAATTCTGCACCAAAAGGGACAACACAATTTAACTTGCCATTTACATAATGGTTATTTTTAATTGATTTTAAAAAGCGCTGTAATTCATGATCTTGATGGACGGTTAATATTAACGTTACTACATATTATTTTGGCTTTATGACAAGTGCTGCACGAGGAAATTTCATTCACCCCGTTTACAATTTTTTCTAGACAAAGAATCAAGAATGTACTCAAAAATGGTTGCGTGAAGTTATCCACACTTTTCCAGCCACGCTTCTATCGTAACGAAAGTTCGAATGAAGTAGTAATTCCAATATAACATATACGATCGTGGTTTTCTTATAAATTTTACAATAAATGTTCTACAATCCACAATATATTAACCGAATTCTCTCTGGTGGTAGCTATTTTATATATCTAACAACGAAATTTAATTGGCTCGTCGTTTGTGGCCTTCAGAATAAAGAAAAATCGAAAAACCGTGGATGGGGTAATTAAAACGTTGTGGTTCACTTATTTATTCGAGTGCCTCGACAGCGACCATAGGTCATATTTTGGTATGATGGCCTCATACCATACCAACCATCAAATTCATTTGGCTGGCCGTTTATGACCTTCAAAAGTAATAAAAACTGTGGTTTTTCGATTTTTATTACCTTTGAAGGTCGTAAACGGCCAGCCAAATGAATTTGATAGTTGGTATGGTACGAGACTATGATGCCAAAATATTAACTATGGTCGGCGTCGAGGCACTCGAATAAATATGAGCATCACGACGTTTTAATTATCCAATCCACGGTTTTTCGGTTTTTATTACTTTTGAAGGTCGTAAACGGCCAGCCAAATGAATTTGATAGTTGGTATGGTACGAGACCATGATGCCAAAATATTACCTATGGTCGGCGTCGAGGCACTCGAATAAATAAGAGTAGCACGACGTTTTAATTATCCCATCCACGGTTTTTCGATTTTTATTACTTTTGAAAGTCGTGAACGGCCAGCCAAATGAATTTGATGGTTGATATGGTATGAGACCATGATGCCAAAATATGTCCTATGGTCGGTGTCGAGGCACTCAAATTAATAAGAGCATCACGACGTTTTAATTATCCCATCCACGGTTTCTCGATTTTATTACTTTTGAAAGTCGTAAACGGCCAGCCAAATGAATTTGATAGTTGGTATGTTACGAGACCATGATGCCAAAATATTACCTATGGTCGGTGTCGAGGCACTCGAATAAATAAGAGCATCACGACGTCTTAATTATCCTATCCGCGGTTTTTCGATTTTTCTTTATTCTGAAGGCCACAAACGACGAGCCAATTAAATTTCGTTGTTAGATAATTAAAATAGCTTCCACTAGAGAGAATTCGGTTAATATATTGTGGATTGTAGAACATTTATTCTAAAATTCATAAGAAAACCGCGATCGTATATGCTATATTGGAATTACTACTTCATTCGAACTTTCGTTACGAGAGAAGTGTGGCTGGAAAAGTGTGGATAACTTCACGCAACCCTCAAAAATGGGGCTCGGAACCAACTTTTCATGACACCCCAGCAACCTCAGCAGACCAACATTTGTATGAAGTGGTTTTATCCCCATTTTAATCACGCAAAACCCAATATTTAAGATCCAGTACTACAGGTTGATCACAATCCCATGGCAGTTGCGTTTAAGTGAGAGAGGTTGGGTACAAGTATGATGTTGCAGCACTCAGCTGTGATTGGTGCTGTACTATGCTGTAATAATCGTACATGGTTGCTCTACCCATATTACACTAATTTCATTGTAAAGTCCAAGCAAAACAATTCAACTGTTATGTACTTACCCCCACTCTTGTAGCCACAAGTTACAACAGTACATGAGAATTTTTCTTTAAGAACAACCCAAGAAGATCACTTTTAAAATAAATGGACTTTTGCGTGAGTTGTTGTTTCAAGAAGCTATTCCAATGATAACAATGAACGTGTTTCGGTAATTTGGAATTTTTCTTCTTTTTATTTTTATTTTATTTAAATCAACATGCTGGGTCTTTTTCGTTTTCCTACCCCTCTGAGTGCCTAACTGCTCTGAGTTCTTCAGCACAAGGTTCTTAGTAACCTTTAATGGTGATGGAGAATTCACATCCGTCAGAGTTTATTTTTTGATCATTTCGATCACCTTAGCATTTTGTAGTTCGAAAAATCAAAATTATGTCCAGTGTCAAGAAAGTGCAATAGCAACCAAAAACAAAACAGTACATTTTTCACAGAAAGAGTGACCTGAATGTTTGCTACAGTTCAAGTATCCTCGTGTGTGTGCCTTATAGATAAAATTATATGTGGTCATAAAGTTTGGAACCAAGCTTATAACCGCATTATTTTACATTTTTAAGAAAAACGTTCGGACAGGTAAATTTTCATTTTTAAAACGCCATCTTTTGACATACAAGTTTCTTCTATGACGTCATTGGTTTTTAGATTGATGACGTCATCAACTCTTTTTTTAAATGGCAACCATATTATTTTTTTATCGTTTTTGGTAGACCTTTATATCCTCCGAATAGTGATATAAAATCATAATTATATATATCATAATTTTTTTTAATAATATAAATTTAGAAAAAAAAATAAGAAAATTTTATTTTTGTACAAAATTTAACTTATATTAAAAAAAATACATCTGAAGTTAAATTTATTGTAACAGTTAACGTAAATTTTCAAAATGGAGCCCACCAACCAACTGGCAGTGTCCCAGCCGAGGGTAAATGCTTCGCGATCAATAGTAATCTGCGGTATTTGCTCCAGATCAAAACAACAGAAAAAACAACCAACAAACAAAGCGGATCGTAAAAAGCACATGTACTCATGTTACTATGCAAAAAATTTATAAAAACAAAAACACGCACTTTTTTGCAAGATATTTCTATATGACATTCTTTCTTCTTTTTATACAAATTATGTAGAACACTAATATTTTGAAATTGTTTCTCTGGCGACAACATTGTTGAATTATTTACTTCTATTTTTGACGTTAAATTTGTTAGACATTGCGTAAAAATTGTTCATTTTCGCTAATATAAAAAATGGCTCATTTATCTGAGCGAGAAACAAAGCGAGAGACAAAGAACGCATGCAGAAGCATGCGAATTGTTTAACCATGAACATCCTGATAGACCTCCAATTGCCAAGTCTACGGTGACAAAACTAGTTGGAAAGTTTACCGAAACTGGTTCCGTAAAAGATCGACCACAGCAAGATAGACCTCAAGTAGGACAAGATGTGAAATTAAATGTACCTACTTCTAGAAGCAGAAGAAAGGCATCATGTTTCCACCAGACAACTTGCGTTAGCCAATCAGGTGGCTCACTCATTTGTCGTCAACTTATTTAAAAAAGAACAGTATCATCCTTACAAAGTTCAACTTGTACAGGAATTACATGAGGATGACGAAGATCGCCGACTGCAGTTCTGTGAAGACGTAATGTTACGTTGTGACCAAAATGCAAATTTCTTGGAAAACATCGTCCTCTCTGATGAAGCTACGTTCTGCCTAAATGGATCTGTTCACCGCCATAATTGCAAATATTGGTCACAGACCAATCCGCATTGGACTCAAGCGTGTCATACTCAGCCCAGAGGAAAAGTTAACGTATGGGTTGGAATGATTGGACGACGCATTTTAGGACCATATTTTTTTGACGGAAATTTGACTGCTGTGCAATATTTAGAATTTTTAAGATTTAAACTGGTTCCAGCGCTCGCTGTTATTTTCCCAAATCACGAGGATGGTGATGTACCCCATCCAAATATTTGGTTTCAACAAGATGGGGCACCTCCACATTATGGTGGAACCGAACAATTTAGAAGATTTAGAACAATGAATTCGCCGAGTGTTTACACTCGGCTGGGACAGTGTCAGTTGGTTGGTGGGGTCCATTTTGAAAATGTACGTTAACTGTTGCAATAAATTTAAGTTCAGATGTATTTTTTTTAATTTAATTTTAATTTTGTACATTTTTTTTCTAAATTTATATTATTTAAAAAAATTGTGATGCAACATACCAATTCTTTTATATAACTATTTGGAGGATATAAAGATCTACCAAAAACGATAAAAAAATAATATGGTTGCCATTTAGAAAAAGGGTTGATAACGTCATCACTCTAAAAACCAATGACGTCATAGGAATAAATTGTATGTCAAAAGATGGCGTTTTAAAAAAGAAAATTTACCTGTCCAAGCGTTTTTCCTAAAAATGTAAAATAATGCGGTTATAAGCTTGGTTCCAAACTTTATGACCACACTCTGTAATGAAACCTATACTTGGAGGATTGCAGGAGATTTATGAGCTTGTAAATCTTTTAAACTATAGTACAGAGTGTTATAATAATAATAAATTTATTTCGTAAGACAAAAAGTTTGAAATAAGTCAATACAGCAAAAAAAAATATCTAGAAAGCACTATGTATGTAGTACCCATCACCACAGTATAAAGAGCGAAAAAGAGGAGACCAAACAAAACAAAAAATTATGAATTTAGATCGTCGAAGAAAGTCCAATTCCACAAAACCAGTTATAAATTTTTTCAAGTATGGCATTAGTAGCGTCTTCCATTGGATTCCATTCCTCCGCTAGAAGTAAGGTAGTATCGTCAGCGTAGCAAATCAAGTAGTAATCAAATAGAAATGCAACAATATCATTGACAAATAAAGAAAATAAAATGGGACCAAGAATAGATCCTTGCGGAACGCCAATAGGCGATAGTAAAAAGGAAGATCTGAACTTTTTCTTCTCGTTCACTGTTTTAACTTCTATTTCAACCAATTGAATTCTTCCAGATAATTATGATACTATCCAGTCCGAAACTTTTCTCTAAATCCCAACAAATGCAGTTTACTGACCAACAAGCTATGTTTAACAGAATCAAATACCTTCGTTAAGTCGCACATAATTCCGATAGGATAGAGTTTGTTTTCGAAATAAATGAGTTTTAGTCGTTTGAAGGTATTTAATTTCGAGTTCGATTATTAAACACCCAGTATAATATAATATGAATGTTTAGTATGGAAAATAAAGCTTGAAGTATCATTATAGTAATACCCACGATTTGTTTCAAAACGATTATTAGGAAAGGTTAGATTCATTTTTAAGTACTCTGTGTAAATGCATTTTTTTTCTTTCAAAACAGAATATCTCGAAAACTGTTGGGTTTTAGGGCAGAGTATGTTAATTAAAATTACCTTATATTACATCAAGGAATTCAAAAATGCAATAATATATAGGGTGTTCCATTTAAATAAACAAAGTAACCTGTCGTACCGACAAAACTGAACATCCCGTATATAAGACAATATTTTCTTGCTATAGAGAACTTCATTCTAGACATATTTTACTCAGAATATTTTTTGATAAAATAAATAGCAAAGCCACAATCAGCCGATGCCAGGAAGATGCCACACCCTGATGGAATAAACAGGTTATTCTAGAAAGACAACTCTAAACGCAAGTATGCTAAACAGTAATCAGAAGGCACAGAATAACCTTATCAACGTGGCTCTTTCAGTTGGAACTTGAATCAATAACAACTAATGAAGGAATTTCCATGAATCAAACTAAGTTTGTTTTTGTCCTAGGTATGATTCAGGTTCTTCCATCATCCTTAGCACTGGGGTTAGTAGCTTGTGTGCTAAATCTTTTTCCGGCAGTCCTATCACTCGGTTTTTTGCTTTTAACAGTAGCAGTCTCCGCCGTTCCAATATAACGCATTCGAAGACAATGTAATGGCAAGCTGTCTTCTCCTCTTCATTACAAGGCTCATCCTGAAGATGGCAATTCTGTGTAGGTACTTCTTTAGACAGCCATGTCCTATTAAAAGAATCGTAGCTGTAAAATACCATGATGGCTACCCCATCATCCATTGGCTGTGTATCTGCCACCCCTCCTTCACTCCCCCCTCTTGTTCCAGTGTGCTTTTGGTACTCACTCAGCCACCGCACGCCTGTATCGCAATCTTGGTTATTGCCAGATCCGGTTCAGGTGCAGTAAATGTTGTTTCAGAACCCTTTCTTCCTAGCTTAGTTGGTATTTTGTTGCCTGGTATGCCCGTATGCCTCGAAATCTATCGTGCTCCAAAGTGATTTTATTGTGTTTTCCATACAGTCCCAAGCTAATTTCGAGGTTATCTGATACTAGTGTCCTTAGGGTGGCCTGACATCCGATAGGATATAAATCAACTTACCCTTAGGTTGTTTTGCCAGCGCTCTTCGATCAGAAGTCTCTATTGCTATACTTCGTTCCAGAATAGGAAGCAGTGATTCAAATACCGTGTCAAAACTCGGTTCACGCAGCTTAAAATAATTTTGGTGGTTTTTACTCCCCATTCATCCCAATCTAGTCGTCCTAGATTGAAGGGTTTGTTGAAGGAAAGTTTGGGAATCATCGTATTACAGCCCATTTCAAAGATGGGATCTGCAATTTTGATCTCTATTCTGGCATGCCACAAAGAATTCTGGGTTCTTCAGTTTCCACCAAACTTTAGTCTATATGCCTCCATTCTTATCTCTCACTTTAAGTAAATATTCAACGAGTCCACCAACTCAGGTAACTATAGGTTAACGTGACTTTAATCCTGATGATTTCGCAATCATAACATTTACACCTATCTATCATCTGTTCAAGATGTTGGTTCCATGTTAGCTTCGAGTCTAGAACCAATCCTAAGAATTTAGCATCTTGACTGAATTGTAGGTACAGCTAACAGAACTAACAAGTAAGTACATACTTCATTACTGTTATCTATAGCTAGTTCAACGTTGTGTAGTTATAAAATAGTACTTCTACATATCATTCATAACCATAATTGGTGCCATTGATAGATTTTGTATTTAAAGCCTAATTCAATACTCCTATTCGACACCTGCTTTTTCCATTAAAGCTTAGCAAGCAATGTCGTCTCTAAGGGCATAAAATTTTGTCAGTCTATGACGACCTGCATGATTATTTACTTCGGTTCGTTTCAGTTTGCTTGGTTGATGTTGGTAATTCTGTGTACCTGGTCTTCTACTTCTTCATTTTCGTGCTCGTGTCAGGAGGTTATATCTATCATATCTACTTTACTAGATCATGATCATGCATTCAGAATGTTGCTTCCAAGCCACGACGAATGGAATAATGGTACGACATAATTTAAAAACGGATCTTTTATCAAAATTCTTTAGCATTAAGACCACTTCAGCGTCTCATAGAGTTTTGAATTTAAGCTAGTCTGGAGTGTCGAATTCAAGTTAAGCAACTGGCCAACAATAACAAGCCAGTACTGTAGGAAATGATACAGTAGAAGTTGCAAATCAGAGAGCCAAATTGCATTTCGTTGGAGGGAAACACTTCTTTGGCGTTTCCAGAAGACAACCCAGGAAAGAAGTCTAGTCTCTATGGGAAGAAAAGAAGATGCCACCTTTTGGCGGAGAAAAACATAATTGGTACATAATCTAACTGTCAAAACAAGTATAAATGAGCAATATCTATATCAAAACATATTTGGCATTGGTGCTGGAATATGACTTTACGATTGCAAAACAATAACCCATGGAAGTTTCCGTATCTACAGCAAACCTAAGATTCCTAAATCCTTTACAATACAATATAATCTGGAAATAACCATAAACATATTTACAACCATACGGATCGGGGAACGTACATACAGCGATGAGATAACACCATTTGTCTTTACTTGGAAGAACCCTATGAGTAATTCCGAGCAAATTTTCAAACGTTATGCGGCCGGCCAAAAATGGTAAAAATTCCCGTGACTGTCTTCTTCTTGACCGATGTTACCATTAATACGTCCTATAAACTCCGCATCGGTCTCTCTTATTTGATAATAAAATGTCTCGCATATCGCAGCGGTGTTCAAAAGAAGAAACCTCTTTTATGTGACCGTGAAAAATGTCGAAGTATGCGCTGTACGATCTCTGTACTCGCGATGGATTCTTTCGCCTCTCCGGTCGTAATACTGCCACACATACAGTCGTGGACAATTAATTGGGGACATACCAGTACATATTAGTAAGGGTTATCTAGAAGAAGAGACGTAAATATATAATGTGTGTAATCGATTTAAAAAAGAAATGTGAGAGTCTTGTATAAAATAAACAATAAGCAATAAATTAGTACTATATAAATATGTTCAGAAAAAGATGTCTACGATAGTACGTTTTCTAATGGTTTTTCTCGATTATCCACTGTTACATTTGTATAAAGACTTCTCCGAGATAGTCAGACTGGTGCTCCCTGTCTTTTTGTCTTTTCTGCCGTAGATGCGCGGAAAGTGGTGTTTATAGTCGCTTTCTGCTTAAGTTAACTGGAATTGAACTGGAATAATTACAGCTTTAGTTAAGAGCTGCACTGTGTTCGAGTCTGCAAGTTTTAATAGAATTCATTTTCTCTTTTATAGATATGTCAGTATTGGTTTCGCTTTATATAGAAGTGGCGGCGCGAACTGTGGAACTCTAATACGTGCAATTTATTACTCAATTTATTAGCGTGCAAAATAATGAGGTTCGCTTTGAGTTTCTTGCGAGTTTTTTTTTTCCTGTGTAAGATAAAAACGATATTCTACAGCCTTGAAAATCATAAGATATTCTTTTAATGGTGTTTAAAACATAGATTTTAAAATTAGGTATGAGATTTAAAAAATCTATTTGCAATAAATAGTTTATTTTGGGTCCATTCAAACCGAATCAATACATCGTTCAAGTTAAGATTAGGTGATCAATAGGTCACTAGTGAATCAAGTTTAGTAAAAAATGTGCTGAATCAAAAATATTGTGTGGTAATAGGAAAAGGATTAGCTCTAAAAGAAACTTGTTAATCATACGTAGATCTTCAAAACAAGCAGAGATGCAAGTGCTCGAATACTGAAGGTGAAAGCTGGTCTGATGTACAAACTTTATTATTATAATTATTACAAGAGGTGTTGAAAATGTTCATCATTTCTTTCCAGGCATGTATTAACTTTCCTCTTCATATTGTAGAAGATTTCGATTAATACTTCAGGCAATACTATTCTATTTGCATCAGTAATGCAACGGAGCAAGATCAGGTGAGTGAGGAGACCACAGATTCCTGTTTATTGAAAGGTTATCGTAAAATTCTACAAAGATCATTGTTTTATTTGTCGTATGAGGTGTGGCACCATCTTGCTCAAAATTCTGTGTGAATTATGAAAACTATGAAACACTGCTAAAGTGGAACCATGCTTCGTCAGTGATGCCTCGTCCTTTGAAGACTTGTCTTCGCTGTTAATCTCTTCACACTTCGTCGTATACCATTACAAGGATCTTTACCGTGTGAGATAAAGTATCAAGGACTAACATATAAACAGACAAATTTACAGGTTCATAGTTTAATTTGATATAAAATTCAAATGCATTATGGGTAACAGTCTAATTAGAAAATAGCTCAGACTTGTGGCTTCTCAATAGGTAGCGTAGAAACAATTTTACATAAAGAATTAAGTCTCAAAAAGGTGGCTGCACGATGGATACATAAAGTGTTGACGACAAAGCAAAAGCGCATTCGACAGGTCACTGCAGACATGAAGTTGACCATCATTAAGCGAGATCCTAAACACCTCCTAGCAAGATGCCTTACTTGGGTTCCTCATTATAATTCAGAATCGAAAAGGAAGAGTATGCAATGCAGGCATAAGGGTTCACCACCCTCTCAAAAGCTTCGTGCAATAGTATCTCCGGGCAAAATAATGGTTGTATGCCGAAGAAATGATCGCTATAGACTTCTTACCACGTGATCAGATTAATGCTGCTTTAATTCGAAAACTACGTGATTCCATCAAAGAAAAAACGAGATAAAAACTCAGATGTTATGTGCTCTTATCCACAGCAGCTGTGTTTCAATGGCCGCACTCGGTAGTGACTCAAACTCAAAGAACACTTTCATAGGATTCACTTTCGGGACGATGAGACACTTACGATAGAGGCGAACTAGTGGTTAGCAGCCCAAGATAACACTTTTTTTCTGAGGGCGTTAAAGGACTGTACCATCGATATATGAAGTGTGTTAAAGTCTTAGGGGACAATATTGAAATTGAAGATACTGTAGAAACAGTCGTTGCCGTAGTTTTAGAAGGAACATTGTCTATAAGGAAAACAACTGACAAATATATCCCTAAAGTTGGCTCGTTGCAACATCAAGTTGAGCGAAAAAGGAAACCAATAACAACTGGGGAAGATAAACAATGTCGAAGAGAAAAATCAACTCAACTAAGTACAGCAAGCTACATTTTGGATTAACTTCAATGCAAATAAGGCAACTTGCTTAGGAATTTTCTAAGAAGCTAAACTGTTGATACTCCCTCCATTGGAACAAAAGAAAGTGTGCTGGGTTGAATGGGCATACGGTTTCAGGATTAGACGGCTTATGAAAAGCCGAAAATATAATTTTAGCGCCATCTTTTTTTTTTACAAAGGTGGCAGTAGCACAGTTTCTTGAAAATATTCTGAGAAGTTACAATGTTGACGCCAATGGTATTACTAACTTTGACGAGACAGCTAACCGTGCTGAACGTCCTCTATAGTATTAGTAGGAAAGGATCAAATGTTAATAAGGTAAGCGGAGAATTCGTCACTTTAGGTGGAATCATTACTGCCGTAGAAATACTACTGACTGGCTGAATAGGTATGTCTTCTCGAAGGTCTTCAAACACG
Source organism: Holotrichia oblita (assembly GCA_023690525.1). Classification (NCBI taxonomy): domain Eukaryota; kingdom Metazoa; phylum Arthropoda; class Insecta; order Coleoptera; family Scarabaeidae; genus Holotrichia; species Holotrichia oblita. The sequence continues at coordinate 32,300,285 of CM043016.1, forward strand.
TTCACAAACACATGAAATCTCTCTAAGAGAAAATAGAATGATTATGTTAGTCGTTTTCGTCGCATACGCCTCATGGGCTACAACCATTACGTAGATGCGGCAGCTTTTTGATTTGTTCAATCTAAATTAAAAGTTGCCTTTATTGTATCGCAATTTTATATCGTTTGTTTACAAACTTGTATATACACTGTTACGCGCACACGACACACGCAGAGCGCGCGCGACGCGGCTATCGGTTTCAAAAACAGACGAAAATAAAAATAAATAAAATAAGAAAAGACACACAGAAATATAATCGGAATGGTGTTAGGCACCGACACTTTCGACCTACCTGATGGTGGGGATTGAATCCTCGAAGGCGGCTTATCTCAGTGAAGACGGTCGTGGGAACAGATGTTAAAAAGGATGCGCCACTGTTTTCTCTTTTATCTTCGAGATTCAATAGATACTTACCCCGGAAAACAGAAGGCAAGTAAGTAGTTCGAGGTAGTTCGATAATGTCAAACGCAAGTAAATTTGTAGGCATAAACAGTTATTTAATGAAAATAAAATAAAAATAAATGTTGAAGACAGTACGTTGTAAATAATAATAATAATAAAATTCGTAAATAAATTCCTTAAGAGAGTTGTTAAAATTTAAATATTTTGAAACGGACTATATCTGTATATATCTAGGAACACACTATACCAGTTCCAATCTGCAGACTGTTACCTCACATAAAATTCTTACATGTTTATGTCAATTAAAATTAGTTGGAAATATAATTATACAGATTGAACCATGCAAGTATACTAGATGGTAAATAATTTTAGAAAAATAATAATGTATCTCGAGCAAAATATGTCGAGTACTTTACGAAAGCCAAAAATTGTGTGAAACAAATGAATTATATCTACTCAATTTTACCAAAAATAAATTAACAGTTCGCAATTTAAAAAGAAAAGTTACATTTTATAATCATTTAAAGAATCTTTGACATTAACTTACGTTTTACATGCAAAAAAAAGGAAAATAACTAATTAACTTCAGCAATTTAAGCCGATGGCTTATCCAATGATTAATATAGTGACTCGAATAAAATAAATGTGACCTGTAGAGATGTCAGAGGACCTCTTCGGAAGCCTCACAAGGGGTTAAACTTCGTAACTGGAGTTACCTTAAAACTTCGTAACCGTGAAGTTACATTAAACGCTCCTAAAATATGAAAAGATAAACGGAAAATTAGAAAAAAATAAAAATGGCGAAACATGTGACTAAGCACACACTGGAGCACACACTAAGAAAATCTCGGTTGAAATTATCCATCCGTATTCAACTGAAACGTTACAACGAAGGAACGATAGTTCTTAAGAGAATCTAAGAGGTATTTTGTTCCCTTGGGCCAATTAAATCCACTAAACTAGTGATAGTCCTTCAAAGACCAAAAATACAAGCCACAAGGTCCAACCATAGATAAGATTCTATACGTGTTGTTCACATCAACGCCGAGAGGAAAGTGACTTCAAGAACGGAAATAGACGTTACCACAAGAAATCGTCCAACAGCAGGGAATTATAAAATGAATTAGGGAATTTTTCAAACTAACGGTTGGCTATGCTGAGTAACGAACGCGTAAGACAGAACCTACATTCAGATAATAACAAATATTTTGACATTTAACCTTCACAAACGTATTGAAAATGAATTCGAAGAGAATTACTTATGAAACAGGTAAATATACTTTCAAAACTAAAGGAGTGCCATGAAATACGACCGGAAGAATCCGAGTTAAACTGAATTTGCAGGTTATTATGAAGATCATCAAGAAGAAATCATTATATTGACAACTTGGAACTGCTTATTAAAATCTTTAATTGTACACAACACAACACAACACAACAGCATTCAACCAGTCCAGAGAAAACATTATCCATTTGTGACATACCACTCCAATATTCCACGTGGATTCAGCAAGCCAGATATTTGGCCATTTAACAAGCTGTTCTTTCTGATGATGATTTTACCCAGTATGAAGTTTTTTTACATAAAAATCTACCACCCATCCAGAAAAAAAGACAGTCAACTCCTCCACTCTCCAAATACTCTAATGAAGTCCAAACAGGACTTTCAAAAATTCCTTATCGAACGATTAAGTCCAATTAAAGCAGAAAAGATATCGTAAAAGATCGTATATCCCGAAAAAATGGAGGCTGGAAGAACAAGCAGACATAATGAAAAGAAAAAAAAATCAATCATGATACTCGAAAGTAGCTTAAATAAATTAAAGCTGCGAAATATGCGAAATATGATTTGGATATTGATCAGATGATCCAGTAAGTGCATTCCCACAAGAAGATCTTATTATTTCTCAACAAAGTAATATGTAAACTGCAGTAGAGTTTGGAATTTGAACTTGGACTAATGTGTAAAGAAATATAGAATGTTTCGATTAAATAGTGATCTGTGTATATTTGTATTACAAGATTGTTTATTCAAGCATGTTCACAGCAATAGCTTATGTTGATGATTTGATGATGGATGGTACTACACACAGAAAGTCCTTGTTAAGTATTGAAAATGTAGAAATACTTGATTTTAATCATCATTAATGATGACACATTTCAAACAAATAAATTTTAACTGTAAGATACGTACATATCTAATCCCCTCATACATAACAACCAAGAGCATTCATATATGCATGAATACATAATATAATAAGTAGATACATACAAATACATAGTCGAACAAAAAATAATACATAAACGCATCGTATAGAAAAAAAGTAGTCGCTGCACGTACATACATTCTTCCATTTTAGCGGAAGCACTAAAGGCCGAAAGCTCGCTCTACTTCCGGTCGGAACTTTTCACCCTTCGCCGGAGTCTTTCTTCCATTGGGGGAGGACGCGCAGGCGTAGGCAACTAACTGGGGGGTCAAACTAGTGGCGTGGTGACTGCTGGGGACATCGTACCCTGGTAACTCCGAATGGTTGTAGCATCGCACGGAAAGACTTTGTACGTTTACGTCGTCGTTTCCTACCCCTCTCCCTCTCGACGCCGCACCCGCCCACCCCGTTTTATAATCAATATTTCAATTCATGCGCCCTTTTATAAGCTTCATACCGGGGACTGCGTGTTAACTCACCCTCTCCGTCGTAAAAAAAGGGGGAGTTGATGCTTTCCAGTTCTTATATTATTGAGAGAGGATGAATTTGAATATTGAATGTATGTAAATTAATATAACAAAGATAGTTTATTTACACAGAATTGAATAAATTCTTTTTGATGCAAATACAATTGTTATATATTACTACTCGTCGTATAACAATGAAACAAATCTATTGCTCTTTAACCTTCCTTGGAATTGTCTTTTTTGATCGCTAACGTAAAGTCGTGTTTCAACCGATGCCACTCAAACGTATCATTCTTGTTTAAAATCATATAATTACAACTGCTAACAGAAATTTTCATATCTAATGACACACATCTCCCAAAATAAATTTAATGTTATTATGACCGTTCCGACCGTCCAGTTATTTCGCATCTTTTACTAGAATTCGGTACGAATAAAACTATTCACATTTTAATTGGAACGAAGCACGGAACACTGTTGGAAGAAGAAGGTATATAATTTCTTCGCCCGTCATCATAGTAATATAAGGAAAAAAAAATTAATATCATTCGTCTACACCAGAGCAGTTGCGTTTGTGCAGCCGAAAATACGTGGACCTGCTTTAATGATCTATATTTTTGTCGGCAAAAGTGGTGTCATTAGAAATAAAACCCCTCGCAGGCAAAGAGACTAGAAACAAGAGAGTGTGCAACGATGTAAAATCGATAAAAAAAAGGAAGATGGTACATTAAATTGGACTAGAAGTTCTTTTTTTTAATATACAGGGTATTTTACAATTGCAAGCAATAATTAAATTCAACAGAATAAAATATTGAGTATGATAAACATGCTTTTCTGTATTAAAAAATTTTTTTGAGCATGCATTACGATGAGAACTACTTGCAGAGAAGTTTAAAATGTTTATGAATTTTCGGGTTGGGAGTACAAATGCACATAACAGCAATATATAAAGGTTATAATTCATAATCATGATTATCAATAATTCCATCAAAAGTAACTTACTCGTAATACAGGTTTTGAAACTAAATTGATTATAGTTGATCGATCTGAGAAAGAAGAAACAAAATATAGAGATAAGTCATTGCTAAAGCACTGAAAACTACATAAGTAGATTTATTTGGAACTAAATTTGTACACTATCATAGAAGGTAAAACTTTTTCCAAATGATTTTAAGTTGTTCCTAAATAGTCCACCACTATCGAGCTTCAGTTCTTCAGTTCGAGTTTCCTATTCTTCAATACATCACTGGTTTTTGTTCATATCCTAAAAACGAGTCTTTGACATTCAAACACAACAATTTGCGAAAATTTAATTTTTTTTAGACGTGCAGTTTGCTAAGCTAAATAACTATGTGAAATATCTGCATGTATATTCCTATAGGCCCTAATTTTATGTTGTAAAAGTAGGACTTGTCATACAGTATAAATTTGTAATAGTAATAGCGTTTTTTGTAAAATTGTAGACTGTATACTTTGTGATATTGAAGACAATTAACCAGTAACAAAGCTACTTTAACTACATCACATCCGGAGTTCTGGTCAAATGAAGAAACTCTTTTACTGATAACTATACAGGGTGTCCAGCCTAAGATGCAACGGTCCAGAGCCGACTTATTATTAATTTTTTGAAAAAATGTTTCAAATAAATGTTGCCTCGAATCAAACTCTACACATTTTAAAATTAGTATCAGTAATGGCGGACTTCCGGTTCTACTGTAAGTAGATACTAACTTTATTATTTTAAATGGAACACCCTATATATTATTGCAGTTTTTGATTCCTTATTAAATTTAAAAGGCACTTTGTTAAGCTTACATTGAGTCTAAGTTCGACCGTTTCCGAATTACGGTGACGTTTTTCGAAAAAAATGACATCTGCAGCGTCTTCGGTGTTTGGAAATATCTCCGTAACTGCGAAAGTTGGAAACATGCGGTTTTCAGATTTCGCTTAATCATGAAAGAGGGCACGTCTTTTATTAGAAATTGTTGCATTTATGTTACAGGGTGCTTAAATAGGAATCTGTAATTTTTCAACATTAAAATCATGAATAACTAGCAATTTTTACATAAATTGATGTAAAATTTGATTATTCTGTCTATTTTCAACGGTTTTGGAGATATTTCCGATTTTTCAGTTTACCATCTCCACGTATTGCGAAATGTTGGCACCTTCCCCTCGCAGTTCACCAGGTTTGGGACTGGCAGCAATAATACTGGCATGCTTAAAAAGTGGTCAACAAAAAACAATAGAACCACTAGAAACAAACAAAACTCGAAAGAAAAAAACATGTAGAATTTACAAAAATGTGTTCTGAAATATTTGGAGATTAACCTAGCACGGATAATAGAATTTGTACAACACTATTATTTATTTCATTAAATGTTCGAAGTGCTGTCCGTTTTGGGCCCTACACAATTGAAATCGCTTTTGCAAACAGTTTTGAACATTTCTGAGCATTTCTGGCGTGACTTCTTGAAACGCTCTTGAAATACGATGGCGCATATCATCTTGAGTTGTTGGTGGCGTCTCATAAACTTTATTTTTAATAAAACCAGATAAAAAGAAATAGCAGCTTGTAAGATCTGGCGATCTCGGAGGCCGTCTGATAGGTCCTCCACGTCCAATCCAGCGGTCCGGAAAAGACACATCCAAAAACTGACGAGCTTCGACAGTATTGTGTGGTGGGGCACCATCGTGTTGGAACCACATCAGTAAACGTGTAGCCAGTGGAATATTTTCTAACAAAACGCCCATACTATTTTGAAGAAATTCCATATAAACCCTACCCGTCAGCCGTTGGTTATGAAAAAACAGGCCTTTAATATGTTCCCCAATGATACCTGCCCACACATTCACTGACCATCTACTATATTGACTATGAGCAGCAATAAATCGACGGGGATTTTGTGTGTTATAATAATGGCAGTTGTGACGATTTACAAATCCATTTTTGCGGAAGGGAGCTTCATTTGAAAACATCACTCGCTCGAAAAAGTTCGCATCATGATGATTTCTTTCAATTGCCCACTGACAAAGCAACAGTCTGGTTTGAAAATCGTCTGCAGTAATTTCCTGTTGCAACTGGATCCGATACGGATGATACTTATGTGCTCTTAACGTGCTGTGTACCGAATATTTACTGACATTAGTCATTCTACTTATTTCGCGCACACTGGATCCTGCATTTTCTTGCACTGCTAACATACTTGCAACTGATTTTCTTTCGTCAGTACGGAGTTAATGCGGGGTTCAGTTTTGTACGTTTTACAGATCCAGTACCTGCACACATAAAAACGTATTCTTGGGCCAAAGATGTAGACTTCTTTGAATATATTTATTTGAAACAAATAAATATTTTCTTGCCAATAGAAAATATATTAAAATCAAAAAATTATGTTTACTTGACTAAAATAAATGATTTTCTTAAAAATCTATTATAATCAAGTAAATATTTTCTAGAATTAAGACCTCATTTGAAGTGGGGGATGTGGTGTTGCGAATATCAGTAAACGCCAAGTGGCCAACCTTCAATTATTGTTTTGCTGTGCGAAAGTTACGTGAATGTGTCAAACATTGGTTCCTCTTTAATAAGTGGTAATACACACCGCGAATTTTATTATCTTGGTAGAAGTTGTATCAAACAGTGGTGTGTTGAATTATACGCAACTATTGATACTACTGGTTAATTTTAGGTTAGATTCTCATTTTAATCTGTTTAAGTACTCTTAAGATATAGTATATTGTTTATAAACGATCTCTTCTGCAAGTGTTAATGTGCTTAATATTTCAACTAATATCTAGAAATATATTTTTAGTTAATTAAGCAAAGGTGTCGTTATGTTATCTAAGCATGTTGGAACTAAATAAAATGTTGTATTTATATTTAATTCATTTTATAAAATAGTGTTTCTAAAGGTGTTTTTATGATTTAAAAATTCAAACTCTAATTGCCATAGTGTTAAATTCGATTTCTTTTTGTGCTTCAAGAGGCTTCCATATTATGTAATTAAAATATAACTGAAAAAAGATAAAATTTTGAAAAAGTAAATTCTCTTCTAGTTAACCTAATAAATAATTTATTCTATTGTGAAATATGTAGCAAATACTATATCATTACTAGGTTAACTTAAGTGTACATGTATATTATATAATATGTATGTATATACAACATATCGTATGTGTAATTAGTATATTGAATACAATAAGTAAGTGTCTTGTCTTAAATAATTTAGGGTCATATTTATAGTTCGTGCTTCAGGCTGTGCCGATGCATGAGCACACGATTTTGACATGAATGTCATTAAAAATGTGTCAAAATCGCGTGCTCAAGCATCGACACAACCTGAAGCACGAACTATAAATATCGCCCTTAAGTCCTCGCATTTAATATCAATCCTCAAGTATTTATTTTATCCAAGAACAACATAAGTACTTGCAACAAGAATGAGATTCTTAAATGAAGAAAATATAATATTTCTGATAAGCAAAAATTACTTGGTTTAAAAATATATTTATTTGAATTTCCAAGAATTTAATTTACTTGTAACAAATAGATATTTTCTTGCGTATATACGAACCTACCGTTTACTCGATTCAAGTAAGATTTACTTAATCCAAGAAACTACTTCTATGTGTGTGTAAACCTATCCAGTGGCGACAGAAATGCTGCTCTATTTGGATAATAGTGTGCATAAACTCTTGACGCTAACAAATCGTTTCTGTTACATTCACCGAGAACGAAAACCATATCCACTAATTCTTCTTGAGTAAGCGACATTTTTAATTGTTATCTTACGAAATAATACTCTGAACGTCAGTTCTGACACTTAGAACACTAATGACAGTTAGATACCTAATTTGTTTCGAGGCCTAATTTGATCAATGTCGCTTGAAACAACTCAATAGCATTTTTCACCATTTTGTTTGTTTCTAGTGGTTCTATTGTGTTTTCATGGCCACTTTTTAAGCATGCCAGTATTATTGCTGCCAGTTCCAAGCCTGGTGAAATGCTAGGGGAAGGTGCCAGCATTTCGCAATACGTGGGGATGGTAAAAAACTGAAAAATCGGAAATATCTCCAAAACCGTTGGAAATAGACACAATAATATCCGTATAAAAACAGAAGAAAATCAAATTTTACATCCGTTTATGTAAAAATTGCTATACTATTCTATTTAAAAAAATCAAGTTATTCATGATTTTAATGTTGGAAAATTACAGATCCCTATTTAATCACCCTGTAACATAAATGCAACAACTTTCTAATAAAAGACGTGACCTATTTCATGATTAAGCGAAACCTGAAAACCGCATGTTTCCAACTTTCGCAGTTACGGAGATATTTCCAAACACCGAAGACGCTGCAGATGTCATTTTTTTTTTAAAACGTCACGTAATTCGGAAACGGTACAAGACTCAATGTAAGCTGAATAAAGTGCCCTTTAAATTTAATAAGGAATCAAAAACTGCAATAATATATAGGGTGTTCCATTTAAAATAATAAAGTTGGTATCTACTTACAGTAGAACTGGAAGTCCGCCATTACTGATACTGATTTTAAAATGTGTAGAATTTGATTCGAGGCAACATTTATTTGAAACATTTTTTCAAAAAATTAATAATAAATCGGCTATGGACCGTTGCATCTTAGACTGGACATCCTGTATATGGTGAACACAAAGATGACTTTTTAATGGCAAAAAGACGTAAAGAAATCTGGACGATGATTTCAGAAAGAATGGCAACCTATGGATACAACGTAAGTAGCATTCTATACCTATTTATATAAGAGATGTAATATGTTAGTGATTAGTAGAAAATATTTTAGAGGTCACCAGCAGAAATAGAAAGAAAATGTGCGATGATCTTTTGAAAGAATTGATGACAAACCTAGTAATAAAACGGATTCTTCTGTGGTGTTGGCTGTTGGGGCAAGTGGTTCTGAAATATCTGTAGACTGTCAAAATGAAGAACACCTAAAAATCATCTTCCACTTCAACCATACAGACTGATAATTCAGAATCGCAAACAGTATCAGAGGATTCGGAACGATCTGCCCTCCCAACTGTAAAGAAGAGCAAAACATTACCTACATTAACCAGAGAGTATCATGAGATGAAGAAGACATATTGGACCTCAAAGGAAGAAACTAAACAGAAGCGTCATTATGAACATATTAAATTGGAAGAGAGAAAATTCGCTTTAGAAGAGAGAAAAATTAATGTATTAGAAAAATTGTTGAATCATATAAACTAAGTAGAATTTTTCATAAATTGGATTTATTTTGTTTATAGAAATTAAAATAATACCTTGGTCACCCCCTTGGTCAAAATTGACGGACGTTGACGGATTTTAGGTTATAATTATATGATTCGATCAATCCAATCATCAAAAATGAGTGATTCAAAGGGGAAAGGGGTTTACCGATCGTGATCACGTTTATGGTTAGGGTGGGGATTAATCACTGATCGAAAGAACAGCGAATGATTGCAAATTCCCTGGTTTGATTCGATCACTGGGTGCAAAAGAAAACGTCTAATTTATTCATCCTTAAAGTGCAAAACCTCTCTAAGCCAATGCACTGGTTTCCTGTTAAACGGAAGTTTCACAAAAGGAAAGTATCTATTAATACAATATCAAGAAACATATTAAATGCAATATCATGGTAATCACAAGCTAAACCACTGCTCCGTCCTCAACAATTCAACAAATGGAGTACATATCTGCGTCATCATAGAACTTATATTTCCGGACATTCTGTGTCGGAGATTCGCGTTATTTATTATCATTGCTATAGAGAATTAACGATGACGAAGTAATTCATATCGAAAAGGCAGAGTATGCAATGAAGACATAAGGGTTCACCACCCCCTCGAAAGTTTCGTGCAACAGTATCTGCGGTGAAGATAATGGTCGTTTGCCGAAGGAATTATCCTTATAGACTTTTTACCACGTGGTCAGATTAATGCTGCTTTAATTTCAAAAGTACGTGATTCACTCAAAGAAAAAAGGAGAGGAAAACTCAGACTGTAGGTGCTCTTGCCCACAGCAGCTGTGTTTCAATGGCCGTAATTCACTAGTGGCTCAAACTCAAAGAACATCTTCGAAGGATTCACTTTCGGGACGATGAGACAGTTATGATAGAGGTGAACAAGTGTTTAACAGTCCAAGACAAAACTGTTTTTCTGAGGGTGTTAAAGGACTGTACCATCGTTTTGAGAAGTGTGTCAACGTCTTCAGTTGTTGTCAGTGTGAAGTTTTTTAACATAAAAGTCCACTACTAATCCAGATAAAAAACATTCAACTCTCCCACCCCCCAAATACTTTAATGAAGTTCAAACAGGACTTTACCACCTTTAAAGGACTCTACCACGGTTATGCGAAGTGTGTCAACGTCTTCAGTTGTTGTCAGTGTGAAGTTTTTTAACATAAAAATTCACCACTAATCCAGAAAAAAGACATTCAATTCTCCCATCCCCCAAATACTCTAATGTAGTTCAAACAGGACTTTCAAAAATTTCGAAATTATCGAAGTCTAATAAAAGCAAGAAAAGATAAAAAAATTGAGGTTGGAAGAACAAGCAGACATAACGAAAAGAAAAAGAATGCAATCATCATACTCGAAAGTAGCTTAAAGAATTTAAAGCTGCAAGAAAGTTACTGCAGATCCACTAAAATTCCGCACTACCTGGATTCGTCAGGGCAACTAGCAAGCTTGTGCTACCGAAAAGCTAGTCAGATCATTCAGTTAAGGCATGACCATTGAGAGTTTGTGGTTCATCACTAGCAGCCTCTTGAAGAGATCCATCTAATGAATGTAATTGGTTAGGTTTGCAGTTTTTTCCTCCAGATCCTTCAAGGTTGTATGACACTCATCTATGTTCCAATTCCCAATGTCCATTGACAAGTTCTGGTCAATTTTTTAAGCAAATACAACTCTTCTTTTTATAGTGAATTGATACATGAATCACATCAGAAACAACCACTTTAACACTGAGACTGCAGTTTGAAAACTCTTCCGTCAGAGTGTGAACAGTTGTTACTAAAATATTTCATAGGATACTATTTATTATCGAGTTAAGTTTGAGAATTTTATTATCACTCAAGTGAATCAAATCATTTGCATTCTGCTATAGTTTTAATGTTGTGTAATGTTTTAATTCTTCAAGTCCGCCAATTCATCGATTTCAGTCTGGTTTTTGTGTTCCTTACAATCACTTATTACAGTTATATATCTGCTAGTAGAGTATTTTTTAATGATGCTTTATTTTTCTGAAAGTTCGTAGTCGCCTTAGTTCTGTAGTTCTGAAGTTACAATTCAGACAGCAAGAAAGCACGACCAATAGTTTTCATTTGTCAAACAGAAATGTTTATATAGATGTACATATGTGCAAACACCGTTGGTTTAAATGTAGATGTTCTAGTCAACTGTTCACACAAAAACTCCTAGACTAAAGAAACAAAGAAAATTTTTGAATTTAGACAAAAAACTTGCCAACAAACTTTATAGCAAGAATAATAGTATGATCGCTAAATCTAGTGAGGATATTATACAGTTTACTGACAGGAAGCTTTTTTTTTCGTCAGGAAACCTTCAATGTCGATTTTCTTGCTCCAACTACATACATACTATTTGTGTCAAATCAAACCTGTCTCGATGAAGTTGTGAGATCACAGTTCTGACACAAATTTACGTTTGGCTATAGAAGTATATTTAGAAGCTTTCAAGATGTCAGTTTTGTATTGTGAAGGCTCCGAATTTTGCAGATTATGCACTTGATTTTGTTGAAATTCATTTAGTAAATTTTTTCGGCGTAGCTTTGTTTTTGATTCGAATAGTTACTTTTTAGATGGTTTTTCTACTTTTATTTTTCTCCCTGAACGGGTCTTTTAACCGAAGTTGGTGTCGTTTTTTTTTTTAATAATTTGAGTCCATCATCTACCTCTATATGAACGACTATCCTGTTTACAACTTAGTGCTTAGACCACAGCAACCTAAAGCAACCGTTATGCAGTTTTATGTTTCAAAACCCATAACATTACAAAACCTTTGTCGTTAGCTTCCCTTAAGGCCTGTTGACGAAATAAAGCAGCCAAAGGTTAACTACAATACCTGATAGCAAAAACAATCTAAAGTATAGTACAATAAACTCAATTTTTAAGATTAAGCGAAACCTCGCTGTTTTTCACGACCATCTGCCATTAGTGCCTGAATTGAAGATTGTGAAACTTTTCGATCAGTTGCGTTCGAACATCTTTTAAAGTCATTCATATCTCTGGCTTGATGTTGACCCAATACCTTTCAATAGACCCAATGTTCTGCTGTGTGAATTAATTTAAAGTTTTGTGAGAATAGTGAACTAAAGCGAGATCAGGTCAAAATATTGGGGATTCTGAATACTTGCCATAGAATGGGACGAGGCGTTATGTAATACACTGCTGCCGGTAGTCTTCAACATGGGTTGTATTGGTTCTAACGAAATTTGAACTTTTTAAGCCACGCTAACAAGTTGTTTATCATACCACACTTCTATCTCTATCTAAAACTTTTTCGCCAACTTCCATCGTGTAGAATTAAAATCCGAGCAAGTCGGCATGTCTTTCGTCCATCGTCCATCAAAATGCACCTTTTGCGATTGTTAACCAAAAATTTGTTCAAAAAATAGCATCTAACCACGCTCTTTCAAATTGCGTGGCAGTTCTATTATTCTTCTTGCGTGTCTGCATATCATTGCTTTTCCCTGAATTTTTCTTTGCCAAATCTCATGTTGATATAAATCGATTGCCCGACATATTTACGCCTGCACCGATCAAAACAATTCTTACCTTGGCTAACTTGGCTTCTTTATTTCGTGAACAGGCCTTATAAATAAGCTGACATTTTCTACTGTTAAAATGTCTCATTTCTTCACTTAATGTCATACTGGTTTTTAAAATTTCAGCAGTCTTTAGTATGGACATCTTGTTAAATAACTGATTGCTGAAGCAAAGTGAACACCCTGTATTCATACATACCTATATGTATCATTGCGGGCGAGACGCAGTTCTACACAGTGTGCGTTTCGTGAAATGATTATAATTATGTATCCTAAGTTCGGCAGACGTCCGCCTACGGCGCCACATGCTTTTCATCCCGGAGTGTCTGATGTGATGTTTGAAAGATCGGAGAGAGACAAGTTTAATATTGGAAAAGGACGAACGGCGATGAGTAGTTTTTCTGAATGGATTCCTCCGATGTAATGTCTTCCCCCGATTGCTCCTGCTACACCCGTCGCTCTCTGTCGCTGAATGGAATCAAATTAGTGTATGTGTGTATATGTCTTTGCGGTGAAGGGCTGCATCATGTGCTCGGAAAGATGTGACGCTACGGGGTACTAATATCAGGAGTCTGTAGGGGCTGCGACAATGACGATGATGACGGTGACGCGAGACAATATTGCAATTGTCATTAAAATTAATTGTGATGGTGGAAGTATTACGGAATCATGCATTTTATAAATTTTCTAAAAAAAATATTTATATAATACATCTTAGTGCTTAGATGCTTTAAATCTCTCAGCACAACAGATTTATAGTAACTTTCATCAAATTTTGATTAGACATTTTAACCACTGCTTGCCCGAAATGAAGGTTAAAAGGAGAAAGGAAGTGTATCGTGTGAAACACTCTCTGACAGGAAGCAATTTGTGTTTTGGCAAGATTGCAGGACACCTCCTCAAGACATTAAATGCGGACTACCACAAGGTTCCATTCTAGATCCCCTGGTTTTCCTGATATATGTATGTTAACGATCTGTCTTTCAATATTAACGTGTGTTATGTTAAACATATGCCTATTCAGTCTGCAATGACCAGTCATCAGACTTACTATCTTCCTGTCTTTACTCAGTAGGTCTTCAGTTACGCCTCTGTTCCCTTAGGAACCCCTTAGCCTCTCTTTGTCCGGGTGATCTTTCCCACCATTCCTTGGACTTATTATGTGACCATTCGTAGATGGACCTCTTAATTTGTGATTTGGTAATGCCGAAGGAAGGGGCCGCTCGTATGAAAGGCCTTGAGTCCGCTCTTACTGGAGGACCGTATTCCCAGTCCTTCTTATCTGGGATTATAACCTGATATTTTCTATCTAGGTTAAATTTCTGAACCATGGCGTCGCTTGGCGTCCCCGTAAGGGGCGCTGCCTTGAGTTCCTCCAGTAGTTTTTGATGTTCTGCATCGTGCGATTTACTTATCGGTGCCTGACTGTGCATGAGTCTGTAAACTGCAGATCTAGCGCTTTCTTGTATAAAGATTTGTAGCGGTGGCAGGTTTAGAATGACTTCATTGCGGCTGTGGGGGGTCGATCTCATTGCCCCTGTGGCGCACAGACAGGCTAGTCTTTGTACGCCACCTAGCGTTCTGGCCGCCCCCGCCTGTCGCACCTTTGGCCACCATGCTATAGCTCCGTATGCTATCATGGGTCTGATTACTCTAGTATATAGCCACAGAGTCATTTTAGGGCTAAGGCCCCAGTTTGAGTATGAGTATTCCACGTGAGTCTTTGATCAAACCATACCCCTAGGTATTTCGTCTCTTTGACCTGTGGTATTCTTTTCCCACCTATTACTAGTGGTTGCAGACCCTCTAGCGATCTTTTTCTTGTGAACGTGACAACTTGTGTTTTCTGAGCATTTACTACTAGTCGCTCTTGTTTACACCAGCTGTCAACCGTGTTTAGAGCTCTTTGCATCTGTTCCATCAGAACTTTTGGAAATCGCCCTCTAACGACTATTATTAGGTCGTCAGGATATCCCAGGCAATAGAAGTTTTCGGATTATGTCGTCAACGAGAGCGGTCCACAGAAGAAGAGATAAAACTCCACCCTGCGGGCAGCCTCCTCCCGCCTCCGCTTCGATGGTAGCCTCGCCAATTATGGATGTAATGATCCTCCTTTCCAGGCTGTCACATATGGGTACATGAAGTAATAATAAAAGTATATAACGTGAATTTTAATGAATTAATAAAGAAGAACACCATTGAGCGATATATCACAATATATCACATGGTGATCCTGCCAGCTACAAATTTCACATAACATATAAAATCGCATCCTGACTAAAAATGGATGATTCAAATCCAACCGCAAAAAAAAATGTGAAATGGGGTCGACCGAATCGAAGGAAGAAAAAGAGGAACGGCAAACACTAGCGAGCTCGGAGAAAAATATAATTTAATGGAAGTAGTTGGCGTTGTTCTGGTATGTTTTCTGATTACGCTAGTAATATACATCAAGTGAAATTAGATGAAAATAGTAAACCAATTACACCTTTCTCAACAAACAAGGGACAATCTCAACTCAAAAGGCTACCTATGGGCTTAAAAATTAGTCCAATTGCATCCTCAAGGGTTATGACACTAGCAATGTCGGGTCTAAATTATGAATCTTGTTTTGTTTATCTCGACGATTTAGTAGTTTCTGGAAATAATTTGAAACAACATAATGCAAATTTAGTTAAAATTCTTGAAACATTAAGAAAAGTAAATTTAAAATTGAATCCGTCAAAATGTGAATTTTTAAAGAAAGAATTGTTATATTTAGGTCATGTTATTTCAAGTGAAGGTGTGCCACCAGATCCAAGTAAAATAGAAACCATAAAGAACCACCCCGTCCCCAAACATATCAAATTCGAATGGAAAAACGATTGTCAGCGTGCTTTTGAAAATTTAAAAGAAAATGTTTATAAATCCACCAATACTCGAGTATCCAAATTTTTCCGAAAATAAAAATAATGAATTTCATTTACGAACTGATGCATCAGGTTTTGCTATAGGAGCTGTGTTAGCGAATTCAAATGACAAACCAATAGCATTTGCGAGTAAATCTCTAAATAAGGCAGAAAGAAACTACTGTACCATAGAAAAAGAACTTTTAGCAATTGTATGGGCATATTATATGTTATGTATAATAAAAAATAAGGTGACTAGTCAATTTATTATGAAAATTTCTAAAGTAAAAAAGGAAAAGCTCGCTAACATTAATATATCAATTGTGAGAGGAGCAGAAAATATAGTTAACAAAGAAATGAGGCAATTAATACTGAACGATTTTCACATGCTGCTTACGGGTGGAGATGCGGGTATTAGACACATGTATAATAATATTAAAAAATATTATTATTGGACAGGATTAGCAATAGATGTTAAAAAAAAAAAAAGAAATTAGTAAGTAAATATGTATAAAGAAAGTTAGAGGTCCGTCCCTCTTCTTCTCCGCGGGATCTCTTATCTCGGGCTACTGGTATAGAGGGCCTCATTTGTTTCGTAAAGGATTGAAATCGAAATCGGAATTGTTTCTTTTTTTTTCTATTCTTGACGTTTTAGCATACTTTTTATTTTGTTTTTGAAACTACTGTATGGTAGTTGTTTTGTGGCTTTCGGTATTTTATTGTACATGTTGATTGTTTCAGTTGTTAGTAGTAGACTATATTTTTTGTGTAGGTATTTCTCCTTCCTAATATGCGACATTCTACGCGTTTTCAATTTTACGTTGATTTTAATTTGTTTTTTTTCAATTTTATATAATAACAGAAGATTATTGAGTGTGAGGGTTTGCTGTATGTTTAATTCTTGTGTTCTCTCGTATACATCTGTTGTTGGTGTTTTGTAGTCCATCTTGTAGATAATTTTAAGTATTTTGTTTTGTTGTCTTTGCAGTTTCTGTAGATATTTCTTGGATGTATTTCCCCATATAGCAGCTAGGTAATTGTTCTGTGAGGAAAATAGAGCGTGGTAGACAGCTTTTCTGTACTCTAAGGGAATTATATGCTTTACTTTATTTAAGGATGCTATTGTTTTCGCATTTTGTTTAATTTATTGTGTTATTGTTTTTAACACTTTTGAATGCAAAATAAAAAACTACGTTCAGGAAGTATTAAGATGTTTATTTTTATTCACACGAAAACAGTTAAAAAATTAAAAAAGTGTCCTAATACAGAAAAAACAAGGTACATACAAGGAAAAAAGTTGTTGTTTATTGTTTGCATTCTTTTTGCCGTCACATTTGACAATTTTAAAAGCGTTTTAACTTTTGCATCGCTATAAATTTACTTATTTTAGACATTGACACATTTGAAAATGGCAGTAAAACTTATTGAATCAGAACGAATTGAGATATTAATGATGCGTGGGTACGGTGACCGTCAACGTTCTTTTGAAGAGGTTCGTATTTTGTTTAATACTGTTTATCCGGATCGTCACATTAGTAAAAGTACGGTATGCCGATCAATTCAAAAGTTTGAAGTCTTTCGTCAGGTGAAGGATTTACCTAGAAGAGGACGTCCATTAACAGCAACAGATGAATAAACTAGTTTGAATGTGTTACTTACAGTGGAAGAAAATCATCACGTGTCCACAACAGAATTAGGTCAAATTCATGAGATCTCTAAAAAATCTGCTCATAAGATTCTTAAATCAGCAAGAATTAAACCTTATAAAATGTATCCCGTCCATGAGTTAACTGAAGATGATCCAGATCGTAGACTACATTTTTGCGAAACAATGACGGAATTGATCGAGCAGCAGCCTAATGTTTTACATCACATCATTTTTTCAGATGGGGCAACGTTTTGTCTCAACGGCACTGTGAACAGACATAATTGTCGCTACTGGTCAATTGAAAATCCGCATTGGATTGAAGAAGTCCATACACAGCGTCCTCAAAAGGTGAATGTCTGGGCTGGTCTTGTTGGAAACATCATAGGACCATTTTTTATAAGAGGAAATTTAACTGGCAACGTCTACTTAAATTTATTGCGAAATGAGGTTGTTCCAGCACTTGCGGCCCTCTTTCCAAATGCAAACATAGGTGATCACCCTAATGCACATTTTTGGTTTCAACAAGATGGAGCTCCCCCTCCCCCCATTTTGCCCATAATGTCCGCGATTATTTGAATGAAATTTTTTTCCGGAACGTTGGATCGGACGTAGAGGAGCAATCGAATGGCCAGCACGTTCGCCAGATCTCTCGCCATTAGATTTTTTTTTGGGGTCACTTGAAATGCCAAGTGTACAAAAATCGTCCCCATAATCTTGGAACATCTCATAACAATTGGAAGAGAGAATAGTTCAAGAAGCCAATCGCATCACTCCAGAACAAATACAAAATTCAATAAGAAATTTTACTAACCGTTTACATTTTTCTCAAATTGTAAATGGAGAACATTTTGAACAATTATTGTATTCGCAACCTGAATAGACAGGTGTCTTGATTTTTCTGTATTAGGATACTTTTTAATTTTTTAACTGTTTTCTTGTGAATAAAAATAAACTTTTTATTTTGCTCAAAAGTGTTAAAAAAATCTGGGCGTTCCGTTAAAAAAAATGTTGGACGTATTGCCGATTAAACAGGAAGTGAAAAAAATATAAACTGTATTGCATAAAATGCATTTATATTAACTATACCCCCATACCAAATTTCAGAAATCATAATTTTCAAATAACAAAGTTATTCGACCGTTCCGGGACTTTTTACTAACGCTGTATAATTGTCCTTGTAGCGGCTGTTCCATTAAATCATTTGTGTAAAGTATGTATAATATGGGTGGAAGAATTCCGCCTTGTGGTATTCCATATTTAGCATATAGTGAATCACTATCGATGTTATTCACTCTCGTTTTTTGAGGTCTGTTTTCGAGATATGTTTTGAGAAGTTGTAGCTCCTTGTTTGCGAAACCGTATTTTTGCATCTTTTCTATTAACTTTAGACACTGTATCAAAAGCTTGTTTCATGTCTACGAAAAGTACTTCAACGGTTTTTTTATTATCTAGTTCATTACTTATGCTATTTATTAAGTCGTATGCTGCTGATGTTGTACATGACTGTTCTTAAAAAGCGTATTGGTTATAATGAATTATTTTGTGGTTTTGCACATGTTCTTTAACTCTATTTTGTATCACTTTTTCTAATATTTTATTTAAAGTTGAGAGCAGTGAGATAAGACGGTAGTTTTGCGGGTCATCATGGGCTTGTTTTTTGTGGATAGGTATTATTATGGTGTTTTTTAAATATTCTGGATAAATGCCTTCTTTCAAGGTTCTGTTTATTAATCTTTTTAATATTGGAACCAATTTTTTCTTGTTGCATTGAACTATGTTAGCTGCTATTTCATCAAATCCTGGAGCTTTTCCTTTTTTTAAGTTACTAGCGATTTTTTCAACTTCCTCTTCGGTAGTATTTTTGAAATTTACTAGTGGGGTATTTCTTTTTGTTGTTGTGGTTTTCGGTTGTTTTTTGGAATCTTTTATTTGCTTCTCTGCTAAGTTTTTTCCTATATTTATCAGCAAAGAAGGTATTTAATTCATTAGCAATATCCTTTTTGTTTGTGCTAGTTGTTTTGTCTTGTTTTTTAATTTCTTTAATACATTTTTCGTTGTTTTGGTTCTTGTTTGTTTGGTAGTTTATTAATTTCCATATCTTGGAGGAGTCTTTATTATGTTTTTTTTATATAGTTTTGTAAATATTGTTTCTTGGTAGTCTTTATTACATTTTTTGTATTTTCCTTCTGATTTTCATATTCCATTTTATAGGATTCGTTTTTTGGGTGCCTTCTGTGTTTCTTGCATAATTTGTTTCTTTGTTTTTTGATTTGTCTAATTATAATTTCGTCGATCCACGGACATTCTTGTCTTCTCCGAACTACCATCGATGTTTGATTTTGTTTTATAATTGTTTGTATTGTTTTGGATAATACTTCAAAGGATACTATGTCATCCGATGGTATTTGTTCTATTTCTGTATTTATTTTTCCGTAGTCAGTTTTGGTAACATTGAAGTGTTTATATTTGTATGTTTTTTGTTGTACTTCACATTTTACTGCTGTCAAAATAGCAATCTGTACTGATTATTTTAAGTTTCGTAATATTTTCTTTTGCATTTGTTATAACATGGTCTAGTATCGAGTTATTTCCATTTGGAATTTTTCTTCTAAATTGTCTTTTTGCTTTTTTGTTCATTATTTTATAATTTCTTGCATCAAACAAGTTATAGTATTCTTTTGTTATAGAGTTATTTTCCAGTATGTCTATATTAAAATCTCCCATTATTATATGCTCTCGTTTTCTGTGGATGACGTTGTGTTTTAGGACTATTTTAAGAGTTTCAAAGTTGATTTGGGGAGGCTTGTAAATTAAAGTTAGGGATATGTTGGAAGTTTTTAGTAATAACGTGATTATTTCTATCTTGTCTATTGTCTTGTTCATAAGGACTTTGTATTCTATGTCCTTCTTTATGTAGAAAGCAATACCACCTCCTTTAGTTCTTCTTGAATTATATTCTACATTATAATCTGCAATGTGATACAGATGTTCATCCGACGCAGATAGCCAAGTTTCTGTTATTGCTAGTATGTCTATATGGTTGTACACTTTGGGTATAGTTTCTATTTCCTCAAATTTGTTTTTTAAACTTCTTACGTTATGCATGTATATATTGAACATTTTAATATATGTTATATTTTGTTTGATTGATTTTTAAGGTTTTTTTTTTTAGAATATTTGGAGATCGTCTTCGCTTTTGATTTTTATTTTTCACTCGAAACATCTCTTTTAACATATACTACACCATCTCGTGTCCAGGCATATTTTATCTTATTCTCTTTCTTCAGTAGTCTTGCTTGGTAAAATAGTTTATTTGCCCTGTTTGTTATTTAAATTTTTTTAATTTAAATTTCACTTTTAATGTTTCTAATATTATTTTCTTGAAATTTGTAATGTATGGATACATTTTTCTTCTTTTTCTTTTTTTTTCCCTTTTCTTTTTTTTTCCTATATAAGTTACCAAGTAGTAGTAAAATATGTATATTCAACTTCTTGAAATTGTGTTCCTCATCAAAATGACCAAAAGAAAATCATTAAATTGCAATAAATTTTAGTTTGATAAAACGATGATACCCATAGAACTTGTTGAATTAAAATAACCACTAAAACTAGGGCTTCGCGTTAAATTACACTTTCAACATTGTAATGACGTTTACTACGTAAAATATAATTTATACTCGTAGTACATGCAGCGGGTTGTTTTTACCTCGTAAGAGAACAAAATAAAATCAAAAACATTTCGCAAATCCATCAATTTACTATTTATTTAATGCCGCCAACGCTACAAGAAGATAACTATTAGTTGCTGCGGCGCACGAGCACATAACATCTGCTAGATTTACATAGAAAACAGGAACAAAAACCAAGAAATTATACGTATCACCAGAGGAGTCCAACACATATGGTCTACGGTAGTATAGTGATTATGTGGCCGGGCATTTTCTTACTATTTGCCAAAGACAATTTGCGAAAAGATGGGCATCGGTATTACGAGCGAAAAATGAGTCGCATATAGCAGGTAGCGTTAGCTGTAATCACCGTTATTAGCGCTGACAATAGAACAGAAGACAGCAGAAGAAAATGATATTTTCAAACATATATATTTATATATATTTATGGACTCTTACCGTAGACCTACGGCGTCTGTTAGAGGATGTTGCTTTGAGAAGTGTACCTAATGTATTACTACGGATGGCAATTTTCTAAAATTATTACTGTAGGTATGATACGACTTCCTGAAAATGCGTTGCATATCCGACGTATGTGGATATTGTCGTAATCTTACTTAAAACTTCGTTTCCGCTATTGAGAATAATTTTCTGAAGGGGGACAAGAGAAAATTAGACATCAGGTATGATTTTAGTAAGCAGTACTGTATAATATGAAAATTGATAACTGCCTTGTATGTACTAACCATGCTATTTGAATCGAAAGAGAAAGCAGATAATGCAATTGAAAAAAAAACAGTAATCCATACATATTTGACTCTCTGTCTACCTAGCTTAGCCTCATGTAAGGAACGTTGGTGTTATCAAATGTTTGGAATTGGATTATATGTTTTTAGATATCAGTTTTGGAAATTCTTCTTCCAAAAACACTCTATTCCAAGAACATTTCCAAGTTAAAAATTATCAACCCCCAAGACTTTGTGTAACCTTAATCCTCTTAAATTGTTAAGCCATGTAATCGTCAAAGGAATCTCAAAGATAACAACAATAGTAACAAGAATATTTTCTGATTTTTTGAAGAACAGAAAAAGAATATGCGGTAGACATGATTATTAACAAAAGTCTAGAAGAACTGGAAAGAACTCAGAAGACGAAACCAGAAGCATTAATAAAATACAAAACTGCAAGAGCAGAAACAATAAATTATCTCGATTGGGGTACACTTTAAAAATTCGAAAAAACTGGTTCAATAACAGATAAAAGATGACGACAACTACAAATGGCACTAGCACAAGGAAGTAATTGAAGTACTTGAATAGATTGAAACAGGCAGGTTATTGTACTGCCAATTTTATCCAAAGATTAATGCTTTCTCTAAATAAAAACAAATTCAAAATTGATCGAGCTGCGCTAATAATGATCCTACTGCACAACAAAAAACATATAAACAACCTGCTGAACATGACCAAATCCTGAATTTCTATTAGTAAGTAAAAGAATGATTGGCATATTTATTTAATAATGAATCTTGTCAATCGTGGGGACGCCCTCGTTCGTTAGGAATATCCAACTCCGCACGGACATGGGCGTCTCATCACTTCATGATCACATAATCAAATTCGCCACAAAGACCCTGGAGAGGAAAATAACTTCAGAGAGCTTCGGAGAGCTCTTGATATCGCAGATGATCTTCGAAGGGACAAAATTTCATCAACGCCCAGGATGCAGTGAGATGCACCAAACCAGCACTACCTGAAACACAAACTCATAAGACTTGAAGGGCCTCAGAAGTGACAAAAGAGCTAAAGGAGTCAATGTAAAACCATATTTAGCAATATTTTCATTGCTGAAATGCAATACACCATCGATCCCAAATTTCATACATTAGAATGTTTTACCAAGCACTATACTGAAAATACAACAACTCCGGGCAGACCTGGGCGTCCAATCACTCCAGGATCACATCATCTAACTCGTCACCAAGATCCTGGAGAGGGCAGCAACTTCCGCGAACCCACTGATACCCCGTCTAACCGGACTTGACCCCCGATAGATTACCGCCCAAGTCGAAGATACGGAGAG
This sequence comes from Holotrichia oblita, assembly GCA_023690525.1. NCBI lineage: Eukaryota > Metazoa > Arthropoda > Insecta > Coleoptera > Scarabaeidae > Holotrichia > Holotrichia oblita. The sequence goes on from CM043016.1 coordinate 32,323,500, forward strand.
CTCTTATCGCAGCCGACTAGGACGATCTTCAAAGGGACAAAATTCCACCAACGCCCAGAATACAGATAGATGGATCAAACTAGCATTACCTCGCACACAAATTTATAAGGCTTGAAGGGCCTTCACAAGTGATAAAAGTGCTAAAGGACCATCCCGTCCAGCACTAGAAGAGAAAGGTAGGGCCATAGAGAGAATCTAGCTCCAACACTCGGTGTAAAGCCATATTTAACTATATTTTCATCGCTGGTATTCAATACTCCATCGAGTTCAAATTACATTAGAACGTCTAACAACAAACACACCGTTGATCTGTAATCTGTGACTTTAGAGTTTGACAAAGATGAGACAGTCTGTCAAAAAAGACATTTTATATCGTAAGGTTCTATTGATCACAGTGTTCTAAAAAATAGAGATTGGTAATGCATCTTAAATTATGTTTCTAGTCAACGTCAACAAGCCTTCCGTTCCTTGATTCCTAGCTAGATTACAGACATTATGGAAAGCTCTGGTTGGGATTTTCGGCACTCAATAGTCATCCTTGAAATGAAGTCTACAGTAGTAAGAATAAATTATAAAATAAGATTTGATTTTATTTGAAACAATTGATGAGTGACAAAGACAACAAGTACGACCTTTTATTATAAAAAGTTAAATTGGCAACAGTGTATTATATTCCTATTGATCTTACAATACGTCGATACTTGTCTTTAGTCTGTATTTGGTGTTACTTGTCCCACACACAACATATAATTGCATTTGTGAAATCAGCATATTATGCTTATTTTAGCATAAAGTCGAGCTGGTGGCTTAGTGGCTTGCACACTTGACTAGCAGTCCGGCAGTACCGGGTTCGAACCCCGGTGCTTCCTTTCTGAGTTTGGTTTTCTGTAGTTTTCCAAATTCCACGGCAAATGCGGAAAGGTAACATCTTAAGTCGGTCTACAGCCGCAGGCGTAATAATAACTCATGGCCAGCCGATGCCCCCTGTAATTGGCGCAAGCTGTTGGGGGATGCTAAGGCATGGATTATTATTATTATTATTATTATTATTATTATTATTATTATTATTATTATTATTATTATTATTATTATTATTATTATTATAAAACTTGGTGACCAAGATAAATTGTGGGCACCACACGTTGTATGCAGGGTTTGCGTAGAAGCTTTGCGAAACTGGACAAAAGCTGGAAAAAAATTATTAAGTTTCGGAATATCTATGATATGGCGTGAACCAAAAAACCATAGTGATGATTGTTATTTTTGTTAAATATATAAAATATAACATATCACGGCGTCAGTTCTGCTATCAGACCTGTGCCGCATGGACCTAATGTACCACTACCTGTTCCACCCCAAGAAATTGAAGCAATAGTTTCATCTGACTCTGATGAGGATCCATGTGATTCGAAAGGCGTTGACTTTAAGCCAGAAGAATGTATTAAACCAGAACTGCTTACTCAAAATGAACTGAGTGATTTAATAAGAGATTTACATCTTCCTAAAGATGCATCAGAATTGTTGGCATCAAGAGTTCACGAGAAAAATTTGTTAGCTCCTGAAACATCAACCAGTTTCTATAGAAATCGAGAAAAAGACTTGAGCCCTTATTTCAGTTCAGATGGAACTTTAATATGTTGTAATAACATTCCTGATTTACTTACTAAGTTAGGAGTTGCTTCGTATGATAAAGGATAATGGCGTCGTTTCATCGCTTCAAGCAAAAGAAACCTAAAAGGAGTATTACTACATAACGGTAACGTGTTGAGTTCCATTCCTGTCGAACATTCGATACACCTTAAAGGAACCCCGAAATTGTATAAAAGTAGTTGTCGAATTTAAAACATCTTTCACCAAAAATTTGTTTGTAGACCTGTGTTATCAAATGCTTCCTTTAAAGTCACACCAGTACCTTTTTTGTGTAGAAAACATTGGCGGTTCAAATGGGCGTTTCAAAACCGTACTTTTTCCAGTGGCGTAGAAGTTGGGGAGAAAAACAACCACTACCCCTTCAAAATCTTCACCACTTATGACTTAATTTTTTTTTTCTCGCACTCAACTTAGCTTATTATAAATAGAAAATGGTTACAAAAGCTGTTTCCTTTACGATAAACCGTTCCGGAGATATTTCCAAAAAACGAATTTTTTTAAATTAAATTTCAACACCCTGTATCTCGAAAATGGTTCATTTTAGAAGGTAAGTTGATAGAAACTTTTTTTCAAATTTTTGGACAAGCTATCGCATCCTGAAGTCCTGCGCATATATTATTAAACACCCTGTATAGTATATAGTACCCAAATATTGGATATAACTCGTTTTTGGAATTCTTTTGTTGTTCAAGTAGATATGGATTGTTTCCAAGTGTTTTTTCTAGTGCCAGGTTACTGCTTCTGTTTGGGAGATAGATATTTAAGGTTTTTTTAGTTCTTCTGGAGTTAATAATCTGGTCTGCAGCATGTTCCTTTTCTATTTCTCACAAGTCGGTAGGTTACTTTTACCTTCTTTTGTATATTCTATGGACTTCATTGGTTTTGCTCGTTCATCTAGTTCTCCTTTTTATAATCCTTGCAATGTGGGCAAAAACTTTAGAGCTATAAAACCTAAGTACATTTTTGTTTCAACAATTTTTAGCGTTACCTTTCTTTAATGATAGTAAAACTGTAACATAGAAAACCTGCATTCATGCAACTTCATAGATATTACCTAGTGTTATTTCATTAAATCTCTCAATCATTATTTACGATGTACAAATTTAATTTATTATTTATCCTGTCTTAATACAGCCATTTATTGTTAGACAAAGTTTCATCTTTTGCATGACAAGTTCTATAACGACGATCCTCTAGAAAATTCGCCACCTGTGGGAAACCGAACACACCAAACACACCCAAACCTTTAAAATTCATAACCGCTCATAGAAAATGCATCGGTCGTATTATAATATAGAGGGAAGAGTTTCCCCCAAGGAGTCCCCTCACCGTCCAAAATTCCTATGAATTAGACCGATTCGTATTCAATTTTTCATCTACTTCGACTGAAATATACATGTCGACGGCTATACCGAATTAACCGTAATTTCGAAGTTAATAATGAATCGGGCTCCTCAAAGTCCTCGTAAGAAAGATGGCCGTACACCGTACCTATATATCTAGCTAGGTTCGTCCGACATTTTCTGATGTACCACCGCTGCCTGCTGCGTCTCCTGGCCATCTATAATTCAGGAACAACCGCGGACTTGTATGTGAGGTAATTTTTTTTTTCCTTTCCAATAATTTCTACATAGATTATCGGTTCGGGGAAATAAGTTGTGTATAAATTGAGGTTTTATAATTGATACTAATTCCTTTTAGAAATTATATGGTCTTATGTATGTATGCGGTTGTATCGAGTCGGCTGTCGATGTATACATACATGTCTTTCTGTATACATGGAAGAAGTAGCGGTTGAGAGAATATTCAACCCTCTTGAGAACATGTGGGATATGATCGGTGGATATAACATTGTCTTTATGTTCGTTATAATTCATATGCTGGACGCTAATATCGTTGTGAAACAGCTAAGAACGTTCTTGTGTCCCTCAAACTCGTGAAGTTACATTGTTAAATAATGTACTCTCTTCAAATGGAATAGAAAATGATGGCAATCAAAACAGCTAGCTCTTGATTAATTTTGATTTGATGGATAAAATAAATTATTAGATTTAATTCTTATCATTATTTATCATTCATATCACAGTGTAATTTTGAGATATAAATCAGAACAATTGAGTTCCTCCATGTGACATTAATATCTATATCCTTCAAATACTGCTGATGTCGACTGAAAGATGAACCTCGATTGCGAAGGGCAATTTCTGAGTCTGTTTCCGAAAATGTCGATGATTGACGAATATTGAACGAATATCTGAGGCAATGAATATTTCATATGAACCAGTCCATCACATAGTTCACGTCGATTTAGACATGAGAAACATTTCTGCAAATTGTATCCCAAATGAGCAGAAGTGTACAAGGGTGACAACATCACGATCGATCTGACCTCGGTTTGGAAATGATGTAGACTTATTAAGCCATATTGCTACTATGGATGAAATTTGGGTACATTTCTACGATTCAGAAACAAAGCAACAATCGATGGAACGGAGACACTCTGATTCTCTTAGGCTTAAGAAGTTTTATGTTAAAAAATCTGTTGGAAAGTTCTCGCTTCGGGTTTTTGGAATTGCCATGGAGTAATCAGGATTGCTTTTCTAGATTAGGGTGGAACAATAACTGAGAATTATTATTCGACGTGACTGACCATTCTACGAGAAGAAAATATGAAGAGAAGACGCGGATAATTGTCCAAATGTGTTTTGCTTTTGCAGAACAATGCCTCTGCACACAAATCGCAGGTTGCCATACAAACAATTTGTGATATAGGGTTCGAATTACTCGAACAACCTCCTTATTTACCAGATCTATCTCTGTTCGACTATCATGTCTTTCTTCAACTGAAAAAAAAGTTTAAAAAGTTATGAATTTTCTTCCACCGAAGAGGTGGAGGTGGTGAAAGGCGCTTTCAATCTCTTTTTCCAATTAATTTAGTTTTTCTGCAGTAAAGCTAGGTTTACACGGTCAAAGAAATTGATGAATAAATTGATGAATATATTTCTCAATTTATTGGATTGGATTGGACTTAACCCTTGATTTCATGAATTTTAAAAATTTTACAATAAAATAATGTTTGGGATTATGGCTGTTGTGCAGGTAAAGTAAGAACATATTGTGCAACAAAAATAAGCCTGAAGTACCGTTTTCTTGATCTAAGTGGAATTTTGTACCGCCCCATGTGACTGTCTGGCAAATCCACACCACCCATATGCTTATTATACTCAGTACGTATTACGTAAAAGCACGAAACAATAACATTTGTTTTTCTTTTCTATCACGACGTTTTACATTATTGTGTGGTAGCTCACCAAAGTAAAAAGAGATTAGCATCACTACCTTATTATCATTCCAGGAAGTTACATTCAAATCCACCCCGCATACTCTTCTGTAGATCCTCTTGGTTCTTTTTTTTTATATGTTTTCTTGCTTCAGTTTATTGTTTGGAATTTGTTTTCGACGAACTGTACCCAGTATATAGACACCCTGATTTGTCAAGTTGGCAAATAAAGGAATGGAGTCGTACTAATTATCGCAGTTGAGTTGATAGTTCATATTTTTTGGAATAATTTGTGCTAAACGGACCACGACATTGGCACTAGCACCTAAATCAACTTCGCCTGGTTGGATTTTGATTTTTGTACGAAAATCCTGTGGTATAACAGAGAATGAAAAATTTGAACCTCCATTTATGGGACTTCATAGGATATATTGTTTCAAATGGTGCCTCGCTTTAGTAGCACAGATCTGTTCGTCAATAGAAAGTTGAATGGGGATCACTTTTCTCAAGTACTTTTGTGTTGTCATTGAAATCAAGTACACTTTTGTAAGTGTTCGAGTCTATTCATAGACATTGCAGATCTGGTACTATATCTTGCCACCTGTAACATCGAGTTTTTGATAGCTTTACAACGGATGTATACAAACATACTCCTGAAAATTTCTTATCTAATGTTCTCGTAGAAACGTTAGTTGGTTTATTTCAATTTGTTTGAACACTCTACAAATCAGTTTCTTTGACAATCTTTTCAACAAAAGTATCCGAAAAAAAATATTTGAAAAATCAAATGAAGTGTCTAGATCTAACACACTATTTGGGAGCTCCGAATTGCCTTTCAATCTTAGTGCATCATCATTTATTTGAAAATGTTTCTTGTGCTATAAGATTTCTGGTTTTTTTTGTTTTTTATCCTTAGCTTTTGACGAACTTGGTTCATTTTCTGGAACTATTTCTTTGTCTGCTTCACCCTCGATTGAGTTTTCTGCTACACTTACTAAAATAGGATTCTCGTCAAATTCTTCTGGATTATAATCTAGATCCGCAATGCTATCCGTGTTGTCGAATAGTTCATCTTCACTATTATCCAAATTGGCAATAATCTCCGCAACTTCGGCATCGGATAATGCTGCTTTACGACTTCCCTACTGAAAATAAAGTGAAATATCCAGTATCAACACGAAGTGTTGCAAATTTGCTACAAGATGAAATGAAAGGTTAAACGAATTCATGCATCCTCAAATACTGACTTTTATTTTTTAGCAACCTAAAATCTGTTTACATTTGTGTCATTTATGAATTTGGAGGTTACGTTTAACTTATTTTTATCTATTATTATTATTATTATACTGTAGCAGAAATGGGAATTACAAAGAAAACGAAAATACGCTGACGACAATATCTTTACATCTATTGCAATACCTATAAGAAATCGACGTTGGTAGGTAGTAGAAAAAGGCAAATCTGGTTAATAAGGACTTTTAAGACGACTCTGGTCAATTTAAATCATTTTTACGAATGTATGACAAATACGATTTTAATACTTTTTCGGCCTAACAATTTTTTATAAAAAGAACACAAATGTAACCATAACTTCCTAGAAAATTGACGAAAAATTAGAGCAGGTTGTAATTCGTCAATTTATTTATGAATGTATTTGACAAGCAAAATTCACGACAATTTTAGCGTTTACACATTCCAATAAGTTCAAGGTCAAAACCTTCATGAATTTAGTTGACCGTGTAAACTAGGCTTAATACTCAACATACCAATTCATATATCTATATTATGACTTGGAGATACTTAACTAAATATTAAACATTCTTACGCGTTTATTTCTCCTTCTAAATGAACATCTTCATGTTCTGTTAAATACGCTATTGACAATGCATCTGCGATTATTAAGTCTGTTCCTCCCTTGTATAGTTTATGTCATATTTCTGCAGTTATAATAGCATTCATTGTAGTCTGACTAAACATTTATGAAGTAGTTTTTTGAATATTGATATAAGTGGTTGTGGTTGATGGTTCGTTTCTACGACTTACATTTGGCGAAAGGCTCGTCTCATCAAAGATTAAAACGCAGTATTTATCTAATTCATTTAAATTTTCTGCTACTTATTTAAGGATTTCAAATATGGAGCTATTGAATCCAGGCTCGATAGGTTTTTTTTGTAAAAATTTTGAGAGAGTCACTCTTGACGGTAGTGCAAAAATGTTAGAGAGAAAATTATAACATCTTCCGGTCTGCTTGTACAATGCCAGGGTAGTAATTTTACGAGATGATTTCTTTGTAGCACACTCGATTTGGCTCATAAAAAAGGTTTTCACTGTCTTATTTCGAGGTGTAGTCACTTTCTCGAAAGCAGCTGATTTTGAATACCTTTCTGCTTTTGCTAATCCTGAACGGAAGTTTGATAATTTTAATTTTTGTACTCTACTTTTCCTTTTAAGCACTGATGCCTTTTTATATAAATATCTTGCGTTGGGTGTTAACTGGGGGTGTACTACAAATCGAAATATTGTCCTGGTTTTCGTGAGTAGAAGGTTCTTCATACTGCTGTAGAAATTCCTCAGTTTGATATTTGCTTGATGTAGAAGGTACTGCATCTTCACTAGGTGGTGCCACTGCTATAGCCAACAATTTTACTTACTAAATATATCTGTGATAATTTAAGTGTGTTACATAGCTGGTAAAAATAATTGGGGCCAAACACCGTGTTTTAATCTATTATTTGGGTCTATATCTTCTCGCAAAAAATGTTTTGTACATACTCTATAATGTTTAAATATATACTCTGCACTTTCGTTAGTCAAGAGAGGGTTACTTATTACAGCTACCCACTTCGCAAACAACTCAGGATACTTTCTTAGATCTGGAAAAGCATGTCGAGCATCTGCTTTACTTGGAACGCAAGATCTAACTGCACAACCAGCTTTTCCCATTTCCCCAAAGTCAAGAAATCACGTCAAATTTCAACACAACAACAACTTGCCACCAACACACTAATTGTAAGCTATCCCATGCAACTTATTAAACTAATAGAGAATAAACTAAAAACTAAATGGATAATAATATTTACAAAAATACAAACAATATCAAAAGCATGAAATCGGTATACGAGGGAGCGTTTTTATATTCGCGGAATGGGGGATAAGGGGTGGAAATAAAAAAACCAATTCAATATATTCACCTGCAAGACGGATACATGTTTCATATCTTTCAATTAATTTATTTATACCCTCATAAAAAAATGATTTCTTTTTATCTGCAAAATACGCAGAAACTGCCTCTCCTTGACTTCATCATCGGCAGTAAATTTTTTACCCCGCAGCTCTTTTTTCATTTTCGGAAACAGGTAATAATCACTCGGGGCCAGGTCTGGGCTGTAGGGTGGCTGATTCACAATTGCGAAGCCCACCTTATGCAGGGCAGCTAACGCAACGCGGCTCTTGTGGACGGGCGCGTTGTCGTGCAAAAGCAGCACACCTTTCGTCAATTTTCCCCGTCTTTTCTCTTTAATGGCTTCTTTTAGTCGCTCTAATATTGAAGCGTAATATTCTCCGGTTATAGAAACACCTTTATCTTTATAATCAATCAACAATATTCCTTCCGAGTCCCAAAATACCGTTGCCATGAGTTTCCCAGCTGATTGTGACCCTTTAAATTTCTTGGGAGGTGCTGTGCCCTTTTATGCCACTGCATGGAGTCTTATTTGGACTCAGGTTCATAATGATGAACCCAAGTTTCGTCTCCAGTAACAATTCGACTCAATACACCATTTTTGTCTTCATTACAGAGGTCCAAAAATGCACGCGAACACGCGATTTTTTCCATATTTCACTTTTCACTCCTGATTATGTTACTTGGTTGACAATAGCTCAAAGACTAACTGTCTAATAACAATGAAACTTCGTATTTATACTAATTATGAGTCGCTGCACAGGCCACGCCCCCAACGCCCCTAATCATCCCCCTACAACCCGCTCATTCCGCGAATATAAAAACGCTCCCTCGTAAATATCAAATAATAACGAGAACGCAATCAAACCACTTTTGCTTACCAAAAGGTCGTAACAAAAACAAAAATTAGTAAATCACATGGCAACATAACTATATATAGCCCATACGCCGCAAGCGCCTTCTGGTGGCCATGGAGAACTTCGGAAATCGCGGCCATGACAGTTTTTAAACCTTATATTCAGCTTACATACCCTTGGAACACAACAACAAACTGACAATTTGTCAAATAAACAGTAACAATAATTTCAGGTTTTTCGCATTGGTATCGCTCCATAGCTTGTTGACGACTAATTCTCTATATATTTACATCATAAATGTCAAAGCAGAGTGACATTTGGCGCCATCTGCAAAAATGGCAGCCACTTCAAATTATGGCATTACTTTTGTGCCACCTTGTACTTCGAGTGTCCATAAAATTGATGTCATAAATTTATATCTATTATAATTATTGAGTGTGCGCCACTGCGAGTAGAAATATCGTGTTTATAGTGCTCCGATATTAAACCCAAATCTATAGGGAAATACCGAGCTATATATAGACACAGTAGTGTAGTCACATAGAATAAGAGTTATAGAAAGGTGGTGAGTAAAAAAAAAATAAGGTAAAATAAGTGCTTCAAACTAAATAATAGCAAGATAAATAAATCAGATATAGGTTAGAACTTAACTTGGACTTTGTACCGTAACCTCCGAGGGGTCGACCCGGGAAGCGGTGCAGGCATTCGATAGACGTGAGCATAGGCGTAGTATACAGGGTAAAATTTTGTAATTAAAATTATGGAAAATACAGATGAAATGTTACAAATGATGAAAGTGTTAACGGAAGAAATAAAATTAATTAGAGTGGGCCAAAAAGAATATATGAAAGAAATAATTGAACTAAAGAAGGAAAACAAAGATCTTCGCGAGAAACTTTTAGAACTTGAAAATAAAATTACGAAGATGGAAAAAAGTACAGAAAAATTGTGTTTTAAGGCACAGGAAAAATTACAACAGCAGAAAAGAGCATTAAGGAAAAAATAATATAATAATAAAAGGACTGGAAATAAATGAACAAACTGTAGTCAAGGAAGCAGAAACACTGATAGGAAACTTACAAGACAATATAAAAATCAAAGAAATTGGACTAATAAACAAACAAAAAAACATTGTATTAGTAAAGCTGAGCACATGGGAAGATAAAAAGAAAATTATGACGAATAAGAACAAACTATCTAAAAGTGGTGTAAAAAACGTATATATTGAGGATGATATGACTAAGGAAGAACGCAGCATACAATATGAGTTAAGGAAAGTGGCTAAGGAAATGAAAAGCAAAAAAAAAATAGTTAAAATGGGGTATCAAAAGATATTTATAAACGGAGAAAAATATGAGTGGGATACAATTAAAAATGAATTAAAAAAAGTCGACCGCCAAACAAAAAACTAATGGAAGATATCCGGAAAGACAACCCACTTCCGGATACCAATGCAAGGGTAATAAAAGACAATATAGCAACGGAAATGGAAAATGCAAGGTATATAAGAATAGGAACGTGGAATATTAGGAGCATTGCAGGGAAAGAAGATGAATTAATTGAAGAATTTAAACAAGCTAATCTAGAAATATTAGCAATAACTGAAACAAAAAAGAAAGGTTTAGGAGAAATGACTTTAAAAGGACACGAAATAATATACAGCGGAGTTGACCTCAAAAACAGAGCAGAAGGTGGAGTAGGATGTGTAATAAGCCCGAAATACAAAGATAAATTAACAGAATGGGAAGGAATAAATGAAAGAATCTTGACTTGCACGATACAAATGACAAAACAATATGTTACCAGATTTATAGTAGTATATGGACCAGGAGAAAGTGACAAAATTTGCGAAAAAGAAAGATTCTGGGAAAAACTACAAGAAGTGTATGAAACTGGAAAAACTAGAACTATCATACTTGGCGACTTTAACGCTAGAATTGGCAACAAATCAGAAGGAACAGAAGGAGTAATGGGAAGGCATGGGGAGGATACTAAGAACAGTAATGGCAAGAGGCTAATTGATTTTTGCATCCAAAACAGATTGATAATTCAGAATTCATTCTTTGAACACAAGGACTGTCATAAATTCACAAGAGAAGAAAAAGGAAGGAATGAAAAATCTATAATAGATTATATACTCACAGAAAGAGATAGTCGAAAAGATATAAAGGATGTCAGAGTACACAGGAGCGCTGAACTAGGTACAGATCATTATTTACTGCTCTCCAAGACAAAGATTGGTATGGAAACGGCTAAACAAGAGAAAACAAAAGGAAGAATGCGGAAAGAAACAAAATCTATAAGAATATATAAGCTGGAAAACATGGAAATTAGAACTAAGTACTCGGAAATAATTACAGAAGAAATAAATAAGAGAAATCAAGATATACAAGAAGGAAACCTGGAAAAAAATGGAGAATCTTCAAAGATATTTTGAACAAAGCAGCTACTAGTGCCTGCGGGTACACTCTTATAGGAGGAAATAAGAAAAGAACGAGTTGGTGGAACCAAGAATTGAAACAAACTATCAAGAATAAAAAGACTGCTTGGAAAACATATCTAAGAGAAAAAACAGCAGAGACATATACAAAATATAAAGAAATGAGGAGAATTGTTAAAGAAGAAGTAATAACAGCTAAAAGTCAAGAATGGGAGGAATTTGGAAGAAAAATTGAAAATAATAGTAAAACAAATCAGAAACTTTTCTACAGAATACTAAAAAATATGAAAAACGATAAGACAAAAAGGGTTAAACAGATAAAAGACAAGAACGGAAAGTTACTAATAGAAGCACCAGAGATAGCTAAAAGATGGGGTGAGTACTTTAAAGAGACCTTGGAAGCGATGGAATATGAACCAAATAAAGAAGAAAACAGAAGGAGACAAGAGGTACTTGACGGAAGAGATAAGATACAACTACAAGAAGTGCAAGATGCAATAAGAACACAAAAGAACGGAAAATCACCGGGTATAGATAATATTAAAGCCGAAATGTTAAAACACATGGGTATAAAAGGAGTGCAGCTATTACATCAAATAATTGAACTAGCTTGGGAAACTAAGGAAATACCGGACGATTGGCAGACATCAGTAATAATACCCCTGCATAAAAAAGGCGACAAAAGAGAATGCGGAAATTACAGAGGAATATCCCTTCTCTGTAGTGCATATAAAGTATACGAAAAAATTTTAGAGGGTAGACTAAGAAATATCACTGAAGCAAAGCTACACGAAAGCCAAAGTGGTTTCCGGCCCGGTTATAGTGTCCAAGATCACATCTTCACCATCAGAAACTTAACAGACAAATATCTTAAATACAATAAAGAACTATACCTCTGCTTCATTGACTTAACAACGGCTTTCGATAGGGTTCCAAGACAACAGATATGGAAAACACTGGAGAAATATGAAGTGGAGCAGAACCTAGTCGAGGCTATAGAGTCACTATACAAGACCAGTGCAAATGTAGTCAGGGTCCTGAATGAAGAGACAGAGAAATTCATTACTACACAAGGAGTAAGGCAAGGGGGTGTGCTTAGTCCACTACTATTTATTTTGTACCTCAATGAGATAATAATTGGATGTAGTGCTACATCAAAAAAGACAAGTGCTGGATATAATAGGATGGATAATGTATGTATCAGCGAATGCGTCTTTGCTGACGATATACTGTTGATTGCAAACAGTGAAGAATCGCTACAATACAACACCGACATATGGATTAAGGCGCTAGAAGAAAAGGGAATGAGTATAAATACAAACAAGACCAAAGCTGTTGTAGTATCGAATACTAAGAAAAATATTAACATCAACGTTAAAGGAAGATCTGTGGAACAAGTTGATAATATCAAATATCTAGGAGCATTGATCGATGGAAAAGGAAGCTATGAATCTGAGATCAACAGCAGAATATCCTCCTCAAACAAACTCTACCATAGTATGAAAAATGGTTTCATTGGGAAAAAAGAAATAAGTCAAACAACAAAAATCTCAGTATATAAAAGAATTTATCTCCCTACTCTGCTATATGGATGTGAATCGTGGGTAACAACAGAAAAAATGCAAAAAAAAAATACAAACAGCAGAAATGAAGTACTTAAGAAGAATATCAAATGTAACATTACTAGACAAAATCAGAAATGAAACAATAAGAAACAACCTACAACTAGTAAGTGCAAGAAAACATATAGAGAAGATGCAGCTAAGATGGTGGGGTCACCTAAATAGATTAGGTAAAGATAGACAAGCTAGAAGAGTGTGGGAAGCAAAGAAACCTGGTAAAAGAAGAAGAGGAAGACCGAGAAAAGAATGGGATGGAGAAATAGGAGAAATACTGAAAAAAAGAGGCATAACATGGAGACAAGCAGAAGCACTATCCAAAAACAGGAAAAACTGGAGAAATTTTATCAAGGAAAACTGAAAAGGGAAGACGTACCTCAACACCTAACGGTAGATGAGGACCTGATTATATATATATATAATTATTGCAAACTTAAGGCAACTTATGAAGCATTTGAACAATAAACTCCATCACGTTATGCACGTTTTCTAAAGTTTATTTATTACGTTTAGTCTAGGCTACGTTACCACTGCATTCTCGTACGTATACTTCTTAATTTGCGTATTAAACTTTTATCGGTACGCTGGTGCTATGAAATTAACCACCAGTCAACACATAATTTTCTTCTGCGTATACCCGTTCACTCCCTTACATTCAATGGAATTGTTCCTGAGGTAAATCGTATACAACGAGCTCAGCAGCATGCAATATAATTAAAAAGAGAATTTTCATCGCAATTTTCTCGACGTTGTCGGCGTCCACGTTATAAATTATTTTGTTTTTTGAACGAGAGAGCTTAGCTCCAGTCCACCATGCAATATATTTATGGAGAATGAGTATATTTAGCCAATTTTAAATAGAATTTTTTTCCAGGAATAATCGTTAGTTTGTTTACTTCATTGTATAACGGTCATAATATAAATTTAGAAAATTTGAAGTATTGTGTCTTTATTAATAATACAAGTTGATTAGACAATGCACCTGCATCATTAATCATTAACTCTAATAAGAGCTTGCCGTCCTAATTACGATATCTTTTTAATTACAGCATAAAACTATTAATCTCTCCTTATCAGCTAATATAGCGTGGAAGATATGAATATCTTAGTATAGCTACAGAATTTAGATCCTATTCCATTAAGTGTAGGTACAATTAGGTATAAATAAATTTGAAATTATCGTTAGGTTAACATTTATCACGATTGAGAAATCGAACCGCTACTTTCATATGGATCATTAATTTTAATCGCTGATAATAGTAATAATTATGCTACCGAAGCTGTTCAGCTATTCATAAATATTGTGCGTTAATATGCAGATAACTATGTTTTGTGTTTAAATATTGCTAATATATGATATAACTCTGCGAAAAAGGTTGCTAGCCGGACAAGCGACGGTGAAATGGATTTTAAAGAGAGAGTTTAATTTAAAAATGTTGTTATCGCAAACATTCGAAGAAAATAATGTGGATTTAGTTCAAACACTTAATAAATACATTTCTGCGTAAATTAGACCGTAGTTAATCGTCTACAAGTTACAAATATCATGCAAATATTGCGTTATGCGGTAATGTCCTTTTAGAAAGTTACGAAATGGAATAAGATATAAACTATAATTTTTCATGAATAACTACCGCCAGCAATATAGTTGAATTTTGTATCTTCAATTCAAACGAAAATTGTAAAAATAACTCAAAGAATTTTGACATAAAAGTATAAAAATAGTGAGTTCAGCTGTTACTCTTTGATTATCTTTTGTGTAAGGGAGGTCTTCGATTAATACGAACCCTAAATCACGAATTATTTGCACGGCAACATGCGATTTGTGCGTAGGAGGCATTATCCTGCAAAAACAAAACGGTTTTGGACAACATTTCGCGTTTCCTCTTCATTTTTTTTTCTCCTAGATAAAGATAAAGATAAATCCAGAAAATTAATCATGATGACTCTATCGTAATCTCAAAAAACTGAAGCAAGAACTTTTCCAGCAGATTTTTGAACAAGTTTGGTCCATAGTAGAATTCTGCATCATTTTGATGTCGAGTAGGGGAGAATCGGTTAAAACGGGATAGTTAAGATTAAATGGGATACCACCGTTTTCACAGCAATGTGTAGAACGATCTATCTGCTGGTCACCAAATTAGAATTATATGATCCATTACTCAGTGTTGCAAACAACACTTTTATTTTTAAATGCACTGTTGTGTAAAACTGGATAGCTCGCGATCGTCTAAAACGCGACACTATCCTATATTACCGAAGTCATTTTTTATTAATACAACTCAAAAAAATGCATATTTTTTCGCTCAGGTATAAATGAAAATGGGAAAATATAAAAGAAAAATCCAAATGCAATCCTGTGGAATGAAGAAAATATGCACCCAGCTGTGAACGAAATATTAGAGGGTCAAGTGGAGTATCTATAAAGGCTTCTAAGCAGTTTGAAGTTCCTCGTACAACTCTTAAAGCTAGAGTTAAAACAATAAGGAGAGGAGATGAGCTTAACCGGAAAGAGTCATTGAAGAAAAGAACAGTTTGAGATACCTTAGTAATTAAAATAAAGTTTTTATTCTTTCTGAAGTTGTTTTTATTCTCGATATTCTAGATCTTAACAATAAAGCTCTAATCTTCAAGTTTTCGTGTTTGCTCTTAATAGAAAAGCACATATTTCATTCACAGAAATATTTACCATCCCGTTTTACCGGACGGGTAGTGCAGGTAAAACGGGATACCTACATCTGTTAGCAAGATTTATGTAGAAAAGCCAAAACCTAAGCAAAACTATAAAAAGAGAAAAACGTTAGAAAGCTTCTTTGGCAAAAACGTTATTGAAGATCAAACACTAAGTATCCCGTTTTACCCAACCCTCCCCTACAAATTTAACATCTATGGCAGATCTGTGGCCACTTAAAAGTTGGTGCACCTTTATTTAGGTTGCAGCCAGGTTGTAGGCTTTTGTTTTTTTTTTTAGCATGAATGGGATAGTCGGCTAAAGACCTGTTCGCCAATCATTAGAACCACAGCAAAAAAATGTATAACATATGCCACTGGCAGACTCCACAATGACTGTGTTGCCACCACCGCACATCAAATTGGGCCTAATGAACAACTTTATTAAAGCATTGAATAGTGACGGGCCAGCTTTTCAGTATCGGCGTCAGATATTCCCAAGATTAAATGAAGCAAAAATTAAAGAAGGGTTTACCTATTTGACATATTCTGAAAGAGCAACATTTTAACAGCATTTTCTTTACTGAATACTTCAATTTTCTAAATGCAAATGTAAGTGAAGATATCCTATTACATAATTTCTTAATATGACAATTCCAAGATAAATGTTTATCTAGAATACATCCTAAAAACTTGACGGATTAGTTTTCAAGTATTGTATCTTTCCACAGTTCAGCAACAAATTATTAGACTTGCACCAGCGCAACATGTTATGCAATAATATCTTTTGTGGAGAAATCGCCAACCAAATCGTTTACATAAATAAGAAAACGAAAAAGACCAAACACTGAACCTTGGCCTACTTCTCTATTATTTATTATAGGTTTTGAAAATAGATACAGTTCTTTTCCGGACACTATTTTGATTCTCTCACGCTATATGATCACGTGTGGTTAATACTGTCAAAAGCCTTAAACAAATCAAATTAAAGACCTCCCACAGTTGGTTTTCTTTTCAATTCGCTATAAGTGTAATTTAATGCATCAAATATGGCATCATGAATGGACTTTCGACATCCATGTTGTGTCTAGCTTCACAAATTATTACATGTGGAAAAAATTGTAAAGATGTTTGAGTTTTCTTTTTTTAATAATACACTTGTTAACAGAAAAGCGACTAAAAATGTTTCTTTATACTACATGCTAGTGTAGTGTATACAAAAACAAAACTACTAGTTCTTCTTTATCTTTCTCTATTCTTTTTGGTTTCTTTGGGTTACCATCTTAAAAAAAAACTAGCAAACTTTATTGCTAACTTCACACGCTCCCTCAATAAAGTTATACCTATAAAAAAGAAACATCTGACAGTAGATATGAAGGCATCGCCCCCTTAATCTAAATGTAACTTACGATTAGTATTAAAAGAGACACAACTAATTCCTAAAGTACACAAAATTTTAATAAAAGATCTCATGGCCAATGAATGTGAAGATTTAGATTCCGGTAAAATATGTTTTGTTACATTATCAAATTTTACCCTAAAACTGGTAATATAGAATTTTATTTGTTTGACGTATCATCTCGAGTTCTTCAAATATTGTCACTTGGAATACAACCTCTGTACAGTTTATGAACAAGAAACTATCTTCCATCGCTGGTTTCCTCTTACCATGCGCTGTTCAACTTCGCTTACGCATTTCGACTTTGACTTCCTCGTCTTCTTTTTCTTCCACTGAGATCCCATATTAGCATTTGTTTTTATTTTCGACTAGGTTGCTCGTCATATCAGAATCGCTGTGACAACCTTGTCTTTGAATTTTTATTGGATTGCCGCTGACAAGCTTTTCTACGAAAAGGCTAGAGCAAACTTTAAGCAAACCTTTCTGTATTATAGTTGTCGAAGAAAAGCCAAAGACAAGCTTGCCACAAGGTCTACACTGAGAAAAAAAGTTGTTATATTAACAGTAAAAGAGGTAACTGAACACGAAAATAATTTGGAATGCCAGCAATGCGCTCGTGATGTTCATTTAAAACGCAAAAAAAATGTTAAATAATTATGGTTAATTGAACAATAATAACTGTTAAAATTAACACGTTTCTTAAGATTGATTGAAAACCCAGAAAGCTAAATTTCAATTAGACTACTTTGTTAAATTAGCACTATCATAATGTTATTTCAATAGCTATATTTATCTACGTTTGATACTATAAATATCCATATTCTACGCGTTTGAACCAATGCGACCAAATTGTTCTGTTGACATTTTAAAAACAACATTTCTCCTGCATTTGGACAACTATTTCTACGATTAGATCAATTACTTAAATTCATAAACAAATTTCCACACTTTTTTATTGTTATATCAAGCTTACGCGTGTTCAACATTAAAAACGTAGGCATATTAAAAAGAGGTCCGTATTTCAGTTAACCATTTATGGTTTCAATGAATGTTTTAATTTCAAAACTGCAAGAACTGTTGTATTAACAATATCATTTCTCTCAGTGTAGTAAGAAAACGTTGAGTACGACAAACCAATGACAAGTGGTGGACAAGTGTTTAGTAAACCGATTTTAATAAAACAGAATTCAATTTGTACCTCAAACCCCTTGGGGATCTGATATACCCGCATCTCTTTCTATTGCAGCCTTGCCCTTGAAGAACATATGATTGTAAACAATATGTTTTTCTATGAATACTTAAAATGCCTGTGAATTGAACTGTTGGAATTTTTAAAAAAGCAATTCGAGGCGGATTCATTTAGATTTTTTTAATGATAATTATCATAAAAAAACACAAAGTATATATTTATTAGGTTTTTTAAACGACCTATTTTTACAATTGTTACTAAAATATGTAATAACATATAATAATATGTTTTCGTTAAATAACTTCTTCGGTGGAAGAAATTGACATTTAATATGCATTTTTGAAATATGTAATAACCCCAAATACAACTACAAATACAGTAACTATACTACTTTTTCAAGAAGCGCGGCAAGTGGCAATGTTGTTGTGTTCTAATTCGTCATCCACCATAAAAGCAGCTCGTCAATGGTGTCATTCTTTCAGCAATTTTATGTCTAAGTTTTTAGGCAGTCGTGGTAATTAATATTTCAACTTTAACCGTTAGCAGCTACATACTAATTTAATTTTACCACATGATTATATTTAATCGATCAAAGGTGTTATTGGGAAAATAAATTTAAAAGAACAGTTTCAGCAGCATTAGTACGTTGAATGATTTTTTAAGATATCAGGTTGAATCAGTTTATGGTGACTTGCATTGTTATTAGTAGATTATTTTACTTAGGCAGGTTTGATCGAAAATTATAATCATTATAATAATCGTACTTTTGTAAATATGTATTGCACGTTTTTTAATGCAAAACATTTAGGTATCAAAAGTTAGGTTAGGTTCATAGGTATGTTGTACCTATCGTACACAGATTTATCAATTGACGGATCCTCATTCTGCAATTAGACTAATCAAGCGTTCTGTATGTTTATCTTTGAATGAAAAAATCGCATGATTTTGCAATTTGACTAGACTCGCAATTGAAGAACGAGGATCTACTAACAGGAGCAGAATTTGTAGGATACCGGCACAATATCGAGATATAAGTTCACCGTAAAAGAGAAGAATATACCAGGTGTGTAAGTATGAAACCGGAATTTGCCCATAGGTGGCGCTAGATGTCGATGCAGTTACCGACACATCACACCAGCAGTGTCTTGTTATTGTATTGATATCCGACAAAGATTTCCAACTCACAATAACACGAGTTTCATTCAGTAGCATTAGTTTATTAGAGATAAACATGTCGAGTTTTGTGCCAACAAATTACGATTTGCGGACAGCACTATTTTTCTGTTATCATCTGAAGAAATCCGCATCCGAATCGCATCGAATGCTTCTGGAGGCGTTTGGTCTCGGTAAAACACAGTGTTTCGAGTGGTTCAAACGGTTCAAAAGTGGCGATTTTGACGTGAGGAACGAGGAACGTGGAAGACCACCGAAAAAGTTTGAAGACGCTGACCTGCAAGCCTTGTTGGACGAAGACGACGCTCAAACACAACAACAACTGGCGGATCAGTTAAAGGTGACCCGAGAAGCCATCTCCCTTCGGTTGAAAGCCATGGGAAAGATACAAAAGGTGGGGAAGTGGGTCCCACATGAACTCAACGAAAGACAGCAGGAAAACCGCAAAACATCATGCGAAATGCTGCTCGCCAGGTTCAAAAGAAAGTCATTTCTCCATCCAGGAAACGATAGAGTCGTTCCGTTGGAAGATTCTTCAGCACGCGGCTTACTCACCGGACCTTGCCCCATCGGATTATTACTTGTTTGCATCGATGGGACACGCACTTGCTGAGCAGCGCTTTACTTCTTACGAAGATGTACGAAAATGGCTCGAGGACTGGTTTGCCTCAAAAGAGCAACAGTTCTTTTGGCGCGGGATCCACAAATTGCCAGAAAGATGGGGAAAATGTATAGATAGCGACGGACAATACTTTGAATAAGTTACTTTGTATCATATCATTACAATAAACGTGTTTTTTCTGTACGAAATTTCCGGTTTCATATACTTACACACCTGGTACATTAATAATAATATCATTGTTAAAAGGATATATATGTTATCCTAAAAAAAAGGAAGTAAGAAAAGTTGCAAGCTGCGGCTTTCCCAGCCTAAACATCGAAAATTAAGATGGTTAAGATTTTGATTTTTAAGCATATCTTGTTCTCTAAATAGCTTTTTTTAGCGAACAGCGAGCATCTGTAAAAGAGCAAATCCAAATAGAGCCGGCAGCTGATAGGAATGTTGAAGAAGTCGTTTAAGTTTTACATATACCTATATATGTATGTATATGGTAATTATCCATAGTAATAATAAATTTTGCTTAACTTTTAGATATGTAAACATAATGAATTTTTTTCTCTTTGAAAAATCCTTGTCTTAACCTTGCCGGCAAATAATCTTGCCAAACCTTTAGAAAACTTGCGGCACACTTGTCGATACTCTTGTCGTACGGTTGTTCGTCAGACTTTTCATAGACTTGCACAATAAGTGAATGACAGACTTTTAATTTGTCAAGTAGAACCTTGTCATAAGTATTTCATACACTTACCGTACACTTGCCGAACTTGCCGACATCAAGTGTATGACAAACTTTACGCTTTACAGCGGCAACCTTGTGTCAAATATTCCACACACTTATTTTGCATGGCTTGGACATATGTCCAAGCCATTTGTCTGTTTCTTGATCTATCTCTGTATTCTTCCTTGATCCTTTCGTATTTTCACAACTCCAGTATTGCTATTAATTCTTCCTTTGAATATTCTTAGATTTTCTTCACATTTTTTAGTCATAGTCATTGTTTCGGCTAAACATTATTATTGGACTTGTGTTATTGATTCATTAATCATTAATTCATTACTATGCTAGTTTAGCCTTTTTTTTATCCATTTCTATCAATATTTATCTTCTTTTTCCTACTGTTATGGTAGTGTCCGCATATGCCCAGGTAGCACAGTCCGTTGGCTAAGTGTCGGCGATAACTCGGGCCAACATAACATAGTTGGCGCAAAGTCACAGTCTACAAACGATAATATTAGTAAAATATCGGCAAAGTACGTTGGTTCAACTTATCATTGCAACGTTCCATGTTCGTTGGCTTTTGATCGTTTTGTTGGCTGAATGTCGCATAAAAATTTTCAGACGACAATCGAAGCGAGGGCGGAGTCAAAGCTGATTCCGTGGCTTAGCGGTTAGAGTTCTTACGTAACATTCACGAGGTGCCCCGTTCATGTGACGTTTTTTTTTTCCTTTTTAAAAGGCACTATTTGTTTTATATTCATTTTTATCTCAAAAATCATGAACTTACAAAATATTATTATTGGTCATATGACCCGTACATTGTGAGCTATATGAGTTCAAATGTAACAAATGTAATGCGCATGCGCATCGATCCGCAATCGACATTTTGATCGAAATACAGTGAGTGTAGGTGCACCGCCATATGCAAGCTTGTGTTGTTGATTCAATTTTATTCGTTTTATTGTGGTTTTATTAGCCCAGCTGTTAGTCATGAGAGAGTTATATAGCTAAGAGTTACCGTCTACATTGTACAATATTTAAAATAGCCCCTATTCTGAAAGATGTTATAAGAACAATGGACGGGTAAGTACTTTACATAGACATAGGTAATATAATATGTACTGATAATGTATTTTTCATATATGCTGTGATTGAAAGTTGTGAGCTACCACAACCTGGTGACTAAGAAAGCATTGGATATACCAGTAACCTGTAAGATATGTCAGATTCCGATAACGGAAGACTTATTTGTATCTTGTATACTAATGCTAGCCATCCTTACTGCTGATTGTTAGTATGTTGATAATTGCCATGGTTTTTTTCTTACAAAATATATTTACAGATGCTTCATCTTCTATTTCCGATGTTAGGCCAGTGTTGCGTATGATATCCTAATTACACATAATCATTTGTGACAACTGATCGTAAGATATAATTGCCTTTTTTAATTTTTCACAAACTTATACTTACTAGAGCTTTAATAATAAATTTTTCTATAGTTACGCATGAAGTTTAAAAGTTTTTTTACAGTATACGTAATGTCTGTTTTTTATTTATGCATTGGTATTTACAGGTATACTCGTGTTAGCTGAGTTGAATAAGTTGAACCGTGCTGGTTGTATTGAAGACTATTTAAAGATAATATTGAGAGACTTAAAAGCTATAAAATTCCAGATAAAAATTATCGAAGCAAGCCTTTGATAAATCGAACATCTTCCAAGCGATTATAGGTAAGATTTAATTTTTGTGCATTATTCTTGAGATATTTATGTAAAAAAATTATTGTGGATAGTCATTATTATTATATTGTATTTTTTTAATTACTCCTAATTAAGAAATACTAACTAAAATAACTTACTTTTTATTACATATTTAGCCAAGACAATTTTCGATTTAATTCAAATTTTATATTAAACATAATATTTAGATGCTGTCTCAATATTTGTCTGCGATATTTTAATGAAAAGGACTAGTTATGAAGCGAAAGTTAAAGAATAACTGTAGTCAAAATTATTAAATCAACAATCAGAAAATTTCCAAAAAGTGATACGTAATCACACTGTATACATAGCAAACCCCACAACTTCAATTCAAGATCTGTATTGGAATGAAATATACATAGTGTCCAAAGTAAAATGTTCACGAGCTATGAAGTTGATTACTTAAGTTAGTAATACTTTTTACTCTGAATGATAGAAAAACAGAAAAAAGCATTCACATTGTCTTTTTTAATGGAATATTGTACATTTTTAAAGAAACCAATATTTTGAACAAAATCTTTATTACTTACTACTGTGAAATTAAAAATAAGCAAGCAAAAAGTACTTTCTGATAATTGTGCAAATGTGCAAGTAGGCAATGATCAAATATTGTAGAATAAACAATCACATACAGGTTTTCCTAGTTACTTGCCAAATGAATTATTCTTTGTGATTATTAATTCATCCTTAATAATTATTGCTGTGCGAGTGCCATTTATTTACTCTTCTCGTAAAATGTAATATGCTGCAAGTATATCTGATTTATAGAAAAAATTAGATATACTTCGCCATTGTAACTTCATAGCTTTAATAATAAATTTGCAATGGTAAACACGTTACCATAACTTTGGACATGGTGTAAGTATACTTCTAATACTTTACGTAAACTAAAGATAGATACATACATATGTTAATAAAGCTGAGCGTAATTTGGAAAAGGCTATTGTTGGTCGTACATCTTTGACTACTGCTGCTGATAAAAATTAGGAATCAGCTGAGCTGTGAACATCTCCGCGATTAGGTCAGTGTTTTATAATGTTTTAATATTTTTAGTTCAATAAGATATTTCAGTTATTATATACCATAACATGTAAAGAGATAATAAATTTTGTTCTGTAATAAGATATATCACATCTTATTTTTTTATTTATCTTGAATTTTAGTTTCACTAATAAATAAAATATCGTAATTACTTTCTTTATTTATTGTATGTGCAGATCATGTATGGTGTTATATGGGTATATGATTCGATGTTAACTATTGTTAACAACATACACATAAAAAAACATAAAATTTGTAGTAAGTTTTCCTTGTATATTGTCACATGAAATAAAACATCTATGATATATGTCCTGATTATAGGCAGATCATATCGAGATATACTATGTTACACAATTATGAGCATGTTTGTCTTGAACGCTGAGTATTTCAACATAAGCGTAGATTTCATAACAGTTTTCAAATCATTACTTGTATATGTTCTTAACTATTATCAACATCTTGCATACATAGATATGTAAAATTCGAACAGAAGTTTTATATTAAATTGTCCATGATCTAATTATTGTAATTTGGTAGTTTATATCTTAAATGAAGTTTATTTCATATGAAAATATATTATATACAGATAATTAACTCGAATTTTGAGTTGGTATAATATCGCTGTAATTTATTCAGCAAACTAATTAATAACATCGGATCAGTGTACCTATGTACCATCATATATGTTTTGCAACATGTATGTCTTATTGTATAGATATCACATACAAGATTAATACCCAATATTACTTCCCGTAGTTACTACTATGTATCCTCTCGATAAGCATCCAACATCAGTTGCCAACGAATGACCAACAGACCGGGTAGGTATTGAAAATTTATCCTACGCCAATGTCGCCTAAAGATATAAAACCAACGTTGTAAAATGTTCACACTTTCATATACTGCCAACATTGTTGTCCAACGCGTGCCCAATATAACTCGGACAATCAGCCAACGTTACACCAACGTTGTGTGCTACCTGGGTGTATGTTACCAGCCGCACTTCTCTCGTTATTAACATGTCTTTGTTTATATTTCTTGGTAATATTTTAAACCCAGATTTGATCATGTCAGAGCACCCCCTGTTTAACTCATTTATTTATTCAAAATTCTTTAGTTCTTGAACAATTCTCAAAGTATGAGCGGGAGCCCCATCTTGTTAAAATCAAAAGTTAACTGCAGTAAATTTCAATACCGTTCAGAAGTTAGTGATCCACAGTAAAACAAAAGTTCCAATTATTCTTCTACCGAGAATTCCTACCCACATGTTGAAAGCAGAACGATATTGGTCTCTAGACGTTGTGTACAACTACGGATTTTCTATGGACCAATAATGGATATTTCTTCTGTTAAAGATCCCGCTGTTTGTTAAATAAAGACGAATATTTTTTTCAAAACCCACCATGTTAGTGACTAATAAATTGTTGCGCTCTAAATTAAAAGATAATCTTAATTGATAAAAAGACTTCGACTTGTTATCTTTTAAATTAAAATAATTTAATTACAATTTTTTTAGTGCGTTGTAAAGAAGCCAACATTAAAATAATATCGCAGTTAAATATAAATTAAAATCAGTGCGATTAATAAATTAAGAAAGCCGTCGTGAATAAATCAGCACCAATCTAGATATGGCTTCGTATTTTTAACTGCTAGGAATTCACAATTCCATTACGTGTATAAATATTCATGACTCCTATATAGCGGGAAGTGCCGAAACGAATTAACATAACTCCATTGTGCCCATTCAGAAAATCCGCCTGCAAAATTGCACATTTCTGCATACAATCCCATACTTTATCCGTGCAATTCGTTCTGGTTTCTTTACGCAACAATACCTCTATTCGCACCGGCACAACTACATTTATACCATCGTCAGTTACTTACAAGTAAGTTTAACGCAAAACGATGCTTTAAACATACACATTTCATTAAGCAAGACGCATAATTAACATTGTTAATGTACGTTCATTTTCATCTTCAACTTCATTACGAGCGACGAACGCGCAGATTACAATATATTCGGAACGGCACCATAATAATAATAAAAATTAATGTTATGCAGAAAAATGCGTACGCCACACCTACATCGCTAGCGACGACCAATGGGGATATCGTACAAAGGCAAAGATTATCAAGCAGGTTCAGACGAGGGTTATTATAGGTTAGGATTGGTTTATAAATATGTATGATCAGGACGGGAACACGCTAGAGAACATACGTGTGCTGGTTAATAATTTTTCCCGTCTTTACTCACAACACACAGGCTAGATAATATGCACATGTGGCTCGGTTTTGTGTGAATGTACTTTAGAATTTCTGAGTATGTTGTAACTGTGACGTTTTATGTTTATTAATTTACGTTTGCTTGGTGTGATTTCAGGTAAAACATAATCTAGTCTATATTCGTAAAATGCTCTTGGACAAACGAGATTATTTCTGTTTATCTGTTTGAACGTCAACAACCTCAGTACAAATATTAATTGGCATACCTATATTCTCTATACAAGGTGTTCAATTTCTATTCAGCCTAACGAGAACCCTATATACTATACATAAGTGCTTTTAAGCCGATTCAACACAAATCATCTACATATAAAATTGCTTCTTAAGGAAGCTACAACCCTTTGAAGATGGTACCCAACAAGCATTCTTCTCTCTAACTTCAAAATTTTTAATTTCAAGCTTTCAAACAATTTTTGTCTTATGTCGTTAAGATAGATTGTTTTTTTGTGGTACAATTAATTAATTCACAATATCCAAACAAAATCAGTTATTTAGAACAATGATAGGCACCTCTAATAGTGAAGATTAAGAACAAAACCAAATCTACAGAAAGTCCTCTACATGGCCTTCTATCTCTAAGCATAAATATATTCCTTTATTTAAAGACCGTCGGCATCGCATTTTTTCATAAATGCCCTTATTATTTCTAAAATCATTACAACTTGTTGAACTCTCGACTCTCTATTGGAATGACATAAACCAATGTTTAGCTGGTGTTCTTCTTCAAATCTAATGGATCCCATAAGCGGCATCAAGAAAGTAACAAACATCTATGTTAAAAAATTCAAAACAGTCCCCACACATAAACCATAAAGTTTGCCTGAAGTTTAAAAGAATTTCATCTGAAAGATTTGGCAAAGTATTTTCTAAGAGACTACACAATTCTACAAGTCCAAGTAGATTGCTGTCAACCACATCTATCCAAACGTTTGCACTCAATCTGTGCTGATAATGCAGACGTTGGGCTTATTTCGGTGTACCTACATTGTAGTGGATCTACGAAGGCTAATAAGCTAATAAGCTTCTCCAATGGTCTTTTGCTACTTGATCAACCTATCTAGCTTTAGATTTTTTAAAAACTATTGAACCTGGAACCTTGATGAGGAGGGTGGGGCATAATAAAGGAACATATTGATCCTTCAAACGAAATGCTAATGCTCATTTCTATTGTTAAGAAATTGTATTAGGTCAAAGTAGATATGTGGACTAAAATAGATTAATGAGGATATGATTTGTGTACCTACTTGGAGACAATGCTCCATCGTGTCAAGTAGTAAGGAACTAGTCTAGAGAGTTTTATTTATAGTAAAACAACTTCTGAACATGCTAAAGGTGCTGGTTAATTGTTAGACGTTTTGTAGAGATAACAGGCATTTCAAATAGCACATTTCCAATCATAATAAACGAGTATTTGGAACTTCATAAAGTCTGTGCATGATTGGTGCCTCGA
The DNA here is from genome assembly GCA_023690525.1 of Holotrichia oblita. NCBI lineage: Eukaryota > Metazoa > Arthropoda > Insecta > Coleoptera > Scarabaeidae > Holotrichia > Holotrichia oblita. The sequence continues at coordinate 32,350,832 of CM043016.1, forward strand.
ATTTTGACCTCCAAACAAGCGAGAGCGAGAGCCATTAATTCTGAAGCGAATTGACGTTATTTAAGGGTAATCTATAACGTTTTTTCAAACGTTTTATTACTGTTGATCGAACGTTTATCGCTTCAATTCTGAATTTAAACACATTTCAAAACAGTCCCCACCCATAAACCATAAAGCGAAAGGAGTTTCTTCGTTCTCCACTGGTCTTTTGCTACTTGGGCAACTAATCTAGCGTTAGATTTTCTAAGAACTATTGATATATTCACCTTTCAATCCATGATGAAGGGTTATAAATGTTGATGGGAGGGAGGGGAAAGGGGTAGGGCGTCATAAAGAAACATATTTGTTATTGATCCGTCAAACGAAATACTAACGCTGGTTTTTATTGTTAAGAAATTGTATTAGGTCAAAGTAGATATGTGGACCAAAATAGATTAATGAGGATATGATTTGTGTACTTCGAGACAATGCTCCATCGTGTCAAGTAGTAAAAAACCAGTCTAGAGAGTTTTATTTATAGTAAAACAACTTCTGAACATGCTAAAGGTGCTGGTTGGTCACATATTGTTTCCTCACAGGAAACTATTGATCAAGTATGTAATCAACATCGTCGGTTAATTATTAGACGTTTTGTAGAGATAACAGGCATCTCAAATAGCACATTTCAAATCATAATAAACGAGTATTTGGAACTTCATAAAGTCAACCGACAGAGAGCCATTAATTCAGAAGCAAATTGACGTTATTTAAGGGTAATCTAAAACGTTTTTTTGAAACGTTTTATTACGGTTGATCGAACGTTTATCGCTTCGATCCCGAATTTAAACTCCAAAGTAAAGAATAATGCCACAACCTCCAAAAACTTAGGGTTTCACCCTCAGCAAGTAAGATTATGGATACAATTTTTGATATGCTGGGAACATAGTGGTAATTGAGTCAGCATTACGCATACTTATTGTTAGTAAATAAACTTCGTATCGGCGTTAAAGAAAGAAGAATAGGAAAATTATCTCATAGAAATTCCTTTCATCAGAATAATGCTCAGGTGCACAAATTTTGTTTTTTTTTTGTTTATCACTGGGCACGCTTCAGGTTCTTCCATCATCACCTATGGCCTATTGCATTATTCCGTGTCTAGTGAATTTATTTACATAAACATGTTAGTCCCTTTAACTTGATTTAGTATCCTGTGTAGGAAATCATTTTCCGACAGTCCTGTCAGTAGGTTTTTTCCATCTCCGCTGCTCCAATACAACGCATTCAAAGACAATGTGGTAGGCTGTTTCCTCTTCTTCATTGCATAGTCTACAAATAGGTTCATCTTTCAAGATGCCAATTCTGTGTAGGCATATCCTTAGACGGCCGTGTCTTGTTAACCTTGTTAACAGGCATATCATCAATATTCTATACTGTTCTCGGTTGAGAGCTAGCTGTTAATTGCCTTGATGGCAGGCCCATCACCCGTTTGCTGTGTTTCCGCCCTTCAACGCTGTTCCAGTGTGCTTTTGTGGTCCACTCAGCCATTGCACCACGTATAGCACTCTTGGTTATACTCAGACCCGGTTATGCCTCGATATCTACACCAAAGTTACTTTGTTTTATCTGGCCAAGGTTATTAGGTTTTGCCAGGCAGTCCCAAGCTAATTTCGAGCTTATCTGGTATGCTTTTGTGATCCACTCAGCTGCTGCTCCACGTATCGCGATCTTGATTATCGCCAGACCCGGTTCAAGTCCAGTAAATGTTAGATTTTCCAGGCAGTCCTATCCTAGTTTTGAAGATATCTGATGCTAACATGTTTAGGGTCGCTTGGCTATCCGATAGGATATGAATCAGGGGACTCTTAGGTCACTATTTCTAGTATTTTCGTCCGGTGTAGGCCAAAGCCTGTGGTTCTTTTTGGCCGATCTGCGTACTCGATTTGGATGACCTCTGACTTAGTAACTAGTTATTGTTATTTATTTCCAAAGTTAAAGGGAAATATTCGGAGAATTAGATATTAGAACGAGACATCTCTCGCATAATTAAAGGTTGAGGAAAATAAACAATTGATAAACATGTTGGATGAAGTAATTAGCTCGCATGTTATCAGACCTGTATTTTTTAATATAATGATTGATTAAAGATGTTTATTAAATTTTTCTTAAAGATGAATCGTCGGTACTTTTAGAAAACCTAAATTGGTACAAAATAAATTCTCTCAAGTCTCTGGATCGGATCTATTGTAAAAGTTAGGATAAGAAGTAGTTTTGACATTTTGTAACGTACTTTAGTAGACTAACGTAAGATGCACAGAGAAAAAGCTTAATAATAAATAATCACAATTAGATTAGAACTAAAAAGTTCATTTATCAAAATCTTATACATATCCAATCTTTTAATTTTACACCAACGAGCAAACAATAATTCTTTAACTCCATCGTAATGACCTATTATTTGCGTACCATCCATATTCACTTATTACTTATTACACTTCTCAAGCAAATTGAAAGACCATATATTAAAACGCAGACGTTGCCAAACATTACGTCAAACACTGCATACAAATAATGACAGAAACTTAACGTTAATTGGCACCTCGAAAAATGTATGTAATTTGTTAGTCTCCACAATACAAGGATGCACGTAAAGCGTTCACGAGAAATTTAAATTTCTTCCTGTGTATATACATATGTACATACATATGTAACTCATATTACGTAGTAGGTAGGTACATTTCGTTCTTATTTGCTGGCGGGTATAAATGCCCGTGTTGTGTGCACACCAAGTTAAGGTGTTCTTTTAATAAAGTGTCAGTTTTGACTCGACCGACTGTTTAAATATAATTAGTTGTAATTTAAGGCGAAAACAATTTTTCACGGTATATTTTAGTTAGTTAAAAATTGTTGAATATTTATCATTTTGTAGTATAATCGTTAGTTTCATGTATGCCATGTACTTAAAGTAAAGTATCTATAAATTAGCTTTAATATTTAGTGAGGTTGATACGTGTTTTTTTTTATTCTGTTTCACGGAAAGGTGTGATGGTGTGTGTGTCCTTCGCGAACACAACGCAATATGATAAACGAGATTGAAACATTACGAAGTACGTCATCCTGGCACCATTTTCACCCAAATCACATCTCACCACTCTCAGGGCCAAGCATGCAGACGAGAGTCTGCCAGAAAGAGTGCGAACATGCCGCGACCAACCTAAATCTGCATCTATTGTCAAACCTAGAAACTTACTATATGACGCAAGTTGTAGATTATTGATATTCACATTCAGATTTGATGTATTCTATTTCTACAGTAAGAGTTTTGTTTTACTCAAATCAAAGCTGATCTCATTCGCTTCAAACCACAACTGCACTATAGTAATTTCGTTATTTATAAGGTTTTCTAAACTCGGAGCATGCCGGGTCAAAGATGTGTCCTCAGCGAAGAGGGTTAAATGGGATCAAAAAATCTATTAACGCTAGGTCATTCATAAATATGATAAATAAGATTGGTCCCAATACCGAATCCTGTGGAACACTACATGAAAATGGCTAATGTCCGAGTCGACAATCGACATACACTGTTGCAACAATTTGTTTGTTATTAATTTGATTAAAGACATTCTGCAAGAAATCATACACAGCGTCGGAAGTTGATGTTCCAGTCCTAAAATTAAACTGGCAAATAGACCACCTCCTCCCCATATGAATCGGAGTTATTCGCGCAAGCTCAAGTCTAGAAGGAAAGATGGCATCATCCAATGACAAATTTATCAAATTAACAATGTTCATAATAAGCTGTAGAAGTTTTGTTTCAAATTTGCTCTGCAGAAGATAACGATGATTCAGAAGCGATATCGATACCATGATATCAGTTCTTTGGTATGGACACTTTAGTATCGGTATCATGATATTGATACCGATGGCAAAATGGCAGAACATGTGGAACAAGAACAGAGAAACGGCACATATTGAGGTGTGGGTATGAAATTTGACCTGGGCGTCCAGTCACACAGACGTCAAGGAAAATGAGGCGGCGGATGAGCTGGCCTGAAGAGGTGCGTCAAGGCCTTTCATAGGAGTTGGCCCTTTCTTCAGTATCACCAAATCGCAAATTAAAAACTCATTTTCTACGAATGGACATATAACAGATCCAAGGAATTGTGGAAAAGATCGCCAGGACAAAGACAGGCAAAGGAGTTCCTTTACAGAAGACCTACTACAAAGTGACCGGTCACTGCAGACTGAATAGGCATATGTTTAGCATCGGCCTAGCAGATGATGCTCTCTGCAAATTCTGTTAAGAGAAAGAAGAAACCCTAGTTCATGTTTTGTGCCACTGCAATGACCTAGTGAGGGTAAGGTTTCTAGCAATGGCCCTCAGAAAGAACCTCACAGCTAACGGCTACATCAAAGAGCCGCTTTCACAAATGATAGGCCTAATTAAGCAGGCAAAATTAGAAAGCGTCCTCTAGGATAAAAGGGGATCACAATAGACTTAAAAACGTCGCGGTGAAACAGGTTCACATGACCACCCCATTCCTAATCTAATCTAATCTAATCTGATACCATATACATTTGTGGTCAAGATACTGTTCTATTGGCGAAATATAGATGGCACCACTAGCATTCTCCATTGAGTATTTATAGCGGTAATACATTTCCATAAGAACGCTTGGCAGCGTTCTTTGTAAACGCCGGTTACAAATTCAATTGGAACAGGCGCGCGTAACAGTATTTTCTGTAATTTTTTAAAAGAAGTTGTTACATCTGAGTATGATGACTCATCATACTCAAACCTTTAGTGCCTTCAACTTCATTTTTTAAAGATAAACTTGGATGAGGATGAGAAGAAAAGGTCTTCGGCCAATTCCCTCATAAATACTTTTCTTTTTTTGTTACATACATAGATGCACAACTACATTAATCAGTGGCGATGGGTGCATATGTCATCGGGAGAAACTGTGGCAAGTTCTTTGGATAAATTTATAGTTTTGTTACAAATTTTTTTCCGGGCTGATATCTTCCATTTTCACTAGGGCCGGAACCGAACCAGAACAGTTATTTCATTTGGATCCGGATCCCTGCTTGGAATGGGCTCAAAAAGAAAATAGGAGGTACACTGATCATCCAAAAATTTGTTATGAGGAGTGAAAAGAAAAATAGCTCGCATGTCTGAAGAAGAGCAGACCATGTAGATACCAACGTGTAGGTGAGAGAATATGAGGTAGTTTTGGTGAGTAGGCAATTATCAAGACTCCTACTCAACCTTAAGTGTCAACACACACAAGATCCACATTGCCAATTAGTCTATTTCCTCTGAAAAAAAAAAAGGTTAAAAGGACTTTCAATCGCAGCTATAGCTAAGCAGAAGCCGTGCAATGTCCACCGATATGGATTGCTGCTGCAGAGCACACTGTTATATAAACAATGCAATATTTGGCCCATTGTACCTGTGAAGTCAACACTTGTTAAAGATGATGTTTATGAACCTGCAGCGTCTAGCTATTCAGAAGTTTCTGAACTAGTTCTTGGAGCTTGAGGTAATTTTCTTTATTTACGTTTGTATATTGTATGTTGATGGTATGGTTTTGATACTCACACACCTTAATTTACTAATTCCATTCAGAGAAATACTATCAGTAGCTATAGATCTATATACTACATACCTACTCTAAAAAAAAACAATAAAACTGAATAACACGGAAGGGTATTTCCCGGAAAAAAGAGGAAAACATTCAACGTATTTAGAGCAAACACGTAATATCCAACAATACACAACACCCACTCTAATCTAAAATATAGATTGTAGCATTCGGAAAATGTCTCCATACATCGCATGAAACATTTTCGATAATGCGAGGAAACATAGAGAACGTGTATGACTGACCGACGTTAACTAATTGCATTAAATATTTGATGCGGAGTAGGTGCTGCAGATTAAACTATCCAATCACGCGACTAAAGGCTGGTACACAATTAAACATTAATGCGTAAATTGCGCTAAGCTGTAGGTGTATTACCGCAACGTGTGTGTAAAGTAAGTTTGTTCACGCCATAAACGTGTATGTTGATTTGGATTTCTAACTTTGTTTTCTGCTGCATGAAATAGACTAATTTAGCTCGAATGTAATTGCAAATGATTCAAGATATTTTTTATCTAAATAAATACAGAGAAGATACAAATTACTTTAAAACTACGGTAAGAGGCGGTAAGACAATTTAAACTTTTAGCAGTAAAGATGCTCTTATCTCTAGAAGACATGACCAGACCATTAGCGTTGCAGACGATTGGATGCCTACATGGATACTTCTCATGAATGTATTTAAATGTAAGTCGATATTCTTCTAGAGAAGACCTAATCCTTTCCTCAACTACCACTATATTTGAAAAGGAGAGACACATAAACTCCCCCAACTAGTAAAGTTGTTTTATAATTTGATGGTTCTACAACTGTTTTATTTTATTAGTATTTTATTGTTACTTCCAAAATACTAATTGATTATATTAGACTTGCAATGAACAGTATTCTGTTGTAGGTAGCTAAAGTGTTTTATAAATTTATCATCAAAACGTTTATATAATAGAGTTATAAAATATGTTATAAAACAGTCTCAAAATTATTGTAGAAACATTTCTATGAACAACTTATAAAACACACCAATCTATAAAATTAAATTGTTTTATAGTGGCTTTTTAGTACTTTCGGTGATATTTTTAATTGTATTATAAACATATTTTAAAATTATTATATAATTACTTTCTACAGCTTTAAGAAAATAGTTTTATGGAAGTGTCTTTCAAAACAATATCGTTTTTAAAGGTAAATTGATGTTTTTAGTGATCACGTTCAAACTGTTCTATAGTAGGTACGATGTTTCTACATACTACAATATGAAAACAATAACAAACTTTTTATAAAATAAATTTGTTGGCGTAAAATATACATTGCTGTTGCTAACTACATAATAAAGCATATTTGGAATGACCCAATTGGACTTTATTTTAGAGGTTAGGAAACACAGAGTATTTATATTTTCGCATATATCATTCTAATCATATTGTCTAATATAGGGTCAGTGGTGTGGACAATGATAAAACGGTACAAGTGAATAGAACACTTGAATCCACTAACTCTATCAATAGCGCTTCAAATCAAAATTTCTATGGAAGTACTTTTGCCAATACAAATAACAGTAGTATATTAGAAACCGAAAAACAAAGACTGGTTTGTGATGAAAATTCATTATTAACAGTGCCGGTGGACCAGTTAAATGATGGCGAAATAACTGACGATGAAGTAAGAAACAATTGGCTATTAGAACTAGAGTCCAATGACAAAGATAATTTTGTGATAAATGTTCACAAAAACACAGAGTTTAGGAAAAACGTTAAACAATGATCAGTTTCTTTTAATATCCCACAGTTAGCACTATAAAGGTACTATTCCAAAATATAAATACTAGATTTCCTAATGTACTTCCACAAGATCCTCGAACACTTTTGAAAACATACCAAAAGATTGTCATGGTTAAAGTTGGAGATTACGGTGATTACTGGCATCATGGCTTTGAATTTTGTTTACGACAAGTTTTAACTCCAATGCATTCTTTGCCTAAAATTATTTCTTTGAATGTTAATATGCTATGCTGCATATACTAAAATAGTAAAAGTGAATTTTGGTCCATACTCTTTAATATTTATGAACTGCCTGAAGTGAGACACATGATAAAGCCTTCAAATTTAGCAGAATATTTGTGTGTTATGTGCAGCAGAATGTGCAGAAATTATTGCCGGTATTTCCGAGATTACAGTCAAATTTACGATTAAATAAGAACAGATTTATCATAAAAAAGGTAAAATATGACACGAGTAACTAATTTATTTTATAAGAGTCGCCAAAAGGTTGTCAATTAGCATTAATGCTGCCACTTAACTATATATACTCTCGATTCTATCAATGACAATCAAATGTTTCCACAAAATTGCGACATGACCGTCGCCTGGCACTCATGTTACAGATATGAGCAGCTCGGTATCTTGTTCAATTTCGAATTCGTTTTTCTTGTTTGATTTAAAAAGAAATAATAATTTTAGAGCAGTATTTTGTTTGGAATATAAAAATATAGGTACGTACGTACAAATTTGTTATTAGGGCGGTACTTAGCGAATCTATTGTTTATTCTCTATCTCTTTGCTAGGCCCTTAGTTAAATGAAAAATATTTATTTGTTTTAATATTATATTTGTTTATGCTTCTTAATTATGGTGCAAATAGTCTCAGCGGTTATTTAAAACTCCTATTAAAACTTTCAGAATAATTTTAAAATATTCATTACATAGCTAGTACTTGCAATTCAAGCACAGCTGTCAGAAAACTATTTCTGCATATATTTTTAACGATTCTTCTTAATTTTCCACTCACACTTCTAAATTTCCATCCTTTTCGCAATATTTTAATATACTAATATTCAAAATCAGATTTCTCTTAGATATGTCTTTTTTTGTCCCTAACATTTGCATTAGTGGCATAAAAACAACACAATAATAAATTTTAATAAACACACCTCAGTTGAAGTACCTTCATAAAATTTGGATCAAACAATAATACATTTGTTCCAAGTATCAGTTCTAGAGAGTTCTGAATTTGATACCCCCATGCGAAGTTAAATTTGAGCGTTCAAAGTTCAACCTTATTGCATTATAATAATTTAATTGCTCGTGCGTTTCAATTCCAGAACTCCTTAGAACTGAGGGTTGGAACAAACTCAATACTTACCTATTTTTATACCTCTACACTTTTTAAATAATTTTTGGACAAGAACTAGACATGATTTTTTGTATTTTTCTTATTTTTTGGCAACCAAATTCGTTGTCGCGACACGTGATGTTAAGAAAAGGTATGCTTTTAGGTAGGTATATTTAAGTAAGCAAGTAAAACTACATTTCACTAACTGTTAAAGTACTATATCTATAAATACACATAATAGTTAGTTGTACGGAAAAGTTAAATTATATATTTTTAATGAAGACTTTCTTTTTGTCTCTTTATATCTTTACACCGCACTTCATATTCCAAGAAAAAAAAAAACAAATGTAAAAGCAGTGCGGCCCTGTCGGGTTAGATTTGTAAGATTTAAAAGTTTTCGTTAAAACATGAATAAATTCGGGGCGCTATATATTTCACGATAAAATTTTCGTTGCAGTAAAGTTTTGATTTCAGTATCACAGACAATGTCTCTAAAATAATTCATAAAGTCTACAAGATAGAAGTAAGATTACGAAAATGGCTTCATATGTTTCCTTCTAAACAGCTCGTTAAATTTATTATACTTGCCCTGCGTCTAATACAAAATTGCTTCTTGCACCTTTTAGAATACATTTAAAATACTTGTGATTTCATACTGAATTTTTGCTTTATAACGGTTATTGTAGTATGTTTTACAGTGCAATACAAAAAGCTCTTATAAAACTGTTTTGTAATGCTGCTGTTATATTTTTGTAAGGCGCCCCGAAATGTTTATAAAATTATTTTGTAATGTTTGCGAAAGGGTTTACAAAATATTAACGGATAGTAAAGTATTTTATAAAATGGTGCCAATTTTACATTTATAACTGTCATATAAACGCGTTAAAAATGTTCCCGAGACTAACGTTGTTTTATAATTTTTGTGTCAAAAACATTTTCGCAACTATTATAAAATATAAAATTGCTAGTAGGCCCATCTCGATCGAACCACTCATCTTTTTAGGCAGGAATGTTTGGGCCGAATTTTTGATACCTTCAGCTGAAGTGAATCGTATTTCCGACAAGGCATCCTGCATTGATCGAAACAAGTGGTAGTCAGAAGCAGCTATAAGTTGCGTATTATACACCAGACCATTCTGATCCCACCATATACACAGCACCACCTTCGAACCATGGACATCCGTCTCCGGGTTGGTGGGGCCTCACATATGACTTCCTGCGTTTAGGGTTATCACAATGCATCCATTTTTCGTCTCCAGTAACGATACGATGCAGAAAAGATTTCCTTTTGTACCGTTGAAGCATCATTTCAGACACCGAAATCGTTTTTTGATGTCTTTTCCTTTTAGTTAATATGGAACCCAATTTCCTATTCTCTGGATCATACCCATGTTCTTTAGGCACAACTAAAAGGCTTGTCTTCGTCCAATACAGCCTCCAATTCAGTGTCTTCAAACGTTGATGGCCTTCAAACGTTTCAAATAAAAAAAATATTTTCTTCAGCGATCAGGTGGACAGTCCAAAAAGCCCTGAAGTAAATTTTAATTCCAGTCAAAAAAATAATTCAATTAGAACATACTCTTTTATTAAATTCAAACGACTTGGATAAAAGTTTTTATTGCAGGAAATATGAACGAAATATCGTGTATCCACTGCTATAAGTACACGCTGTAGATTTCTTCATCTTCTTAATAAACATACAAAAATATTCCTATTTTTCGGTCATCTGTAGTCAGTTGAGACAATTTGTATAATTAACGGCAGTAAAAGAACCCTTTTTCTCCCGTCGGCGCCAATATTAGTCCATACAGCTACTCTTCTACAACCTTATACCATTATTATTAAAATATTCCCAAAACTACGGGATTCGAAAAGAAGAAGAAAAAAGGAAGCCGCCCGAGAACGACAAGTCTGTAATATTAATACATCGTATTAGAGAAAGGGTCGCCTCCCGAGTTTGGCCTCTGATTTACATTTATTAACATATTTTTTCATGTCGCCCTATTAAAGATTCCGTGATTAGTAGGTTTGCTTCCGAATTCTCTAAAAATTGGTAGAAAACGAGCATTACGAGGTATACCTATGTATGTGTGCATGTGTACTACCTACAAAGAATGACTCCAATATGAAGTCGATGTTCAGTGATTTTGTTAAATGTCGTTTATATTTTACTTCTGTACAGGATGTTAAATATCAAAGCGTCAAATAGATATTATTTTTTGGCATATTAAATATTTGACAATACGCCAACGCAAATTAAAGATGAGTTGCACGCTGTATACCGCGGCTCTGCACCATCATTTACCACAGTAAAATTTTAGACAGCAGAATTTAAACGTGGCCGTACAAGCTAGGGAAACGATGACTGTTCGGAACGTCCAAAAACTGTAAGCATCGACGATAACATCGCTGAAGATCAAAGTATTTTTTCCCACACAGGTTTTGTTCTTGTAAGAGAGGATTTGATGGTGTTAGATGTTTTTATGTCTGTTCTGATTTCGTAGTTGTTGCCTATTCTCCGTATTTTTGCCAATGGGCCTTTTACGTACGGTATTACTGTAATGCACACGTTAGGTTGTTGTTCTTGTGCTACTTTCCTCTCTCTTGGTTTTGACAGCGTCTTGTCTGTATATTGGTCTAATTTAAGTGTGTAGGTTATGGGCTTCAGTTCTTCTTCTCTATCTTTTTCGTTTGAGCATATTTTATTTGTTCTGTCATATAGGCACTTGGCAACACCTATTTTGATGTTGTATACGTTGGTTTTTTGTATACCTTAGTTGTTATAGTACCGTTTGTGTTTTTGATTACTAAAACGTCTCATTTTGCTTTTCAATTTCCATTGCAAATTTGATAGATGCTACTACGAGGGAGCGTTTTTATATTAGCGGAATGGGGGATAAGGGGTGGAAATAAAAAACCCAAATTATTTTTCTTTTTCAATATATTCACCCACAAGACGGATACATTTTTCACATCTTTCAATTAATTTATTTATATCCTCATAAAAAAATGATTTCTCTTTATCTGCAAAATACGCCGAAACTGTCTCCTTGACTTCATCATCGGCAGTAAATTTTTTACCCCGCAGCTCTTTTTTCATTTTCGGAAACAGGTAATAATCACTCGGGACCAGGTCTGGGCTGTAGGGTGGGTGATTCACAATTTCGAAACCCACCTTATGCAGGGCAGCTAACGCAACGCGGCTCTTGTGGAGGGGCGCGTTGTCGTGCAAAAGCAGCACACCTTTCGTCAATTTTTCCCGTCTTTTCTCTTTAATGGCTTCTTTTAGTCGCTCTAATATTGAAGCGTAATATTCTCCGGTTATAGAAACACCTTTATCTTTATAATCAATCAACAATATTCCTTCCGAGTCCCAAAATACCGTTGCCATTAGTTTCCCAGCTGATTGTGACACTTTAAATTTCTTGGGAGGTGCTGTGCCCTTTTTATGCCACTGCATGGAGTCTTGTTTGGACTCATAATGATGAACCCAAGTTTCGTCTCCAGTAACTATTCGACTCAATACACCATTCTTATCTTCATTACAGAGGTCCAAAAATGCACGCGAACACTCTACGCGCTGTTGTTTTTGCGGCGGCGTGAGCATTCTCGGCATCCATTTTGCGCTGACCTTAGACATGCCGAGATGATCGTGTAGGATTTTAAAAATTGTTGTAACGGATACTCCAACCATTTCTGCGAGTTATTTCTTCTTTAGTCGAGCATCTTCGACTACAATTTTTTCAACTTTTTGGATAAGTGCCGGCGTGGTCACCTCAATGCTCCTGCCCGGCCTCGGGTCGTCTTCAAGGTATTCCCTTCCTTGTTTAAATAAACTATGCCACTTGTACACCATGGTTTTTCCTGGACAAAAGTCGCCGTAAACCAATGAGATCTCATTCATTATGGTCGCGACTGATTTTCCTTGCCTGGTAAGGAACTTTATAACGGCACGATATTCGATTTTTTCCATATTTCACTTTTCACTCCTGATTATGTTACTTGGTTGACGATAGCTCAAAGACTAACTGTCTAATAACAATGAAACTTCGTATTTATATTAATTATGAGTCGCTGCACAGGCCACGCCCCCAATGCGCCTAATCACCCCCCTACAACCCGCTCATTCCGCGAATATAAAAACGCACCCTCGTATGTTGTTGATATGTTCGAAGAACCCTTGTAGTTGGTGGTGTTTACACAGATGGTCAAAAGTTCCATGATGGCGGCAACACTTAACGTTGTTCTCCCAGCCAAAGTGGGGTCACTGAAGAGTTTGTCTTTTACTATTGTTAGGGTCGGTTGTGTAGGAACATTTGTGAACAGACTGGATACATCAATGCTGACTAATTTGTCTCGGTGTTCAAGTTTTTTGTTTTTAATCTTTTCTATGAAGTCTACTGTCTTGGTGATTGTTGATGTTGTTCTACTAGATAAGGATGTAACAATATCGAGTAGGAACTAGGCTAGAGGATGACATGGAAAATTCCTGGAACTGACTATTGGTCGTAAGGGGATGTCCAGTTTGTGGATTTTTGGTAACACGTATAGATGTGGTGGCTTGGTGTAATGTGGTATAAACCTGTAACGATGGAAATTGCCCAAAGATTCTTCAAATATTCATCCATCGTCAACCTTCAGCCTGGAAAACCATAAATGAACAGCTAGTAAGCTTTAAAGAGCGGAAGTGGTCGTAATCTTACGACTGACAACTTCTTTAGATACACTACTTTGGAAGGAGAATTGCTAAAAAAACAAAAAAAAAACTCACTTTAGTTAGTATTACAAGAAAATCCCATAAAGATTTGCCAATGCAATTACTAAACGTGAATAATAACAATAATAATATTTTTATTATCTGTTTGAGCAGATATGCTGTTAAATTTGTCAGAGAATACATTACAAATCACATGACAGAACAATTAAAGCAAATATAGTACCAAGATGAATAACTGCAGTACTCTACAGTACTGTAAATGCAACCAGTAATACACTAAGAAAACCAAGAAAATAAAAGAAAGAAGAGTACTGTAATATGTAGTTCCAACCAGTAATACACTAAGAAAAAAAGAAAATAAAAGAAAGTAAAAGGCATTCAAATACATACAGAGTGAGCCAATAAGTTTGAGGACAAGTTGAATTTCCTGCCACTTTTCATTTTTTTTTTATTGGCCAACCTGTCGTAAACTCATAGGCGTCTCAACGAACATTTCCAAACGGGTGCTAAAGTTGCAGTATTAAGAAAATATTTAACTGGGCAATATTTTATATCATACTGTTTGTTAAAAAAACAATTCTAATAAAATCTAACAAAAACACTCAAAAAACGCAGAAGAAACTGAAGGAAAAACGGGAGAGAACAAAATTATTTATAACAACGCCAAACACCTCCAAACACGAGCCAACGTTTTCGAATGTTTTACAGTCGTTGTGACCTACCTAAGATAACAAATAGAAAGCGGGAAATTCAACTTGTCCTCAATCAACTGTTAAAATATTCTTCTACACTATAAAATCTGTTTAGTAATAAATATTCACTTAATCTCTTTTTAAACATTTTAATGGTATCAGTATCTTTAATTGCCTCTGGTAGTTTGTTATTTAGCTTCGTTCCAATGTATATTGGTGCACTTTCATACCTTGACAATGCATGCGCTGGTATTGACAGAGACGAATCATACTCATCTGTTTTTTTTCCGATTACACGGGAGGGGCGACCCTGAAAGATAAACTCGACTGAAAGAAAAACCCATTGTGCCCCCATGTCGTTTTAGTCCACTCAATTGAACAAAGAACTCTCCAACCTCATTAAGAGTTTAGTGAATTACTCCAGGATCATCTAATCAATCGACCCTGACGTACATATATCTACCGTTGTACAGTCAGCAAGGAGATTGTTTGGAATTTCTTCCACACCCCAACAGTTTCTACACGGGCGACAGTGTACTAGCCCCGTGCGATGCACGTCTTTATTCAGTGGGCAGTGACTGGTTAAGCTTCCTGTGAATAATTTCAACCTGTCTCTGCTCATGAAGACCGCTTTGCAAACTCTTTTCTTATTTGGGCTTAATGGTCATTCGTCTCTCTTCCTCTCTTAATAACTTTTAATGAGTTATCAGCTATTTCATTGCCTCTGATTCCAGAATGGCTTGGCACCCATCTCAGGATAGTGTTGTGATGTTCCCCCAATTTTCGGGCTTCCTATGGCAGTCAAGTACCACCTCGGAATCAAACTTGACAGCTTCTAGTACATCAAGGGTAATCTGAAGATCCACGGGGAGCTCCCGAAGCTGATGATCCGGCATTTTAAAAGCGCACACAAACCAACGGCAAAATCCTTGCTTCGATTTGCGAACGAGGACTCTCGCAGGATCTCTGCTGGAGATGGCTACATTACATCTCCTATTGCTACTGAAAACGGGTGAGATCTTGTCCGCCCTTATGGACAGTGGTGCCGTCTGTTCGATGTATGTAGATGGAGATGCTGGTATGGCCTCCCGTTTTACCGGAGAAATCTAAGATCTATCTAATAAGAGCTCCTAAGATTGTCTCCGACAACACCAGCTGCATCTGCTGTCATCTTTGTATCATCAGCATAAAATATCCACTCAATAAAATAATTTCAAACCACAATCCATGGTATGCTGTCATGATAAAAGAAACAAATAACTCGAAGTTTATTAAAGCTTTATTTTAGAAAATAGTAAATGAAAACCGAGCAAATACAATTCTAACTAATTCAAATTCCATTCAAAAACAATGATCTTCGAGTCACACATTTCATTTATAATTGTCATCATTTTATAAATTTACACGAATCTGAAACGTGGTAAGTTTACGTGGAAATCTACTTCTGACCACAAAACCTGCTCGTCATCTATCGACAACATCGAACGGCCAGGATATGGTTTCGCAGCAACTGAAAAAAAAACCGAAAACAACACAAAATACATTTCTATAATTACAGGCATCGGCATTTTAATTATTACTCGGTCAGCATATGGCTTTTATTCACATCAGAAGCGGCCATTACACAAATATACATATACATGGAGATATACGTATGTATGGACGAAACATCCAATATAGTTGGAATATAAAGCAATACATAATATATACGCTTCAGTTTATTACATATCTATCTATATGTTCCATAAAATTAAAATGGAAATTGTGTTTTGTTGTCTCTTAATTGGCCCTCTTTTAAAACATAATTATCTCTGTTCCATAACCTGTTTATCTTCTATATTTTCATTAACGCAAACCGTATACTATATTACATAGCTGTTATGTTGAGTTTTAATAATAATCTCAAACAAACTTTCAATCTGAATATATTAATCGCTGTATGCTAATTAGAAAAGTAAAACTTGATTCGTCGTACAGCACGATTTTACATGCAAGCTCTCCTTAAAGAATAAAGAGGGTTGCGTTCCGTTAATTGTAGCTCGGAGTGAAAAAGCTACTGGTTTTCGAGACCAGGCGATGACGGTAGTCATTAAACTAACATTAGAATATTACAGAATGCGGCAATTTATGGAAAATTATTCGGTAGTTCGTTCTTATCATCAGTTCGACACGTATGTATACTCATATGTTTAGATGCTATAACCGGTATAGTTTAGTGTTAGGTTTACTTATTAACATTTTATTGGTATTTCTTCGATATGCTTCTTATAGACATTTACATAAATATTTCAGTAGCTTCTCAATATCCCTATAAACGCCCTTCAGTTGTAAAGAAAAGAAGTCGTATAATTTAGTTTTTAAGTTATTTAATTGTATTGAAGTGCAAGTCACAACTTTTGCTATCATTGAAAAAAGCTTTGCAGCTTTGCACACCATGTCAGAGATTGAAATACAATATAAGGAGTGCCCAGAAAATGTTCTAATTTGACGAAGAACACTAAACACTTTAACCCACTAAATACAAAACAAGTTTTAACTAAAACACCGACGCGTTTCAACAGCAATGCTGTCACTATCAAGGCGATAATAAAACTAAATTAAAACAAAATCTACAAATAACAGGTAACCTAAATGTTATGGACGGTCAATCCGATACGCATCATTAATCTCCGATTAACGAAAACAATGACGAATGCGGGATAGGTCCGTTGTCACAGTTCACTACACATGACTTATTTTTGTATATTTCTAAACTTTCGAAAACATTTAGAAACTTACAATTGTTTATTTGTCTAATTAATTTAACATTCGTATGATCGATGTTGTGATCTGTTTCAAAAATGTGTTGGGCAACGCTCGATTTCTCAATTCTATTAAATCTAAGATTAGCCATATGCTCTCTGAATCTAGTTCAGACTGCTCGCCTGGTTTGCCCGATATATTTTTGATTACAATCTTTACAATTGATTTCGTAAATACCTGACTTTTCTAGAGCTTGTATTTTATCTCTAGGGTTACCGATGAGACTTCGTAAACTAGTCCCAGAACTGTAAACTATTCTGAGATCTAGCTCTTTAAAGATTTTACTCAAACCTTTAGTAATAAAGGGAGCGTAAGGGGGGGTCACAACGGGTGAAGCTTTAACATCCTCTCGAAAAGTCGTAGATTCTTTCACAGTTTTCTTATAATTAAACTTCCTAATTAACTTATAGATATGCTGAGGCTGGAAACCATTGCACTTGGCCGCATCTTTTACAATTTTAAGCTCTTTCTCATACCTCACCTTGTTCAAGGGAAAAGTGAGAAGTCTGTGGACCAAAAAATTCAGGCTTGCCATTTTGTGATGAACATAATGATGGGAATCTGAAGGATTGTAGCGAAGTGTACTGGTTTCCTTTCTATACACGTCAAACTCTAATCTATTGTTATTTCTAATTACTAAAGTATCTAGAATGGGTAGCTGACCGTTTTCTTCTCCTTCACAAGTGAACTTTATGGTTTCGAACCGATTATTTAATCTATTGAGAAAATCGTCAATATTATATTCTTTAGTATCAAATATAGCGAAAATATCATCCGAATACCTCAACCAACCACTCGGTTAGTGGAGAGGACTATTGTGTTAGAGTGGGTGACTTGAATATACAGACGTGGCACAATAAGCTTGAAGGCTGTGGTGCCTTACCGGTGACCATACGTCGGACGGGTCTGGTATGGGCGAAAAAATCGTTTGGACAATGTTATTATAACATCATCGCAATAGGGTTATATTAGAAGTAAATGAGGTAAGCGTGGAGTAGTGTACTTGAAACCACCTCAAGGAATTTTTGAGGTATTGCTTCTCCATTTTCATGGTTGACTTCTTCTATTTGGCATCTCAGCTGATGACTGATAAAGGCAATGTAAATGTATGCATGCATGTGTGATGTCCTATTTTTACTGTGGCACATTGTAATAATAATAATAATAATAATAATAATAATAATAATAATAATGGTTTATTTGTCCAACAGTGTAACCAAATTAAAGACAAAACAACAAAAACAAGTACAAAAATACAATAATATATACAGGGTGTCCAGAAATTCTCCTAACAAACAAAGACCGGAGATTCCTCAGATAATTTTAAGATAATTTAACCCAAATTCACGCTAGTCCGAAAATGCTTCCTAAGGGAGCTAGAGCTCCATGAAGATGGCGCCTTGTAATTAGTTTTTTTTTTATATCTCCTCTTTTAATTCCTGATTTATTTCCACTTGTAGGTTAAATGGAAATAAATCAGGAATTAAAAGATAAGTACCTACATAAAGGTCAGAAAATATACATTTTAATTTAATATCTCCAGAACGCTTCTATTTAGAAAAACAAAAACTGGTATGCTTATTTATCCTCCAGAGATGAATCGATTCCATCAATTGCGAATTTCTAGTACCGGTCATAGGCGTCCGTTTTGGGTAGGTTAACGGTTATTTTAACGCATAACGTTTTTGTCTTTAACTTTTAAGCATTTGTGACACTAGATTATTAAATTTTCAGGTATTCTAGTACTAAAAGATAACCGTTTTCTAGAAAAATCGATTTGAAAATTTTTCGTTTTTTTGTGATAAAAATTCAATTTATTATGTACCTACTTATTTTTAGCGACGGTTAGCTAGGACTATCAAGGCATGGATGAAAATTAATTTAATAAATCATCTTTTATTTCAATAAATGCAGCACACAATTCGTAAAAAAAGTTTGGGAGAAGAAGCAAAAATCAATGTGAAACAAAATTTTAGCTGAAGGTTTTTAAAAACAAAGTATTTATCACAATGGAATGAAATTAACAAAAAACGAACAAGTATCAAAGGTAGATAGTTACAAAGGTGCTCGATCTGATGACCATTAGTCCCTATGCAAAAATTTACCCTTTTGCTTAGAGAACGCCGAATTCTTGCAAAAATTCCAAAGTTATTTCTAAATTCGTTGCAAGCATCTTGTATCCTTAGCCAGAGTTGTGCACGCTTTTGTATCGGAACTGAATAAACAAATGCTTTTATGTATCCCCAAACACAATAATCGCAAGGATTCAAATCCGGCGACCTTGCTGGCCAAGCAATTGGACCGCCTCTTCTAATACAATGATCTGGGGACGACCACGGTTAGGGTAAACACCGTATGTTCTAAAATATACATAATTCAGAAATTTTCGTTGAACGCTTTCTAACTGAGTTTTATGTACGAAGTAAATAGGATTCCAAACTAAACAAGCATACTCCAGCCTGGACTTGAGAAGACTTAAATAACGTAAACATTGTAGAGGGACGATGAAAATCCTTCGTTGCTCGTAAAACAAATCCGAACATTTTATTAGTTTTAGAGACAATAATTGTCCCAATATGTGTGCCAAAAAAAAAAAATTCGTTATTGATATGATAACCAATAACAGGAGTTTTTTTTCCGTGTGTGAGACATAACGTTACATTTTGATGTAATACTTAAATTATTAACAATACTCCACTCGTGCAAAAGGTTTAAGTTCTCTTGTAATGCTAAAGTATCATCTAGTGATGTAATTGTTGAGAAATTACTGAGATCATCAATGAATGCCAAGAACAACAGAGGACCTAAGTTGGAACCTTACGGGGTACCAGATGGAGCAGATCTATGAATAGAATTAAATCTCTTAAAGAACGTTCAATTCTCAAGATTCTCAAGAAGACTTTATTAAGCAATGAAGTAATGATTCACTCATACCCATTAATGATAGTTTCTTTAATAGCACTGCATGGTCAAGTCGATCAAATGCTTTCTAAAATCAGTGTAAATGACATCTCCTTGGCTTCGTTCATCTACAACCTCAGAAGTAAATTGTTTGAAGTAAATTAAATTATAAATTGTTGAGCGATTGCGCATAAATCCGTGTTGTTTGTCTGAAATGCCTCTGCAAGATGGCGCTGATAATGTTGATGATAAAGAAGCGGTGACTTCAATTGCTTCAGTTGTAGCTGTCTGTTTAATAACTTCATTTTCGTCAAAAAGCAAACTTGATCGAAACAATCCAGCTATTGGATACCAAAACTGCAATTTGCTTATCCATTATCTTGTTTGTCACAAAAGTTTGGATTAGTGCTTTATTATTTTCATTTTTTTTACTTTCGGCCCATTCCAAACAAATAATTTTTTTGTGGACTTAAAATTTACGAGGCCTTGGATTTATCTCCGAAGGTATGCCAGATGTTGAAGCCTAAAGTGATTTTTTTGATTTATATTTAAATGTTTTTGTCGGTATTAATACTACCAGCCTTTGTAATTCTACCGTGGCAAATTGTTGATATGCTATTGATCCAGCATCTTTCTTAAGTCTTCTACTGTCTTCTTTACCAACAGTGTGAAGATGGGATATGGTTTTTACAAACAAATCGTTTCCATGATGAGTCTGCTGACAGTGGCATTACTTAAAAATACTTGAATTATGAAACAAAATTATTACCAGAATTCCATATCTAGCTGCTGCATTATGAAAGATCTTGTGATAGAAAACAGTGTATGTTCAGTTTTAGATATCCTCCTGTATTTTTAATCAGGAACATTGTAAGAGGTAAGTACGAACACAAAAGGGACAGAAAAAGCTTCTAAATAGATGATTTATAATACCTAGTCCTGCCTTCTTCTTGTCAACATTATAAAAATGGACGACATCAAACAAAATTTTTTTGTAGAATCTCTATATTATTAAAAAGAAACTCTCCTCAATTTTGTTTTGTTGAATGCATTACTTCTATTTAATTTTATTTTCTATCATCAATAGTCAATCTATAACTCTATAACTGTCTTCTTTAGATGATGATATAGAATCGTTGTTGGTACAAGATAAATAGTAGTCACCCTTCACAGAGATAACTCTGCATGATGTTACTCCCAACGATAATTCTGATGATGATGCTATCGACCAAATTGATGACATCATAATTAACCAACCTTCCCAGTCTAATGAGGGAAACTCGAAAGGTTGATATTTCGGAAATTATGCAGACTCCTAAGCCAGGGAACGCACCTAAGCCTAACCAAATCCTCAATACCGCCACCGCTAGGCTTCTTCTTGTCATTCTTAAGATCCTTGTTAAAATCTTAAATATCATTTTATATCTTGGCCAATTTCCAAAAATTTGAAAGCATGCTGCTGTCGTCGTCATTTCTAATCGTGGTTGGGACCCCTTGTTTCCCCAGAACTATTGTCCCATCTCTCTCTTGCTGAACCACTTCAAAATCGCAGAATCTGTTGTTCTCAGTCGCCTCTAAAAAGAACTCTTCATCCATAACATCCTCTGGAGTGAACAATTGGGATTCAGAGAGAGACTTTCGAGCCACCGAGACTATCAGAAACGCTTTCAAGACGAGGAAGACGATGAGCACGGTGTTCTTGGATATTGCCCGTACCTTTGTCTTCACGGTGGTCGGGACGGGATTCAAATAAGCGAAGGTTATTAAGATAATTTGGTCCCACCTTTAGAACCGGAGTTTTGTAATTGAAGTCGATGACTTGGTGTCCTATTTTAAGAACATTTTCGCAGGGGTACTACAGGGGTTTTTAATTTTTATGGACGATCGGTCTAGACTTTATGATGTATGCGGACGATATGACGATATTTACTTCCTCAAGGAGTAAGAACCGTCACTGCACCAACAACTGGCGAATTAAAATCAGAAATAAAAACTCAGCCCTAACTAAAATGAAAGAAAAAACTTGTCTTGACAAAACACATCCCTTCAAATTAGACCAAAACAATCGTATAGAAAAAATTCGTTATTACACCTGCTACGTAATTTACAATTTCATTAAATCGAAATCCACCTTATTCCATATAAAACGAGCACCGTTTTCACGAAAGATTTATATCCAACAATCAAGCACACATAGTCCGATTCAGAAACACCAAACCAACTCGGTACTCATTCATTAGCTACAATCGTACTCGTATAAAAGCCGTATACATTATTACATCACGATTCGGCTACCATTAAACACTCACAAATCGATCCCAATATTCCACCGTTTACGCTAATATTAGAGGCAATAAAATCGCGAAGCGGGGCACGACTCCTTTCGCTGTTAGCTGACCAAAAACGAAGAGAGCGAACCTCCACCACAACGTTGTTATGTACTCGAATCGACGAATCACCGCTTAGCACTAAAATTTTAATTATTTCGTGACAACGTAGCATTAGATGAAAATGTAGAGGATGTAGAAATTCTTTCCGAGTCTCCTCTGCGTTGCCGATGACTACTACCGCGAAAAAAGAAGGAAAACGCCATTTAATGTCGTGAATCATAGACCTTCAACTGTACGTTATGTATCTGCTTACTACTACTGTTGCCGATTTTTATAAACAACGTTCATGCGTCGCGGATGTAGAGCGTACCTCGGTATCATTATTCTCTTTGTAGCGCAAAGTAAAACACAACGACCAAGCGCAAAAACATGTATTTCAGGTGAGTCGGTCGATACGCCGAGGTTTTTCATAAAAATGATAATAACGAATTGCGAAAGCTGTGTTTAAATTCACGCGAAATGAGAAAGCTCTCAAACAAATCTACGTGCTGTAGTTATAATACATATTCATGAAGTTGCACGATGGCGATGTAGGTATACGAAACTTCATCAATGGAAATCTTAGTCGAGAACTGTGAATTAAGTAATCAGCTTCTGATTCAGTTTAGAATAAGTTGATAGATAAATAGAATCAAAATAGAGAAAATTGCATTATGTTTTGTATTTTAATCCTAGAGATTTTACATTTTAGGCTTAGCATTAAAGGATAAGATATCATTCTTCATTTGGCAACCATGTACCTTTATTTTATTATTCATCGAGTGTTCATAGTCGTCGAAACAGAGTTCAATAGTCCAGAGTCACATCCAAAGCCTTCTGAGCATCTGTATAAAATATTTTCTCGGCAACTTCCTTGTTTTCACGTCTTTCAGTCCACACAATCTATTTACACTGACCTTTGATTGCAGGAGTACAATAGCAACCAGAAAATAATAATAGTTTTACATTTTTCGATCACAAGAAGTGAAAATTTGTGAGTGCTATGAGGGTGGTCTGAAATATTCCGAACCCCAAAGTGAAACTGGCAGCACTCGTCAATAAAATCTGAGTAATGTCACTGCGCATCTCTTAACAGATACTCACCAAAATGTCAGTCATTTTGGACGGCCTAAACAAAAATAAAGTCAAAATAGTGGAGGCTGGGGAGTTGGCTCCAAAAAAAAGCAAAAACTGTTTTTTTCGGATGAGAAAACTATGCCAACTGTGATTAATCGATTATTTTCCAGCTCAAAAAGCCATCACATGAGCTTACTACGTACCATTACTTGACAAGCTAATGGCAAAAGTGGCTGAAAAACGGCCACATTTGCAGAAAAAAAAATTGTTTCACCAAGGCCTCTCACGCCTCAGTGGTTATCATGACGAAAATTCACGAATTACTGTTTGAACTCCTTAACCATCTTCTGTACTCACCAGATCTAGCACCAAGCGACTTCATTTTGTTCTCTCACCTAAAAATTGAGCTCGAAGGACGGAGATTATCGTCAAATGAGGAGGCAATCACCTTCATAAACAGTTATAACACTGCATACTGTTGCCGAAGGTAGCTAGTAGCTAGTAGTTAGCCTGCCTTTAGCACATTTTGCCCTTTTACATTTTCATTTTGTAGAGCAAACGTTTTGGTTTATAGAACATTGTCTGATTATTATCACTACAATCTGAATCGTCAGCTCAAATTTTTTCACCTATAATTGATATGATACAGTGCTGCTACAGTTTTGGTGGACTATTAAACATTCTATTTAAACTGCCAGCTGCAGACTTCTTGATAATACACAAGCCGGTTTAGAAATTCTATCTGTAATTTTTCAATCATTTCTGGGCTAATTCTACACATTTCAATTCAACAAATGTGATCATGTAATTCAGCTAAAGGATGTGTTGATGTAAGCTTTGTATTTTATATAAATACGTGGAAAATCAGGGAGTGGTGTCGAAAGAGGGATTTGCAGACGTCGATTTGCTTCGCACAAATCCATCATAGTTAGACAAAAATGTATTTGTCAATAGAGATCGTCTTTTTTAAGTTCTGGTAATCTCCAACATCATTATCATAAGTGGTTTTCTCTTCGGAGGCCAAGCTTGGTTATTCCTGGATCATTTCTCCTTTTCTATGTTTCAACTTCACAGAAAATGGCTCTTCAAGCTGTGAGGATCGAGTTAGAATGAAATTATAAATTACTGATCATTGATGGTGTACCAAGAGGAGGCTTAATCATGATAAATAGGTAGTTTTTGATTCTGATGATAATTTTTACTATATTGATACTGAGCTGTTGGCGTAGAGATGAATAGATAGCCAAAGCAGGAGACTCTTGTGATCAACGAGTCAAACGCGTCGATAATCGCAGTGGTTAGGCGGCTGACTATCGTTGTGGCAGAACCATCGGAGCCGGGTTTCAATTCTTTGGAGGAACGGTGACATTTTTTCAGATGGTTCAAATCCGGATCGACTTACCATTCGCTGTTGGGACCAAAGTGACAGCGCCGCATTATAAAAGACGATATGATGCTGTCACAAAGCTATTTGAACACAATTTATACACACAAAACTACACTGCGAGAGTTGCGATGATAGCCAGACAAGTAATACAGCTTACGAAGTCACTGCAACTAAGCACCCAGCATACATAAAAAAAATCGTCTCTTATGTGTTCTGGCTAAGCATAACGCTCAATGAGTAATACAGGGACAAAAAAATCACTTCTGGCAAACAAAAGCAAGAACATAATCAATCTAGCAGCAGTAACTGTCTAACGGGTTTACTTTGTGATAAGTGTTTCGATGCATTCGGGTTCGTTTATGTTGCTTCTCCAGCTGGACACCTACAGGTAGATTTTGTCTAGTTGATGTTGCATGAGTTGTTTACTCTTAAAAGAGATGAAGATGTTAGTATCATTCACGCAAATTGCAAGTACAGATGTGTGCATAAAAAAATGGGACAACTAACGTATTACTGTGTGAAACAGACGTTCGTTTGATTAATTACATTATTGTCGAACTGTTTGTCGGAAATTAAAAGCGTACAAGTTACTTTGGGAATGTCAAATGAAAAACTTTGGCCTCCAGATAGAGTTTACCATCCAATTTGCTATCCAAAATGTTTTTAATTGTCGATCATGGTATATTACTGGAATCACCTTACTAAGACAAGAGTAATGGAAATATATCAAGCATTAGAAGCGGACCACCTCATCAAATCTCATTAGCGTTCTTCCAAGTCCACGACAATCCATGAATTGCCCAAACTAGATCTGTATCTGCTGTTTGATGAAGTCTAATAGACCAAAACCATGTGGCTTGTTTCTAATGTTTTTTTTTCGTTGCTCTCGTTTTCGTAGGTGATTCCAGTAATATACCATGAGCGCCTATTACAGGCATTTTTTAGATATATTTAATGTTCGTTCCATTTTATTAAATGGAATTTCTAAAATGTAATTTTAGATTCCAATAGCAAGCTTGTATTTTTTATGTGTAGTGGGTGCTTAGTTGCAGTCACGTCCTAAGCTGTATTCCTTGTTTGACGATCACTGCAACTTTCGCGATGCAATTTTTCTAATTGTGTTTAATTTTGTTCTAATGGCACTGCCGCAGTGGTTAAGCAGCTGACGGGTCTATAGAGGCTATCGACCAGTTTTGCTTCTTAAAAGTTCTTAATTTTTTTAAATCTTATATTATACAGGGTATGTTAAAAGCTGTGTCTATCTAATTCGAAACAACTTTCTTTTGTAAATTTAAATTAGAACCACCTTTCAGGATTCTTTTTAATTTGTTTCATTAAAGAATTGTCGAGCACTTGTTGGGGGTAGTCCAGGAATATTTATTTTTTCTTGCTAGCATTTACTTCGTTTTCCAAGTCAACAGATTCCAAACCAAGTTTTTTTTTACATAGTATGTTGGTGCACTTAAAACCGTTTTGTATTGCATTGCTTTTTATGTCTTTATTCTGTTGTGCCCTTTCAGCATTGACATTTTAGGAGCAAAATGCAATATTTACGATTAAAAAGGCTCTAACAATTTAAATCTTTCCTTTCAACAACTTGCTCAATACATATAGAAACGTCAGCAGAACATAATAATTTACAACAATAACTCTCGTTATATCTGACAGCAAATGAAGCGAACACATCATGCTTAACGCCTAACATTGCGTTATGCATTATTTTTCTTTTACATACTTATGCACTTGTGCAAATCGTAACCACCGAACTACAAAAATAGTTGTGTCGCCCTCTAGCCAAAATATTACGCAACTATTCTATAGAAACTGAAGCTGTCATTATATTTCTGAACACATTTTATATATAGTATGTAAAATAGATACATAAATTGTCATGGCCTACAGAATAATTGTTGCGTTTTGTAAACTTCCAGCGAACACGCGTGGACCATTTGTATTCGCAACTGTAGTGGATAATCTGATTGACGGAATAATATCCTTGTTTGTTCGCCGGTTAAACGATAATGATACCCTGTATGTGCTAAAGAAAATAGATTTATTTTAAATGGTTTTCAGTAGATTAGATTGTGTCAGAGTAGAGCGATAGAGATAATGTTATGCAAATGATACGTCCCCAGGAAATTACTCGCATGTAATACAATTTTTCAGCTAGGTACACACAATGGAATTAAACAGAGAACTTAGAGGATATATAAACCGAGGAAAAAATTTGATTAAAAGACTATCAAATTATATGAAAGTGAAAGGAAAGTAGTTTGTGGTAAAATCGTGCTTTCTACGTTTATGGATTATATTTTTATGATTAAAAATTCTGTTTTAAATGAAATAAGAGAGACTACTTTCTCCAGTGCTTATCAGTAATATACACAGTTAACTTTATTTGACAAGTTTAACTGGCTAAATGTTTTTAAACACTTAAGGAGGCCTCCCATACAAGTATGAACAAGAAAGAGACGTGATCAAGCATGGAGAAGGTCTGAAAACCTTTGTATGTGTGTATGAAAAACTGGAGTATGATTAATCATGCTTGTTCCTTTATCAAAGCCTCCTGTGACGTTCCTGAAAACTGAAAGCCTTGAAGCTGTTCTAGATTTCTAATTGTGACTCGTTAATTGCGTAGAAAAACTTAAAGCTGCCAGTGGTGGATCTAAAATGGAACACCAGAATTTGCAAGAGATTTCCCATAGAGACTGTCAGTTAATTTTATGGATTGTGATGGATTGCTCAAAAAGTTATTTAACAGTATTACCGAAGCATTGCAGAAGCCGATTTAATGTAAAATAGCGACCAGTAATCTATGGTTAACGGTTTTGAACGCCTTAGTGAGGCAAAACCATGATTACACGCTGTCAATAGATCATCAGTAACTTTCAATAAAGCAGATTCGCAGCTATGTTCGGAGCGAAAACCGGATTGGTAAGCACGGGGAATATTTTTATCATTAATATGATTGTATTATTGATTATTGATTACTTTCTCGAATATTTTAGGGAAAATACAACTAATAGGTCGTAAATCTGAGGCTGTCTGAGGATCTGCCTTTTTCGGAAATGGCGCTACGATAGCTTGTTTCCAAGATTCAGGACAATATACTTTATTATAAAATTATAAACGGACAGCAAAGTCGCACCATACCAATGGTAAGACCGTCACAACCGCAACACGAGGAAGAAATGTTGAATGTAATAGTGGCCACGTCCAATTCATCAGTTAATTTAAAGTTAAACTCATTACCGATATCATTTTTAGTGTGGGTGTAATAATATTCTGACAAACCAGTTCAATAACAATAGCTTGTTTAGTACAGTTCTTCAAATACGCCCTGTGGGACGGCTTATCCATGACTGGAGACCCACAGAACTTATTTCTTAGATGATTTAATGACTCTGCTGGTTTAGCCAATTGCTACACACGCAAAAGCATTTGACGCCATTTGACAATATCTCTATCAATGATTTCCGTTTACCATGAAGAAATTGTGTTGTATATTTAAGTATTTTATTTATCACTAACTTGACCTTCAAAAAAACCTTGATCAAGTGATTTCTTTGTGATAAAAAGACTGTTGCTTTAATTCTTTTTTAACTTCTAGCGAGCTCTTCATCATCTATCAAAATCTTACCATTTTTTACCTTCCTTCAACCTATCTTGAGTTACGCCGCTTTGAATAGAATCCAGATCTAAATTTGCCAATCCTTCAAAACCTAATAACTGAAGCTCTAATGCAGGGTTCATTAACTCCCCCTCCCCCTCCTCCAGTTGAGATATTTATCTGAAAAGCTAGCACCTGATTGCTTAGAGCTAGCACCAGCTAGCACCACCGCGCAAAAAGCTAGCACCACCTCAATTTCCCCAATAATCGCACTTCTTTTCGGGGAAGGGGGAGGCAAGTTAATGCTGACCCCCATTTTGTCGCGTACGATCTCCAAAACCTAGCACCAGATAGGATATACCTAACACCACTTAGCACCATCAATTTTAGACCTAGTACCAAAATACTTTCCCAGAAAAAAAATTTTAAACTATAAGAGTAACCATTAACTTGACCCCTCCAGTTGAGATATTTATCCAAAAATCTATCACCAGATTGCTTAGAGCTAGCACCAGCTAGCACCACCCCGCAAAAAGCTAGAACCACCCCAACTTCCCCAATAATCGCACTTCATTTCGGGGGAGGCCAAGTTAATGCTGGCCCCCCACTTTGTCGCGTACTACCTCCAAAACCTAGCACCAGGTAGGATATACCTAACACCACGTAGCACCATCAATTTTAGACCTAGCACCTAAACACTTTTCCAGTATATCCGAAATAAGTAAAGAGAAATCGTCGAAAAACTAGAAGGCGAATCTGAATTACATTGTTACATAGTCATGATAAGAACGCACGTAGAAAATACGCACTTTTTTCTTATTCTGATTTGTGTATAAAATAATCTTCATAAAACACAATGAAGGCAAGTTTATTCATAAAAGAAGTGCGATTACTGGGGAAGTTGAGGTAGTGCTAGCTTTTGCATGATGGTGTAAGCTGGTGCTAGCTCTAAGCTATCTGGTGCTAGCTTTTGAAATAAATATTCAAATGGGGAAGGGAGGGGGGATTTATGGTTACTCTTATAGTTTAACAATTTTTTATCTGGAAAAGTATTTTTTATTTATCCTACCTGGTGCTAGGTTTTGGAGGTAGTACGCGACAAAGCGGGGGCCAACACTAACTTGCCTCCCCCCCCCTCTCCACCATGAAAAGATGTGCGATTATTGGGGAAGTTGAGATGGAGCTAGCTTTTTGCGCGGTGGTGCTAGCTTTTGAGATAAATACCTCAACTGGGGGAGGAGGGAAGGTGGGGAACAAATTAATGGAGCCTCTAATGCAAAAGCTTTGAAATGTGTTACTAAAACCTCCAACCCCAGCAATTGCGAAAAATTGCTTCCATGCTAATACTTCATTCCTTTCTCTCAATTCTCTGTTTAACATAAACAACCATTGTGTCTACAAGAGATTGTTTCCGGAATGTCTAGGGCTCTTAGGGGTATCTGTATTCAGTTTTACAACAGAATGGAGAGATGGACCATGGAGAGATAATTTTAAGAATACCTTTCCTAGTTTACGAACGAAAGAACTATTATTATTACAGTGATTTAGTTAAAAAAAAAATCAGAAAGAGAGAATATGGATGTAATAACCACTATTTTTCTATTTCGCCGGAAAGAATATGAATTTTTCATTATAAAAGCTTCAGGTTACACCCCCAATTCCCGAACGATATGCATGTGATATTGCAAAAAAAAACTTCGAAAACATCGAAAATTATAGTTGCGTCACCCATCTGCCCACCAATTCTAAAATAGTCACCTATCTAAAATTCTAAATTTTCAACCTACAAAATTACCCGACACACTATAGCTAATCATAATCTTAACGTGGTATATATCGTGTCCTCCGGTCGAAATTGGTGGTGTTTTCCCAAAAAATCATCATTGCCTTAATTCAGAATTATATACAACAACAGATCATTCGCCTTTCGGATTTAATACATATAATCTAGAAACTAATTTAGATCGTAGCGCTAATTTTGACCGAAAGTTATGCAGCTATATGCAAAGACGGAGAACACCTCTCCGATCGGGAATAGCAAGAACTACCGGCTTAAATGGCCACGGAGGACGCGTAGCTTAAGCATAGACGTTCCGCGTTTCGAACTGATATAGGGGAAGAGAAAAAATGTTGGCAACGAGCACGATTATTTTCGAAATTACCATAATTTCGCTCAAAATCGATTACAAAAGGATAATCCTCGACGAAGGAGAGACTACACTATTAATATAAAACATGTGTTTAAGTTATGAACAATGAGAAGGTATGGAATTATGTACTGTTTATGCCTTTTTGCTGCTTAGATGATCCAGTCCTCAGCGGTAATTGTATAGTATTTTGTGATAGTTTTATTTTGAATTTGAGCTTCGATTTTCAGAACTTTGCTCGTCTCCTGTGATGGCTACACGGAATCCGTTCCGTTCTTGAAGGCGGTATTTTTGTTGTTTTGATCGTTTTTCGTTTTGGAACATTTTTCTCGTGTTTAGGTTAGTTTTTTTTTTCGATTTTGTTGAGTTTTCCTCGATATATGCGTGCGCGATGCAGCGCAGGAACTTGTAATATCGGAGCTGAGTTAAATGCAAACTTGTAATTGAAGAGAGATTGTATTATAAGATTATAAAAACCATCGTGTATGTATCGTGGAAGATCGAGAATGTAAATAATTGCGTAAAGGTTACCTTATAGGCTTTCCATGTGATGAAAAATAATTACTATACGTTATATTCGCCAACCAATAGCCTCTCCGTTAGCTTTATTGCTTTCATGAAAGGTATTCTATACTTTATCGAGTTTAAATATTGCGAAGATGAGGATTTCCAAACTATGGTGGAATATAAAATAAAATTAATAAACCTCTTTGAGTACAGAGTACAGTATACATGTGGAGAGATTATTCTTAATTTAGGCTTATATATGTATATGACTTATTGTAATTATTATAAGGTAAATGATTTTTTCCACTACTAGCGTTAGAAGACGTCATTATTTGGTATGTTTTCGGGCCGAGAAGATGAATTTCTCTCCTAGTAGTCAATGATAAAAATTATCTCCTACTAGTAAATAATAAAAACAATTCACAATAATAAAATTAGGATTTATTCAGTAAAAATGTATAGAATAGAAACAATTTGAATATAAAACCATAGATGTCGTGTAGATGCACGAATGAAATCCGAAATTCAAGAAAAAAGGTTAGGTTAACATTTAACATGAATAAACAAAGTAGGAAATACGTAATTTGGTTAACACTACTTATTAAAATAATAATTAATAGTGCAATTATGGCAGGTCATATTAATTCCTGACGTACCAGTATTAGAAGTAAAGTTTTCTACCGATATATTCAGTTTGGTGTTTGATTTTGATACTGAAGTTGAGGTTGAGGGCGTCACCTCAAAAATACTAG
Organism: Holotrichia oblita; assembly: GCA_023690525.1. NCBI lineage: Eukaryota > Metazoa > Arthropoda > Insecta > Coleoptera > Scarabaeidae > Holotrichia > Holotrichia oblita. The sequence continues at coordinate 32,382,518 of CM043016.1, forward strand.
TGCTAGGTGGTAAATCAGGTTCATAATTAACTGTTGTTCCCTGAACCATATTTGCAATTCTTTTCTTGTCAGTGATAGAGTCCTCTACATATCCTTCGGCTACTGTGGAACTTTTCCACCCTCCATGGCGTTTAAGTGATAGGATATCACCCCCGTTATCTGCTAAAATTGTAGCTGACGTCCTCCTGAATGAATGGCCAGTGTAGTTGTTTGTATCCGGCAGTTTCAAGTATGTAGCTATTTTAATTGCTGAGGTACTAATGGTATTATGTCTCATATTTTGTCTTGTAGGTTTTCCAGATTTAAAGCCAATAAAAAGTCTTGGAATGTCTGGCGAAGGTCTTATCAACAAGTATCTTGTCACCACATCAATCCACATAGCTTCGACAATAACAAATTTTCTACAAGATTTGTTTTTTGTATGGGGAATGTTTATTACAATTATGTCGCCTCGAAGATCGACATCAGCCACTTTTATGTTGCAGAGTTCGTCCGTTCGACAGGCTCCAGCAATACCTATTATAAGAATAACCTAAAAATATAAATGTAATTTCCTGATTTTGGAAATATGGTCAAATGAAAATAATTACTTTAATCGGAAGAAAAACTTCATCCGGTGCATCAGTAATAAACTGTCTGCTATGATGTTCTTCAAGCAGCTTTTTTTGGCATATACGAATCGCTTTAAAAAGACAATTACCTTGTAATATTTTGATATATTGTAATATTTTCTTTTAATCTTAAAGTTTGCTTTAACATTGAAAATTTAGCCCCTAAACTAAAGGCTTTTCTCTTTTCCGCTTGCTCTTGGACATATACCAAGAGCATGTTTTCAGAAACTTTTTTTTATTTACACCAATCTTTAATTTTATGTAAAATTTTTTTGATTTTTCGGGCAGTAATTTTTGATACTCTATTTGATTTGTTTCCTTGCAGATTTCTGGAGGAGTACAACTACTGTCTGACATTTTTTTTTGGTATTGTGACAAGACATGAATAAAATCTCAATTTGACATTAAATGTTTATTCTTTTGTTTTTACAGACTAACATGTTTTCTATAGATATCTTAAATTAAACATTTATCGAAACGGCTTATTATATTACATTATCATTGAGAAAGCAGTTAAGAGAGAACATTTTTCTCAGCCTCTCCGCGTCTCGGGAAATAATGCTACTCGGCTGAGAAAAATGTCTTCTCTCCCTTGGTATATAATTACTATTTATTCGACAACTGACAATTTATAATTTTGTAAATGCTGTCATGGCTAACTAATAAAAAAAGAACTAATGCAAATAGTAACTTTCCAATATTTCGAAAACTATCCATTTTTATAATAGACATGCTTATACAGGGTCCGGCAAAATAACCTCCCACATTTTAATCGTTAATAAAAACGCCATTGTAAATGTTGTTTAATTTATTTTTTATTAAATGGAAATGTATAGTTTGCCATTGGTTTTCATTAAGTTTTGAAAATTACAGACTTCAAATGGCGACTATTGTTTTCGATACACATTGGAAGGTGATTTTTTAACGTTTTCATTACTCGAGCAGTCATTTAAGGCGATATTCCTGAAATTTCTTAACGTATTGCTGCTTTTAATTCGTCAATGGTTCGGGGATGGTGTTCAAAAACCTTCGCTTTCAGGTAACCCCAAAGGAAAAAGTTGCATGGGGCAAGATCGGGTGAACGCGCAAGCCATCCAATGTCTCCATCTAATGAGATTACGTGTCCTGGAAACATCTCCCTTAAAACGTTCATGGACCTTCTGGCCGTGTGAGCCGTAGCTCCATCCTGTTGGAACCACACATCCGCATGGTTAAGTTCTTTAAGTCTTGGGTCCAAAAAATTACATAGCATGTTGATATACCGATCGGCGGTTACGGTAACCGTAACGGCTCCCTCCTCAAAAAAATAAGGACCCCAAACGCCAAATGACCCAACAGCACACCAAACAGTAACGTGTGGGCTGTGAAGTGGCCTTTCATGGAACTGCTGCGGATTTTCTCGTGCCCAGTAACAAAAATTTTGCTTGTTCACACAGCCGGATAAATGGAAATGGGCTTCGTCACTGGTTATTAAAAGTCCATTTTGTGGGATGTTTTGAAGAATATCGTTGCAACATGCTCTACGATTTTCCCAGTCTCGTTCACTCAGCTCTTGTGCGATCATCATTTTGTATGGGTGGAAGTGTAGGTCTGCGTGTAAAATTCTTCGCAGCGAACGCACAGCAGCGGCATGTTTAGCAGCTGAACGAGTAGGAGATCGTTCCACAGCTTCTCCAACAGCTGCAACATTTGCAAAAAAATTGACTTTCGGTAATTTTTACGAAAGTATATTTCGAATAGTCTGTATGAATAATTGTAACAATTTTATACAAATACTATTTAATTAGGTCATCTAATTGAGAAACCCTACTTCAAAATAAATAATAAACTAATCCTTATACGGAAAAAGTGCAATTGATTATCTGCCTGCAAACGTCAAATTTAGCATAAGAATGTAAATAAATCAAAAAGGGTTAGACTTAGATATATGACATTATACATGAAATATATTTAGAATTTCACTTAAAATCTGAAAACGTGACAATATACAGGGTATTTCATTTAAAATTACGAAGTTGGTGCTTACTTCCGGTATACCCCGGAGTGCCGCTATCTTGAAAATATTTTAGGCGAATTGCCCCTATCGACTTTAGTATAGTGCCAAAATTTGAGATGATTCCTAGCTATAGTTTTCCCACGATCGATCGTTGCAGTTCCCGGTGAACCACAGGCGTGAAAGATGCAGCAGATTTAGAAGGACAAACTGATAGCTGGAATTTCAATAAATTATTTAATTAATTATTAAATTGTGCGTTGGTGTGGCAGCCACGCCAAAAACAGAATCTGGGCAAACAGAAGGACTGTGCGCGCTTCGAGTCACACACTCGAAAAGATTGGAGAGTTAATCATTGCAAAGACATGTTAGAAATTTTCCAAAGGAATCCGGCAAGCATGTCAGCCGTTGTAACTGCTGATGAATCGTAAGATTTCCAATACGAGCTAAAAACAAAACGTCAGAGCGTGGCATGGAAGTCACCAGAAGAGCCAAATGCTGACCGTTTTCTTCGATTCAAAAGGAAGACCTGATTTCGGCGAGTTCAACCGGAATATCGAGAGGCGGGCAGTTGGTTTTTGTGCACGACAATGCACCATCGCACAAAGCCATCATGGTACGTGAATTCTTGATCGAAAAAGGTATTATTGTTATCGATCATCTATCCTTTCCCCCTGATCTGGCTCCGTTCGACCAAACTGAATTTGGCAATGAAACGAAATCGTTTCGATACCATCTCGCCCATCCAAAAGACTCAGAAGAGACCATTTTGAATTAACAAGAATGAAAAATCAAACTAATAAACACTTTGTATTTTTTTAGAACAGTCTCATTGAATCTGGAAGACACTGTGTAAGTAAGTGAGATATTATGTTAATAGTCAGGAGTAAATACAACTAAGATTTTCTATAACCTTTCTGAAATTAATAGAGTTGGTAAACTTTGTAATATAGACTATTTTTAACAATTTTTTTTATATCTACTATGCACAAAATCCAAAACTTCCGCACAATATAAGCTGAGGGTAGTAGAGGCAATTCCGGGTTGACCTGAAAATTCCATCCCTTAAGGACCATTTGTCAATCTTGGCCAATAAGACACGCGATCGCACAACCACAATTGCCAATCTTCTAGTCTCACACCTAATTAAACTTGACCCCGACCGACCACCGCCCAGGGTAAAGGTCAATAGAGTGCTGAACATCGCATACACCGACGAAGATCAAAGCATCTCAGAGATCGCAAATGCCTAACCCTGAAGGAGAATAGTAGGACCACCGCAGTAGAGGCAGAAAGCTTGCCAGTAAGTTTAGTTCCGACCCATATAACACACATTGCAGTTTTTTCAAAGAATATTGTAAATTAGATCAGATGTGTCAAGTGTTATTGCGGGGCCTTTAAAATTAGAAAAATAACTATTAACTTTTCGGTAGCATAAGAAGATATTTCAATTATTTTATAAAACATTTAAAATTACACCTTATAGCTAATGCTAGTAGAGTCACCCTTTGCCTGGCACCTTCTTGGCATGCTTTCTACGCATTTCAAACAGTTTTCTTTAATTCTTTCACTTGTATGCAACACTATTAAGCGCTCGATCAGCCGACGCTTGGTGGTGATAATTTCGTTTGATATTTCTTTCTTCATCAACTTCCAAAGATTTTCAATTGGGTTGAGGTCTGGCGAATTGCCAAGCCAGTCAAGCACCTTCACGTGGTTACCAGAAATAATTTTCGTTTGATTTTGATACTGAAGTTGAGGTTGAGGGCGTCACCTCAAAAATACTAGTGCTAGGTAGTAAATCAGGTTCATAATTAACTGTTGTTCCCTGAACCATATTTGCAATTCTTTTCTTGTCAGTGATAGAGTCTGTATATATCCTTCGGCTACTGTGCAACTTTTCTACCCTCCATGGCGTTTAAGTGATAGGATATCACCCCCGTTATCTGCTAAAATTGTAGCTGACGACCTCCTCAATGAATGGCCAGTGTAGTTGTTTGTATCCGGCAGTTTCAAGTATGTAGCTATTTTAATTGCTGAGGTACTAATGGTATTATGTCTCATATTTTGTCTTGTAGGTTTTCCAGATCTAAAGCCAATAAAAAGTCTTGGAATGTCTGGTGAAGGATATTTCAATTATTTTATAAAACATTTAAAATTACACCTTATAGCTAATACTAGTAGAGTCACCCTTTGCGTTTATGACTGCCTGGCACCTTCTTGGCATGCTTTCTATGCATTTCAAACAGTTTTCTTTAATTCTTTCACTTGTATGCCACACTATTAAGCGCTCGGTCAGCCGACGCTTGGTGGTAATAATTTCGTTTGATATTTCTTTCTTCATCAACTTCCAAAGATTTTCAATTGGGTTGAGGTCTGGCGAATTGCCAAGCCAGTCAAGCACCTTCACGTGGTTACCAGAAAGAATTTTCGTGACAGTTTTCGTCTAGTGACAAGGCGCCGAGTCGAGTAATTCTTGTTTGCAGCACTCTCAAAAACTGGTTCTCTCTCATCGTTGCTTCAACGATGTACAGGTGACCAGTTCCTTTACTGCCGATGATAGACCACACCATGATGCTGAGAGGGTGCTTCACCGTCCTCACAATACATTGGTCCTTCTATTTTTTTCCCTGGTCTTCCCCTCACAAATACAGCTCTATCCATGAGGATCTGCACGGTCGATTCGTCCGAAAAGCAAATCAGTAATACTTTATCATTTTAGAATTCAGAACAAACTGATAAATTGCACGAGAGGATTGATAATGTTATTTACCTGCTTCTAATTATCAACTGTCCAATCCTTGCCCATTGTAGTATTTTTTCTTCGTGGCTGGGGTAAGCAGCGGCTTTTTTGCAGGTTGGCGACGAGCTGTCCTTGGTGAAATGTTGACACCAAACTCTTGCATTATTTTTGTTAGGATTCTGCGAGGGTTAGATCCAAATTTTCAGCAAGTTTTTTATGCTGTCTACTGTTATCCTAGAATCTTTAGGATGCTATCCTTCTGCTAGAGTGATTAGTGTTATTAAAGTTTGCATCTCTGCTATTTTCTTTGGTGCGATGTCTTGGCTTTTCCCATCATAAAAAAGCTTTTTTCCCATAAAATTGTATTGTAGATATAACACAATAATCAGAAAAACGATAGAGAACATTAAAAACAGTCTAGAACGTCTATAAACACACTAAGTAATAAGAATATATACGTGGGTACTGCGTGACGTGTGTAAGCAGAGAGTAACAGCACTGACGCAAAATGGTGCCCGAGTTAAGCGTTGCCATATCAACAGTGTTGCCAGTATATTTTCTGCAATTAAATAGAGTGTGACAACATCATAAAATAGAAAGAAACATATTATGTTGCTTAATTATAAACCTTTTAAACAAATACAATAATGCAATTTTTCCCAAACGCCAATTATTTTTATTTTACTTTTTTAAACAAATTTTTCAAATTTCCAATGCTTTAATAATTTGGCTACCCACTGTAATAAAGACACCCATAGAACACCCTGTGATTTGAGAGTAAATATTTTGATGGCTATTAGTCCTGTTTAATAAAGAAAAAGTCATTCTCCACCGTTTTTTTTTTGAATTGGTAATGTCAGTAGTTTACTTCATTTCCAACTGTTATTTTTACTTTGACTCTAATACATTCACGCGGACTTTGAAGAATAGGGAATTCTGAGCATGCAGAATAGTTGGTGTTAATTGCATGACCCCAACAAGTTTCATGCGGAATAAATAAGTTTTTATCTCTCCCTATTTTTTCTGAACTTGCAAGAAAATGAAGTAAACTTGCCTATTCAACTTGCTTTAAAAAAATAGTTACCACCAATACCGAAAAGCTATTGGTCACAACAATAATATGTTTTCTATTACACAATGATTTTTATATATTAATAATACAGTTCTGGAGATAGACCAGCTCCTTTAGAGTAGCTTATCCCGAACTTTTTGGCAGTAGAGGGTAATGATTGCTAAAATATATAACTCTGATAACTGATGATTTTGCTATTGACACACTCTCCAAATTTGCAAAAATTAAACCTTTCATATCAACAACAGATTATTACTCTAGTATAGCCGAATGGTACTAAAAATATGACATTTTGTCACTAAGATGCTATTTGAACAGAAGCAAATAAAATCCATTATCAGCAATATGGTTGCCAAGTTACAATTGCGAAGCGGCTTGATGGTAATTGGTTGCATTCTCAGCAATTGCTGTGTGATTCATTTATCGAAATGAGTTACAATTCAACACGACTGCTGTTGAATTCAAAACCTAATCTAAGTATGTTTTGCAATTTCAGATAATGTTTCTTTTAAACAGTATATACTAATGCCTAAATAATGCATCGCTTGAATCAAAATATCCTTATATTAATTTTCATGATTACATAGGTCATAATCTTAACATACAATATCTATTTAACCGGTTATTTTTACTCTTCACGATTGTCAATAAAACATACTACATCGAAACCTATGCTTAGATATGTTTTATATCAATAAAAACACACATTACAATTATTGTTGTTTAACGTTGAAAACATAAGAAAGAAATAACCACTGTTCACATTAACCGTAGCATCACATAGTATGTGTACGTTCTTAAAAGGCCGTTTTCGCCTACGTAAAAAACTCGGGCATAAATCAGAAATAATCGGGCACACAACATAATGATTGCGATAAAATATGCATGTTAACTAGATGGCCATCCATTAGCGGGTAATCGCTACATCTGAAGAATATGCTTCATATAATACACCTTTATACAAAACCCATGATGGGAACAGGCATCAATCTAAATTCAATTACCGATCAAATATGTATTCATTACATCACGTTATGTGGCGTAGAAACAATATTTTTCTAAATGTATGTACGTCAGAGGAACGCACGTGTTTATTAAAAATATTATGCTATATGCATATTTTCCTGTAGTTAATAGAGATGGGGCATCAATATTTATTCATAAACGACGTAATTTTTAGGACTATTTTTAGGATATGATACTATTTTCGGTCGACACCATATGAATCTTCAATAACACTATTTTTACATGAAACAGTTTTCTCTGTATTACTTTAATAGTCATACAAATTATAGATTCCCTCTTCTTAACGGCCAAAAAAAAGTTTTTCAATTTTTCATGAAGAAATTGAATGGACGTGTTCAGGTTAAATACCTTAATAAATGACTGATCTCTGCTTGAAAATCCAGGATCGTGTTCAGTTTCTAAATTGAATGAAGTAAACAACACGCCTCACAGAATTACTGTGATCATAAAAGCAAAGGGTGTGGCCACAAAATTTTGGTAAAACTATTCAAATTCTACTATTCAGAAACAAAAACAAACCTGCGAGGACCTGACGACCAAAATATTGGAATTTGGGACCAATTAACGAACTAAACGAACGAACGAACCTCCTTTTTGATATTATTCTTAATGCTCACGAGATAATTATACTGGGTGTCTTCAATATAAATATGCTTAACAATAATAATTATTCATGCCGACTGTTTCAAAATATATATGGATCTGTGGGACTTCAACAATTAATTAACAATCCTACTCGCCTCACTCAGTTTTCGTCCTCTCTGATTGATCTTATTTTTATCTTTTGGCATACTAAAGCAATTGATACTGGTGTTAGGACAGACTGTCCTGTATCGGATCATTACTCGCTTATGCTATTCTGGACCTCAGTATTTCTTAAGACCTCTGTTTTATGGAAGAATTTCAAATTACTAAATATTTTTAATCGTAGGAAATGGACTGCTTTGCCTGCTCATCTAGCTGACGTTGAGGGAATGAATGTTCATTTCGCGAGTAGATTGCCTAATCACCATGCTGCCATCAGTATTTTAGACTATTACAACAATAATCGTATCAGCAATGCTGATTTCAGTTTTACCCTACCTAGTCTCAAAATGATACAGTACTGCTGCCCATTTCTCCTTCCAGTCATCACACATTTGATAAATTCATGCTTAATAGACGGTTTATTCCCCAACAAAACTTATAATCCTACCACTATTAGTGACCTCCGACCTACGAGGGAGCGTTTTATATTCGAATGAACGGGTTGTAGGGAGGTGATTAGACGCATTGGGGGCGTGGCCTGTGCAGCGACTCATAATTAGTATAAATACGAAGTTTCATTGTTATTAGACAGTTAGTCTTTGAGCTATCGTCAACCAAGTATCATAATCAGGAGTGAAAAGTGAAATATGGAAAAAATCGAATATCGTGCCGTTATAAAGTTCCTTACCAGGCAAGGAAAATCAGTCGCGACCATAATGAATGAGATGTCATTGGTTTACGGCGACTCTTGTCCAGGAAAAACCATGGTGTACAAGTGGCATAGTTTATTTAAACAAGGAAGGGAATCCCTTGAAGACGACCCGAGACCGGAGCATTGAGGTGACCACGCCACTTATCCAAAAAGTTGAAAAAATTGTACTCGAAGATGCTCGACTAAAGAAGAAACAACTCGCAGAAATGGTTGGAGTGTCCGATACAACAATTTTTAAAATCCTACACGATCATCTCGGCATGTCCAAGGTCAGCGCAAAATGGGTGCCGAGAATGCTCAGTGTTCGCGTGCATTTTTGGACCTCTGTAATGAAGACAAGGATGGTGTATTGAGTCGTCATCATTATGAACCTGAGTCCAAACAAGACTCCATGTAGTGGCATAAAAAGGGCACAGCACCTCCCAAGAAATTTAAAGTGTCACAATCAGCTGGGAAACTCATGGCAACGGTATTTTGGGACTCGGAAGGAATATTGTTGATTGGTTATAAAGATAAAGGTGTTTCTATAATCGGAGAATATTACGCTTCAATATTAGAGCGACTAAAAGAAGCCATTAAAGAGAAAAGACGAGAAAATTGACGAAAGGTGTGCTGCTTTTGCACGACAACGCGGCCGTCCACAAGAGCCGCGTTGCGTTAGCTGCCCTGCATAAGGTGGGCTTCGAAATTGTGAATCACCCACCCTACAGCCCAGACCTGGCCCCGAGTGATTATTACCTATTTCCGAAAATGAAAAAAGAGCTGCGGGGTAAAAAATTTACTGCCGATGATGAAGTCAAAGGAGGCAGTTTCGGCGTATTTGCAGATAAGAAATCATTTTTTTATGGGTTAAATAAATTAATTGAAAGATGTGAAAAATGTATCCGTCTTGCAGGTGAATATATTGAAAAAGAAAAATAATTTGGTATTTTATTTCCACCCCTTATCCCCCATTACGCGAATATACAAACGCTCCCTCGTATATCCATCCTTCCCCTGCTTTCAAAAGTACTGGAGAAGATAGTCGAAAAGCAGATTCGTACTTATCTTGATGCTAATTCCATTCTTCCAAGTCAACAGTGGGGGTTCGCCCAGGATATAGCTGTGCCACAGTTTTGACACATATTACAGACGAAATTTTTAAAGCAATGGACGATAACTTGGTGACGATTTCGGTTCTTCTAGATTATTCGAAAGCGTTTGACACTGTTAACCACTCCCTTTCATTAGCTATCTTGCGCTCTATCGGTTTTGATCAAACTGCTTTGAACTTTCAATCTTACGTGGAGAAGTCCGTGTTATTGGTACAATATCAAATCGGATACGTGTTATGTACATCGGGTGTTCCTCAAGGTAGTATTTTGAGCCCTTTATTATTTGCAATTTACAGCTTTCAACTTTATGCTGATGATACTCAACTTTTTTACTCATTCCATTCTTCTGATGTTGTGGCAGCTGTCGCTAAAATTAATGATGATCTTGAAGGACTTGTCATTGAATCTGAACGCCATTCTCTCTCTATCAATTCCAAGAAACCAGCGGTGTTAGTTTTTGGCTGCATTAAACAAAGAGGTTTGGTCTTGCTTCAGGTTCGTATTGGCAATGTACTCATTCCCCATTCTAACTGTTCTAGAAATCTTGGCCTTTATCTTGATACGATTCAAAAACCCCGCTACGTTTCTGGACTCATTCGACGAGCTTTTTTCTCTTGTGCTTTCTCAATTTTTTTTGTGACCACGTATACTTTCCCTGTCTTGACAGTGTGGATAAGCTGCGCATACAGCGAGTTCAGAATGCTTGGTCCGAGATTTATTTACACTATTCGTCGATATGATCATGTTTCTCATGCACTTAAATGGGCTCATTGGCTTAATATTTGCGGTCTAATATCTTTACACTCAATTGTATTATCTCATAAAAAAACCCAGTTATTTATATCGCAAGATTGTTTTAAAACGGATGTTCATAACGTTAATGTTAGGAGTAGGGGCCTTTTTCAAGACTCCTCTACAGCATCAACTGCAGTTTTCAAAAGATTTCGATCATTCCGATATAGTATTGTGAGTTTTGTTGTCACAACCCTATTCCTGCATCCCACTTAAAATTTTGTCCATTCCGTCCTTCCGTCGCAGTTTGAAGTCGTACTTCTTCTTCTGTAATAAAACATAATAAATATCATTAAAAACTATAAAAAAAATGACAACAATAGACTTTGACCCATCGGTCATGAAATAAATATCGATCACAGCTGAAATAATTCTGCTAAGAACGAAAAACTGGAAACGATTTGACATCTTTCAAGTACAGAATGGCATGGATCCTAAGGTGTGATTGATGGAGATTCTAACACTTAAGGAGGTAGCAAATTAGACTGCCCCAAATTGGAGCACCTCTTTGGTTTGAATTGGTAAATGATAGATGCACCATAGTACCACATGCAAATATTGAAAGAGAACTGGTGAAAATACATTCCAGGTTCAAATGAAATAGCACGTCATTTGTTTAACCCTTTCATATTGACTAACTCAATAGATTTTTCATCAAATCAATCTTTATATGATGAAAAAAATATATGTATCTATTTGCCTGTCAATTGTGATATAATTTACTATAATCTAAAGGAATTATTGTGACAGAAACAACGTGTTATTGTACATATTAAAAAATTAGGTGAAGGCAATATCAAAATTATTTGATGTTTTCATTAAACTTTTCTAAACGAAAATGAATTCTTCGTATTATATCCTAATGCATCCAAATCAGCAAAAAAATTCCAATATGCCTCCGCGTCCTTTTAGCCCTCTCGATTTGCTTGCATCCGGACAAAAAATCCGCAAATTAATCGTAAAATTCATTTACTTACTTTAAGAACATCCAATCACTGGTTCTGGACCTGTGAATGGTTGTTCGGACATGAGCACCTCTTGCTAACGTATCAGGGATTTTTTTGTTTTTCGATTCCAGGGTGGTTTGGCATTCATCTCAACGTAATGCTATGATGTTCCATCAGTTTCAGCTTCCTATGGCACCCCAATAAATACCAACCCGGAATCGAATTTGATCTGAAGGCAATTTGGATATCAGGTGGGTTTTCTACCGATCCATTTTCATGCAATCAGGTTAAATTGCCCTTTACACAATTCTGAATACCGATTGTTTCGACCTAGTAGATGAAGGATGAGCTCGCTAAGGTGATTGAGTTCTCCATCTCTCCCAATTTCAATGCTGGTGCCATTTGGCGTTTTAGAAGAGTATTCACAAATCAGTGGGAGATTCCTCGCTTCAATTTGGGCACAAAAGGTTTTGCAGTCCCACTGCTAGAAATGTTTACATTTTATTCCTTAACTGAAACAGAAAACGGGCAAGATCTATGCCTTTATGGTCAGTGGTACCGTCTATTCGATGTAATTGAAGATGCAGCAATGATGATTTCCTGTTTTGCTGGAGAAATTTTCCTCCTACTACATTTTGCTCTATAGGCTCCTAGGATTACTTTTAATCACAACAGAAACTGCAGCGGAGGAGACCCAGAATGGTCTTCATGGCTGATAGTTGCCGAGAATTCTTAGAAATAACATAAATGCTGATACTACACCTGATACCAAAAATCAACAGCAAAAGGGACACATTAGGGGTTTCTTCTCAAATTTTGTCGAGGATTGTTAACTCTCCAACTTTTGGCTTCATCTTTGTCTTGATAAATTCAAATTTTCTATACAATACTAAGATTTAAAACTTATTTAAGAATTGGTGTGTATTCAAAAACATTAACATTTCAAGGTTGCCGAGCATGTTTGTAATAAATTAACTGACAAGTTCTATTACTAACAAGTTCAATGTCGTGTCGTTAGATTTAGTTAATTTGACGGTGACTCCTTTCCGAAACGTTGGTATAACAAATAAGCATTTTCGGTAGGTACATTTAATTACAAAATTTTTTATTAAATTATTATTCGGACCAATATTAAACTTCGCCAAACTTAAACCGATAACATATCTTTTATAATAATCTAGATCCCCTAGTTCACAACCAATTTGAAACAGTCTGTACACAGAACGTGCATTTAGGCTATTAACTTACATTTCTATTCCATGTATAATGGCAGATTATCAATACCCACCGCTCAACTTAATATAGTTATTTGACGACCAAATAAAATCTTTATTATATATCATAAGTAATCACAGGTACAATCAAAACTTACGTGAAAAAGGTAAGTAACCAAATTTAGTCTACGACAACAAAATTGCAGCAATATTTTATAATTTACAAAATCAAATGTGATTTACGACCTTGATATTTTAGTTCCCTTTTTATTTATTTCTCAAGTTTCAACGAATACATATTTGTGGGAAATGAAACAGGTGACGTAACAATATAGTGCGCTAGCTGCTCTAGATTTAGGAGTAACGGATATAAATGAATTTACAAAGCAGTCGCCTCGGACGACGTTGTCTTTTATATCTTGTCATTTCATCTGGAAGGAATCACCCTTCTGTTATAGTAGGAAAAAGGTTCGTCTACCGCTACGTGGTACAGGTAGAACCGGAAGTAATGGTTGGTGGTCAAAAAAGACAGCGTGAGATTTCTTATGTTTTATGCGACCGATCTTGTCATTTGCTTTTGTATCTTACATATAAAGTTATAAAATATGAAGTTGAATACCGAAATAAGCCTAACATAGACCTAACATAATCTGATTTTTAAACACCAATATTGACAACAAGAACGAAAACAATGTTTACACAAATATAATTAATTTTATTTTTTATACACAGAAAGTGCGACAAAATTCTTAGTAGAACTTCCAGAATGTTTAACAGGAGTTGAATACCTTGGCTTACTTCGTTCTCGTTAGCACCTTCATCCTCAAGACCCCGACGATAAATTTAACTTGTGGGAGATGTTATATCTTCGAAGTCAAGGGGACTTCTAGAAAAAGAAATATCTGGACGGACGAATCTAAGTTTTCACGTAAAGAATTTTTTAACAGGTATTATAGTCATATTTGGGGCTTCAGTTAATCCGCATACGATTCCAGAAAGTAACCGTCAATGATAGGTTGTCTTACGTCATTTATGACAAAGTTAAAGATTTTCCTGACAATCTGCATTTGAACTTGATAAAAAGCTGTTGGTATCAACTGGATGGAGCTCCAGCTCATCGCACCCAGGAGTATTCAAAAACTCACCTTAATGTTCAAAGACCGGTGGTTAACGTGGTTAAGACCGTGGAACTGGCCTCCAGGATCTCCAGATTACATCTCTGGATTTCTTCCTTTCGGAACGTGTCAAGGATCTGGTCTAGCAGACACCGGTGAACACAGTCATGCATATGATTCGTGACTGTGAAGCATTAGTCCTGCTAAGGTTTCAGCATCTAGGGAAGGTAATTCTAATGCAGGGAAGAGATCAAAGCCATACATTATAATACAACATAATCGCCAGCAGTCTTTAAAACAATTTTCTTGGGTTTTCAAAGTAATGCGGATAATGGACAATTAAATGTAAGGGAGAAATTTTTTTTGATAACTACATAATTGTATTACTAATAATGAGTCAAAAATATCTAGTTAGGGACAAATTTTCAAAGGGAAGACATAGTAAAGAAACCTAGTATCAATTTTTCTTTTTAAAAATCCTAGTATAAACTACTCGATACATTACTGAAGTAGGTCATAACTTGCGTAAGAACAAAAAGGATGTGTGTCTGAGAGATTCACATCAAGAATCAGGGAACCCATTTCTTCGTCGATATCTCTTATCCATATGCTACACATTCTATTGTAGCTACAATATAAGATTTTTTGTCGTTATTCGTCACATCCACGATCGTCGTTCCCGTAAATTTAGCCCGTAAATCTTCGTCGAGGGCGAATGGCTGAGACAAACGAAGCATCGGCACTGTGACAGTTGAAAGGTGCGCTTCCGGTGGCGGAACAATCGCAAGTGTGCAACGGAGCGAGGAAGATTGCGCCGCTGCTGGGGCCGTGCCCATTGTGTCCCTATTATCGCTCATTCTCTCACCAACATTCCCTAAACGCATACCATGATATGACAATCGAAGGAGAAAAAAGTCGTATATGTTGTATCTAATACATAACATGTACTTACGTTTAACGTTTGAAATTGAAGTGGTGAAATAGATGTAATGCACTAATAGTTTATTTAAAAAACAATTCGATTGATAAAATATCGGTCATTGTCTAGATTTATGGTGAGTCAACCGGTTTCAACAACTTTATGAACCTTCATCATTTCAACAAATGGAATATAATTTTTGGCATTAATTTTTTTGGAAAACATATCACTCTTCTCCGAACGCATCTCAAAAAAATGCAATCCTCTTAAATATCTTCAGTACCTAAAGCTTTAAAATCAGCTACATCCTTTCCTTGGACAACTATACAATCAACAGTTCTTTTGCAAACACAACCGATTCCATCTGGTGATCCTTCTTCGAGTCCTGCTTTGAGCTTCCAGCTCACGTGTTTCAATTCTGTAAATTGGAACTGGAACCAATTGACGAAAAAATAATCTTTAAAAATTCAGAAATAAATGTGCCCAAATGGCAGGTGAACCATGAATATTGTAATCGATAATCGCATTCAAACACTGCTCACACATGAGAATATAAAGCCTGGATAATGAGCTTAATGTTGGAGTGACTAAAATAATTACAAATATTTCTTTCTAATATTTTCACTGGAATGATCCAAAAAGAACCAGAGCTGCACAGAAATCTCTTCAGCTTTTCCAGAAACCATTTATGTGATAGGGAGATAGATGGTGGTTATTGGTAGTAATGGATCAGACTTAGCATTGATTGCAACTGGACTTCACTAGTAAGTTCTCCATATATATAGTGATAGTGAGGGCCTGTACAAGTCCTTCTTGGCTTCTGAAGTTAATCGTTAGCTATTAATGAAACACACAAGATTGCAGGTGTTTTCTTAGAAATAGACATCCAAAATTCAAACACCATGTTATCAATTATTTTTATTATTATTTTTCAGGCTATGATGAGGTCTACAAAAGAAAAAGTAATCGCCAGTCATGGGATAGGGAGAACATGCAAAAAGCCATAGATGCTGTAAACAATGGCGAAGTTGGCTGGCTTAAAAGCATCAAAAAAACAAGCAAGTTGTGGGAGTGGAAAAAGACTCGGTCGTTTTGCAGTCACATTTCCGTTAGGGCTTGAAGAGGAACTAAAAGGAACTTATAAAATTGCTAGAATCTCAATTGTTTGGTTTATCATGCAATGAAGTGCGTCAACTAACATTTCAGCTTGCGGAAAAGAAGGGAATTGAGCAATTGAGTGGCTGCGTAGTTTTCATCTATGGGCCTTCAAGATATCTCACTGAGGCCGACCTGAAGCAAACAACCCCATGTCAGTAAATTTTACACGATTCTCACAGGACACCATGAAAAAACATAACCTCATTTGCACTAAAATCTGGAATATGGATGAATCTTCACTCACTACAAATACAAAAACCTAATAAAGTGTTTGCTACAAAGGGAAAGAAGCAGGTTGGTGCTCTTGCCGGTGCTGAACGTGGCCCAGATGTGACTGTAGTTTGCTTTATGAGTTCATCAGGAGGTTTTATTCCTCAGCATTCGTTACGCAAGAAAAAGGTGGAAGAATGAGCTTATTGATGGAACGCCAATAGGAACTATGGGAGTTGTACAGGATTCTGTTTGGATGACTAGCGAGCTGTTTCTGAAATGGTTGATGCATTTTAAAGAATCCTGATCCCACTTTGGAAAACAAGGTGTTGCTGCTGCTCGATGGTCACTCGAATCTTTCAAGCATGTCGATGTAATATCCATACGCCAAAGAACATGGTATACTAATGCTGGGTTTCCCACTCATTGTACTCATCCGAATGCAGCCTTTAGATGTTTCCTTTTTGGCCGCTGAAGACGTGTTGATTTGAAAGTGACAAAAACGTAACCTGGTAGGGTTGTGACCCAATACCAAATTGCTGGATTATTTACTCAGGCATATGGAAAGGTAGCTACCAATCAACATGCCTTAAGCAGCTTTCGAAACACAGGAATCTGGCCCTGTGATCCAGACATCTTTTCCGACCATTTATTTCTTCCCTGCACTGACTACTGACAGAGTCATTGACGGAGTCGATGAAAACAATCCCAGGAAGTACTCGGAGAATATAGCCACCACTTTCTGAGTAAAGGTGATACTATCCCAACTCCAAGCTCAGAATAATGTAAAACCAATTGACTTATCACCAGTGCCATGTGCTTCTCAGTCCAGCAAGAAAAATAAATCATGAGGGATCTCAATTACTCACAAGCAGTCCTTATTTAGAAGAAAGTAAAGCCGAATGCAGCGGAAAAAAAGTCGAAGAGCGTCGTGCTACAAAACGGGCTGAAAAGAATTTAGCTGCAATGAATAATGACGCAAATGATGACGAACCTTATGCAGATGAGTGATCAAGATGCAGCTTGCCTATGTTGTAATGGACTCTGCAGTCAACCTAGGTCAAGGGAACTGTGGATGAGGTGCATGAAGTGTTTTTGTGGGCTCATGGCGAGTGTGCAGTACTATCTGCTAGAGCAAAACATTTGTGTGTGTGTCCATTTTACCCACAGTAACTACGATAAAATGACACACTGAACCTTTGTTTAATATTTGAAAATTATTATTGTTAATAATCTTTTGAGAAATTTGTTTGCAGTAATGGATATGTAAACCGTTTGTAATAAAATATTATGTGTCAAGAATGTTGTTTATTAAAAATATCCAAATTGAAACATTTTGTTTAGGGTAAGCAAGCTCATTGAAATTTAAAAAAATAATATATCCTCATCGGAATATTCTTCACACTACTGCTAAGAAACTGCTGTGTTATTCTAACATTTTGTCATATTTTCCCTGAACCAGAAGGAACTCTTGCTAATTCAAGTTGTCCAAGACGTGTCTTCCGATTAATATTCCCAATCATCATATTCAGCTATTTAAAGAGGCTTTAGCCCATATCTGTGCGCCAGATATTTAACTCGCATCCCATTGATGTTAAGTGGTTGCCATTCAAACGTATAATCTCTCAAAAACCAATTGGATGGGCAATTTCTGAACATAAATTGAGTTTAGGAGTTGCAGTTTATAATTATTAAATTAGTCGTGTCTTGTTGAACTTTCACAAAGCATTATTTTTCATATTTTTCGCATTTTGTTTGTTGCAAATCGTTTTTGGTCAGATTCTCTGTCTTAGCTGGACACTTGGTAATATTAGCTTTGTTTGCGGAAGAGATCCCGAATAGATACAGGATATACTTGGAAGATGTTCAGTACTTTTGTATTGCGCATGCGACATCTTGGAACAACAAATT
>CM043016.1:32401281-32540025 GCA_023690525.1 Holotrichia oblita
TCTCCATTTTCTAATTTTTGCCCAGTTCTATAGTAACATTGAATTATAAATATTTTATGTTCTAATTCTAACATTATAATAAAATAATTAAGAAAATATAAACGTCAATTATTTTAATTTAAGTTTGACAACTGTCAGAATTTGAAGTTCTGAACAGCGTCGCATTTGCACCAACCTATGATAACTAAACTGACAAAAAAGCCTACTCTGATGAGGAAAGATTTTGAAGGCGCGGTACTAGCTTGGTACGATTCAATAAATAAGTCAAGTATGAAAGAAAGAAATCAGGGAATAAAAAAGCTATACTTGTATGATTGGTGATTTAGTATACAGGGTGTACCAGGACGAGCTTACGTTAGCCGTTTCTCAGCAGCTAAAAGCAAGTTCCATACTTGTAAATTTGCAGAGTTATTTTAGGCATGCGGACAAACTTTTAGAAAATATTAGTACATATTTTCTATTTCCGGTTTCGCCGGAAGGACAACCAACTTCATTTTTTTAAATGGATTACCCAATTTTTTTTCAAACAATTGAATTCAGCAACAAATTTGGCGTATAGATCATTTATTTCGACTGGTGTAAACATTACCGTTTTATAGCTAACTTGATTTTTATGAAAATTTTATCAAATGCATCGTAGTACTTAGTGACGTATTTCTTCGGTATGCAGAAGAGTTGATGAATGATTATTGGAAGTTAGACAGCCACTAAGATGGGCTATTGAAAATTATTTTCACTTGTGTGCAAATACTATACAGGGTGTTAGTGTTTACCGATCTAATAGGTTAAGAATTTCAAACACTAATAACTTCTAAATTTAAATGAAACACCCTGTATATTTTTATCGTAGACGGTAGAAAATTAAATTCTTCATCAAATGATATTAGTGCAAAGTTCTGTAAATTTATTATACGATTACCTCGTTGGAAGAAAGCAATGCGTGGTGGTCGATAGTCATGTGTCTAATTTTGTATACACAAGTTCTGGCGTCCCACAGGGCTCGATACTTGGCCCATTACTGTTTTTCTACCTATACTTCTGCGATGGCTAACTGTTTTACCTTTTGCAAATGTCATTTTTATGCAGATGACACGCAGGCGTATTATTCTTTTCCAGTATCCCAGTTAGATGTAGCATGCAAACGTCTAAATACTGAGCTGTCTAAGCTTAGCGAATTTGCCAAATGTCATTCACTACATCTTAATCCGAAGAAAACCGATCTAATTCTTTTTGGTCCGAAAAAAATAGACGCGACAATGATCTCCGCGCTAAAATCAATATTTTTGTTGAGGGTGAAAGAATCGAAATTAAAGATAATGTTAAGAGCTTGGGTGTATTGGTGGACTGCGACTTGAATTTTTAAGGAACATAGTAAGGTTTCCTACAGCGTGCTTATTCAGCTTTAAAGCTTTTATATGTAAACAGGGCTCTCTTAAATGTCAAGACCAAAAAATTACTATGTGAAACCTTAGTTCTTGCGCTGGTAGATTATTGCGATTCCTTATATCAGGCATCTATATCCTACGAGAGTGCTCGTAAACTACAAAAATTGCAAAACTCATGCATACGGTTGATATATGGAATTAGACGACGGGATCATGTGACAGATAGGCTGTATGATTTGAGGTGGTTGAACATGAAACACCGGCGCCTATTACACTCTGCCACATTATTTTTACGCAATTGTCCTCACAGGAAAGCCGCCATATCTCTATGAGAGACTTTCTTTTAGAAGTGATGTGCATAACCTCAATATCAGGTTTAAGGGCACCCTTACTCCTCCAATTCATAGATCTGAAAATTTCAAAAGTGTTTTTCGTACCAAATATCGCACATTTATAATAACATACCACAAGAATTTAGAACTCTGCGGTCTGCCGCCTCCTTCCGTCGTAAATTTTGTCTCCATTTGTTCTAGCGCAGGTATAGTGTTGCTTTTGAGGGAACTTGGTTTTTTATGTTGTATTTAAGATTTATATTAAATTATGGAAATACACTCATTTTTAGTAGAGGCAACTTCTCTCTCTCTTTAGGTTTAGGCTTTAGGTTTAGAAAATGGTTGAGTGGAAGAGCAGATGCCAACTTTTAGTGACGCATCTGAACTCCGCCATATTTCCTCTTATCAATATTATTAATATAGAAATACTGTTGATTTTTTGTTATAAGTATATACTGGAAATAAAGACGCTATTATTATTATTATTATTATTATTATTATTACATTTTCCTATTCTTAAAATGAATATTTTATTAGCTATTCGCAATTTATGTGAATGTAATCAGAAACTTCCTGTGAGCACTAAAGGTGGCTATGAAAATTCATCACGGTTTTAGCGTATTGTCTAATTTTCTAATAACAGTTCGATAGCGTGTTAATAAACTTCCCAGTTTATCACAAAGTTCCTAATCTAGTATACGAAAATGTCACGTTTAGGATTGACAAATCAGGATTACCTGAATTTATTGATGATTTATGGAGAGTCCGGAAAAATTTTAAGTCGAACATGTGCTTTATTTCGACAAAGGTATCCTGACAGGCCAATTCCATCTAAAGATGTAGTGCGACGGTTAATTAAAAATTGTTAGAAATGGACAGTTTATGCCAAAATTAAAAAAAAAAATTGATGACGAAGTAGTTGAAATTGATGTTAGGGATATTTCTATACCAACCCCACTGCATTTCTTCGAGACATAAATGGAGACCATTTTCATACCAGCAGCTACAGCACTTACATCCGCAAGATTTCTTAAATAGGGTCAATTTTTGTGAATTCTGCACCATAGCTCCACCATAGCCTCTTTAATAAACATAACAGTCATTCAGACAACTGCAGAGGAAACAAGAGAAAGAATACGAGTATCAGTAAATTCATTAACAGAAGCGCAAATACAAAAGGTCACTAGTAATCAAGTGCTAAAACGAATCAATAAATGTTTGGAACTGAACGGGGCTAATTTTGAACAAAATTTGAAATAATGTATTACTTTTTAATACTTGATTTATTCATTCTTAACATAGTTTTCTTTAATGTTATCTTGGTTACCAAATAAATTTTACTATTCTGTTTCTTCTTTACTGGAAAAATATATTTGTTTTTTATTTCTTTATTAACACGCTATCGAACTGTCATTAGAAAATTAGACAATACGGTAAAACTGTGACGAATTTCCATAGCCACCTTTAGTGCTCACAGGAAGTTTCTGATTACATTCACATAATTTGCGAATAGCTCCTAAAATATTCATTTTAAGTATAGGGAAATGTAATATCATTTGATGAAGAATTTAATTTTCTACCGTTTGCGACAATATACAGGGTGTTCCATTTAAAATTACGAAGTTATTAGTGTTTGAAATTTAACATATTAGGTCGGTAAATACTAACACCCTGTATAGTATTTGTACACAAGTGAAAATAATTTTCAATAGCCCATCTTAGTAGCTGTCTAACTTCCAATAATAATTCATCAACTCTTCTGCATACCGAAGAAATACGTCACTAAGTACTACGATGCATTTGATAAAATTATCAGAAAAATCAAGTTAGCTATAAAACGGTAATGTTTACACCAGTCGAAATAAATGATCTATACGCCAAATTTGTTGCTGAATTCAATTGTTTGAGAAAAAATTGGGTAATCCATTTAAAAAATGAAGTTGGTTGTCCTCCTGGCGAAACCGGAAATATGTACTAATATTTTCTAAAAGTTTGTCCCCATGCCTAAAATAACTCTGCAAATTTACAAATATGGGACTTGCTTAGTTGCTGAGATACGGCTAACGCAAACTCGTCCTGTTACACCCTGTATAGGGCACAAAGCAATATTTATTTTTGCGTGTTGGGTAGTCAAAATTCATTTTAATTTCTTCCGACTTAATGTTTTCAAAACTAATACCTCAAATATCTATAGCGAGTCAGAACACAAAGCTGCTCGAAATATGGTCTAGAGGATAGAATCCGCGGAGCTCCTACCATACATCCTAATTATCCGTTTTTGAAGGACAAAGAGCCCCAGAAAGTCAGTCCGTATCTCAATCTGGATTCCACATACTTAAAATAAAACAATCGACATACGTAATTGCCCAATTCTGTATAACACCAAAGCCAGTTTACCTTGCAATTGTTGGAAATGCTCTTCCCATCTCAGACGAGACTCCACCGTTACTCCAGGGAAATTAATTGAAGAGCATTATTTCACCACTAAATGGAACTTCAAAACCATCCTGATTGTGCGCCGAGGATGCACCACACCAACACTTCATACCGTTAACAACGTCCATTATCGCCAATGAGTAAGTAATCCCGATAACATGACGCTTGTGTCATCTCCGAATATTGTAGCTGCTTACCGCGGCCAATTTTCAGTATCCAGATCGTTGATAGGGAAAACTAGCCTAAAATGGCACACCAGGGTAAAACGACACACCGCAATTGTTCATATTTCCCGCTGAAATATATCTAGTGTGAGTGGGGTGGGTAGTAAAGTTTGTTACAGAGATATCACAGTCGCCATTGCAGTGTTGTGCTGACGACGTCAACCGAGCAGCAAATCAAATAAGTTCTCAATGTTAATCTGATTAGTGTTTGTAATTTTTTTGTACGAGGTAGTTTTTTGGGTAAAATGACATACCTCTTCTTGGTCTAAAATAACATACGTACGTTATTTTAGGCGAATGGAAGAACTGCATGATGTTCGATTTCTCCACAGGTAGGTATGGTTGGAAAATACCAGCGAAAAACTAGCCGGCAGAGCTAAACGGAGGCTGGTATGCAGGAAGCTATAAACGCCAAATTTGCATGTTTGGATTGACCACTTCAGAGGTCAGCATTGGTTTGATATTGAGAGAATGCGAGCTAGTTTGGACCGGCTAATTAGTTTTAGAGCAAGAAATCCTGACACACCTCATCCATCTCCTGAAGCATTCAATAAGCCTAAGGTTCAAAAATTCTTAGATCTATTAGAACGAACACTAACAGAATAATCCATCAGTTTTGACCGCATCTTCAATGTTGATGAGTCCCAAAAAATTTTAGCAACAAAAGCTAGAAAGCAGATACGAGCAATAACAAGCACCGAACGTGGGATCTACACCATAGTTGCTTGTTGTGTGAACCCTGTTGGCATTTTTATACCATCGGCTCTAATATTTGCGAGAAAGAATTGGAAATCGGAGTTAATCGATAGCTGGTATCTACTCTTGGTTTATGTCAGGAGTCAGCGTGGATGATCGGAAAATTTTTCTGAAAATGGGTCGAACATTTCCTTAAATTGACCTAAAGCTCCAAAGAAAACAAAACCTTGCTTCTCCTCGATGGGCATTCAAGCCATAAGAATTTGGATGTTCTCTTGCTTTGCATATCACCTCACTGTACGCACGATTACAGCCTTTGAATATTTCGTTTTTCGGACCATTGTTGAAATTTTACAACCAGGCTATTATAGCCTGGAAAAATAATCCTGGACGCACCGTTACAGCATACTAGGTAGTAAAGCTGTTCCGCAAAGCATACGAACGAACTGCAACTATGGAGAATGCTGTCAGTGGATTCAAACAAACAGAAATTCACCTTTTCAACGCAAACATTTTTCCGGAATAGATGTTCGCTGCTGCTGCCATCACCGACGTTCCCGTTTCAAATGAATCTGAACATTTGCTACAACAGCAAATGGAGATAACTTAAACATTAGCCGAGTTTCTATTGAGGACATTGTTCCGGTACTTAATGTATCAATATTTCTTAAACGAAGAACAACTCGCATCAAGCGCCAAGGAACTGCCGTGCTGAATTCATCACCAAATCTTGATCTGAAAGCTAAAGCTGAATAAAAACGTATGAAGTTGGAATGGAGTGCGAAACGGAAAGCTGTAACGAAAAATTTGTGAACAGGTGCAAATAAACAGGTAGAAGTTGAAGAAGTTGTCGAAGATGAAGAGGACGCTGCATACATTTATTGCAATGGGTTGCGCGGACGTTTCGCCCAGAAAGAAACAATACATTTGTTAACTGTGTGGAGAATATACCAGGAGCAGGAACAATTGAAGAATCTATATATCATAGAGATAATTTCAGTACTTGTAATATTCATGTACATATGGCACATTTTATTTAAAAATATGTCATTTTAGGCCACTTTCCCCTACACCAGGAAGAGCGTAGATGAAAGAATTGAGGTTTGGGGCACGCCGCATTTTAAATAGATATTGGGAAGGAAAAACACTTATTAGTAGAGTCATTCTCTCCATTTACACAAACATAACTCTTGTGGTTCCTCAGATAAGACTCCAGCAACTTGTTAGAAATATCTCGTTTGCCCAAAGGCGAGATATTATTTAACAGAGTTTGGTGGTCAATAGCATTAAATGCCTTATTACTAACCAGTATTGAAAAATGTTTAATATTAGATACCAGCTTCTCAGCATTGCGAACACTTCAGCTTATTTATCGATGTACACTGGCTTGCAATAAAATCTCGTACACCTTAATGTCAAGCAAGCTTATTTTTTAAGATTATTTTTCAATGTAAGCTGACTTTAGATTTGACAGATGTAACAGATTTTGCATAAAGGTTATGGTGAATTATAAAAGTAATGTAGTTTTGAAAATAAAACGTCAAATTAGAAATGTCACAAAAAGGTGAAATCAATCTAGGTAAAACTAGGTGTACGAGATTTTATTGCAAGCCAGTGTACATACATTGATAATTCAGGAAATTATTTGACAGCTAACAAGGGAACATCGACAGATGTCATCTAGTGATTTTTATAAATATTTTGATTCAGATTTCAAATCGAAAGAAAACCATTTTCTACATAAAAACCTTCTTTTGATAAATAAGAATAGAAGATATTAATTTTTAAAATTGAAAAAATCGCTCAAACTTGAGGGGGGCGGTGAGGCATTTGTGACTCAGTTGAGCGATTTTTTAAATTTTTGAACTCGGAATTTTTCTGTCTGGCAATTGATGATGTTTCCTTTTCCCGATTTGCTGACGTTAGTCAATAATGCACACTACAGGTTTATTATAAAAGATATTTTGCTCAGTAGAAAGAAATATTAATACGTCCTGGACTTTTCTTAAAAACGTCAATATATCAATAACTGTTACTAAGCTCACACTTCAGTTCTACCACTCTAAACATTTAAAAGTCAAGCAGAAAATTGTTTTTCCAAAGCTGCTGTTTGTGCACATGTCATAACGATTCAAAGAACTGTTCGAGAAAATGGCAAAAGTAAACAAAATTTTACCAATGAAGGTTGTCGAATAAAAAGCTCCATCGAAAGAAGAATGATACGTGCAGAATTTCATCTGTTTATAATATAAATAAGCAATAAAATAAAAAATAATTACAAGGTAAGTATATACTAATTATTATATCTGCTATTATTTCACGAGGAATATATGATAGAATCAGTAAAAATGTGCTACATTTTTCCAAAGCGATGCCTACAAGATTAATTAATAATACATAACACACATACCAACGCTTAATTAAACTTAAATAAGACTTACATCAGAATCAAATTCCTTACATTAATCCGGCGAGTAATACGAAGCAATAAAATTAATTCATCGAATGAATCACAGTTATACGCGTTAATTTAAGGAAGCTATTAAAAAAAAGCCACGTTATAGCGGCAAAACGAATCATCATTACACTTAATAATCTGTAGTAGAATAAAGACACATAACATTAACATCAAAACCCAATATTGTGTGCGCCCATCAAATTCAACTATACACTAATAACGGAAAACAAAGCAATAACTCGCAGTTCACAATCCCTAATTGACATGTATTTCAATTTCTTGAATATATAAACGCAGTTTAATGAACGCAAAGTGCGTTAAATGTATTATTAAACTATTAAAATTGCTGTAATTTCACCCAATTATCCCGCCATCATTTCTGTCAGATTTATCAGTCATTATTGCCGCTAACTGTATTACCGACGTCGCTGAAGTTCGTTTGATGCGGTATCAAATACATCTTGTCGTTCAGAGATGGCGCAACCGACTAATAAATGCGAATTTATTCTGAATAAAATTTGATATTTCGCTTGTGCTTGCAGAATTGACAAACACGATATATGCCAATTTATCTTATTGTGCGGACTGTATTATTGCATCTCGTAGTTTGTTAAAAACATGTGTCACGCGATTCTAACATTTTGATTGCTTTTTTTTGCCGATTCTGAGAACTTAGTATTACACGGAAGAAAATACACGGGTATTGGTCGGTAATAAATAATAATTTCGTTTTAAAATGTATATTTTGATGATTTTAATTATAGAATAGCATGTTCTAATGTATGTAATTTCGTTTAGGCTATTGTGCAAAACTCTAAACAAATTATGGGCGCAATAATATCAAATTACTGTAGATGTATAAATAGTTCATGACCGTTTTTTTAAGTTAGGACCTTGCCATTGTTAAACGATAAATCGATTAACTTGCTTCATTTTGTTGAAGTGTTAGAATTAAAGCATCTGAACTAATGTATTGTAGGTTTTTGATTCAATTAAAGTGCTATTTTTAAAATAAATAGATCATTACTGTCATAATTAGAAACATAATGATGTTCAGTTCAAAATGATAAAGTAACTGATTCAAACAGAATGTCTATTTGCACTGGATAATTGCAAATTGAGACGATTTAAGTCCTTAAATAATTTTGCAATTTGTGCAATTTCTTCAGTAGAATCAAAGTTCATATCATACGTTCTCTTCTCTTCTCTTTTTAAGATTCTTTTGCCGTAAATAAATCCCTATTCTCAAAACTATAACAAATGGAAGTTTTAATATAAATACATATATACAATACATGTTTACAAATTTTTAAATTTGAAATATGAAAGAATTATTTTAAAAGAACTGATTAGCGAAAGATAGAATGAGCCCAACTTCAGAGGTGCAATTGCAGTTCAGTTTTAGAAGAAGACACGTCATTCACATCATATTTTATCTTTACTCTCATACCTTTAACATTAGAATGGAACTGTATCAACTCAGCATTGTTGTCTATACACATTCTACAGCAATATAGAAATAATTTCATTATTAAATCATTTACTAACCCCTCCATATCGACGGTTATTTGTTTGACGCGCCATCAATTCAAAAACAGTCGAACCGCGAGAATTACACACATATGCTCTATCACCAACTATTAAAAAAAGAGTGCTAAAGAAAACGTTTTCGTCTGAATTCAGAAAAACTTTTGGTTTCTGGATGTCAGAGCACATTTTTGGGAATGTTGAACAGTGGAATAACACAACTAGACACTCACCTGCTTCCTAAAGAAAGCACTGATGGTGGCAGAAGAAGTAAACATCTGGCTAGTAGTAGACAAATTGTTATGGATCCTGAAGATAGTTATCTTAAGCATATCTTTAATACCTGCTGTAATCTAAGTTTTGTTAGTCTTCGTACAGAAATGTCTTATTCAGTTATCAGAAAAAAATAAAAGCTTGTAAAGATTGAGGAGAAAACCAAACTAATGATCTATAAATTTTGTACCAATACCTAATTAGGTACTAATACATTTTGCTGCTGACACCACATTTTGATTCGACTGCAAAAAAAATTGTTCTACCCAAACTATTCGATCAACAAGCATATTGTACCCGACAAATTTATTTGTATAACTTTTTAGTTGTACTGGGTAGTTCATCAAGCAAAAATAAACTCGTCAACTGTAGAATTCTTTTATCGGAGAGAAAATGGATTCAGCAAGAGATGAAAAACTATAATAAGGTTGTTCTGCCATCTGGTTGTAATACCCTTATCGAAATTATGTGTGGAAAGTCGAAGTAATTTTATCCATTATAGGCTCCTTTTTTATTCCATCCTATTGGGTTTTGGACATGTGAACGGCAAACAACCCTAAACCCAAAGAAAAAGATTGACATAAATCAGTTATTTAATGTACAGGGTGGCCAACTAAGAATGTCCCTCGGCCATGTCCCAGGAACGGTTTACAGTACAACTATGGGAAAAAAATATTACTGACTAAAATGACCCCGGGAAACATCTAGAAATTATTTAGAAAAGCGTAGGATGACCGCTAGAGGGCGTAACTGATCACCAAAAATTTTAATTATTTTTGTACGCAAAATTTACCAACTTAAGGTCTATCATAAACATGAAAATCGAAATTTATTGAGAATTTTACATATTTTACATCGGACAATTTTTTTGTATTTTGTCAATTAAGGGGCGAGGAGGTGGGGAAACTTGAAGTAATGTTTATAACTTCAGTTCTGTTGAACCGAATTTTGCAACCTTAGTCTCGTTGAAAACAGCATTAATCTTCCAATATAATGCTTACAAATTGGAACCGATCTAATATGTGACGTGCATGCTAGAGGACGCTGTTTAAATTTTTTCGGGAATTTTGTTTTTTCACGAAAATAACATACATTTTTGACAACAAATTAAAAAAGTAGGTCAAATTACCAAGAAATTAGCGAAAACCGGGGGGAAAAACGTGTGGATGGTAAAAATGTCTTGTCTGTCTGTAAATTTAAATTATTCTGCTTCCCGTGAACGGAATTTAGCAAATTTGGTCTTATTAGAAAGGATTTTCATTGGCCTATGTTTAGTGATTCAAACTGTTTAATATTGTTTCGTCCATTACCGCTAGAGGGCGTTAAGGAAATTTAAATATCTAAATTTTATGATTTTTGAAAAGAACAGTGTGTGGAAGGTTATATTTATGCTCATACTATAAAATAATGAATCGAAAGCTTAAGATTCTAGTGAAAAGAACAACAGAATAATTCAAATAAACAAAAAAGAAAACAACATAATAAAGTTAATATTAGTGGCGGCCTAAATCTTGAAGTTGTCTCACATTATTTTTTATGCAAACTTTCAGGCTACAACAAGTGGATAGAACTACTGTTTCTATTTCTGTTTTAGAAATACTTTGAACGATATTTCCTATTTCTACAATCAAGTTATTACGAGCAGTTGATCAAGTTGCAAAAATAAGATATTTTTTTCGCCCCCACAAATAAAAATCTAAACAAGTCAAATTTGGGATCCGGGGTGGCCATGAAAATAAACTGGCGTGTTACATCAGGGGACAGAAAATTGCGAATATTTACGAATAAATGCACAACACACTAATCATATTGAAAAACATAATGTTGCGTTGTTTGGTGATTAGTTACGTCCTCTAGCGGTCATCCTACTTTTTTCTAAATAATTTCCAAATTGTTTCTCAGGATCACTTTAGTCAATAATATTTTTTCCCAAAGGTATACTATAAATCGTTCCTGAGATATGGCCGAGCGACATTCTTGTTTGACTATCCGGTACACTATGGGGATGCATGGAAAGACGGTAGCATCCTAAGATACAGATAAAAAATCGATAACAGCAACACCACAAAATTAAAAACTACCAATATAAACACCCCCTCTTCTAGTATACAATGATTGTTAATACTAGAAGACATCCCCTCTTCTAGTATTAACAATCATTGTATTTTGAGAGTTTTTAATTTTATTTATTCATTCGGTATTTTATTGATGATGAGGTTCCATGAGCTCTTAAACCAGCTGTTTCGAATTAATCAATTAAATGTGTTCATGTTAGTGTTATCGATTCTTTAATTCAAGTCAGTTTGTGGATCAATTTGTGAAGCAAATTCGTGAAATTGGATCCTTATTGGACAAAACAACCCCTTCACGTTCTCCTCCAGTGCGTTCAGTCGAAAACATTGCTGCTATTGTCCAGAGTATGCGTGAAAATCAACTCGTCATCGTTCTCAAGAACTGAACATTTCTTGCATGAATTTTGCATGAAGACCTCAGTATACAGGCTTAGAAATTTCGATTAGTCCTAATAAAATTAAAGCCTTATGATAATCTGATACGTTTTCGGTTCGCCCAATGGGTTGGAGATCGCTTAGCCGAAGATGAGCATCATCTTTTCAGATAAAACCCATTTCCATATCGGAGGCTATATCAATAAGCAAAATTGTCGCATTTGGAGATCAGAAAATCCGAACGTCATAATTGAAAAGCCGATGCACCCAAATCGAGTTATTGTTTGGTGTGGTTTTTGGCACGGTGGCATTATTGGGCTATTTTTCTTTGAGAATTAGCAAAGACTCGCTATGTTCAACGAATACTTGTTCAACAAAGTTTGGTTGCAAGAAGACAGCGCTACTTTCCACACAGCCAACGTAATAATTGAGCTTTTGGGCACCGTTTTGGAAAATCGAATAATCAGCCGAAATTCGGATTTTAATCGTCCGTTGCACTATTTGT
Source organism: Holotrichia oblita (assembly GCA_023690525.1). Classification (NCBI taxonomy): domain Eukaryota; kingdom Metazoa; phylum Arthropoda; class Insecta; order Coleoptera; family Scarabaeidae; genus Holotrichia; species Holotrichia oblita. The sequence continues at coordinate 32,413,565 of CM043016.1, forward strand.
TGTGGAGAACCGTTAAAGAAAATGTCACGCTAACCATCCAGAGACGATTGAAGCCTTGAAACACGAAATCGAAGTTGGCATTTATAAAATTCAAGCCCAAACGATGGAAGCAATTTATAGTTGTGATAACATGTACATACGTGTGAAGTTTTTCTTTTTCTACTATTTCTACGAATAGTTGATAATTCTTGCAAAATATAATAAAAGTTTTGTGTTAAATTGTTCTGTTACACTGAACGATTAAATTAATAAATTGCAATCTTTAAACCTCATTTTTACCCAAAAAAATTACCAATAATCCATGTCGGCATAAACATACGACTTACCTTCTTAAATGCAAAGCATTTACCAGGCAAATTACAGCGTTTTGTGGTTTCATATTTTATAAATAATACCATATAACTTGTGTACACTTACATGTGATTTTGCCATTACCCAGTGTATACTAATATTACGTATTTCGAAAATAGTTTTAATATTGTATACCTAGGATGTATTTCAATAATCCGAAGATAAACGTGCATTTACGTTAACGTCTACGATGTTCGTTCTATACGGTTTATCCACATCCTTTATAATGGGACTTTCATTGAACGGATCTATCGAAAACGCGGTAAATAATGTGATGCAGCGGCCGTTCAAAGTTAAATAACAATAATCTGTTTTCGTGTGGACTGATGATTATGTCACATTAGTATGGTGTTAACAGTTATTAATGTTTCAGAACAGTGATATTCAAATTCTTACATATACAGGTATGTATTCTGGATAACAGCCCTAACAGGTTAGGCATTAATACTTAAAATATTCCTATAATTCTCAAGCCTCAAGTTTAATTAATAGGCATTAAAGGAACTTGTCATATGCAACACGTATGGGATAATTTCGTATACGTATACATACATATGGAGCAACCTTTATCGTTAGTATCCTTATTAATTTAATTTCCTGTGTCTTAAATTAACTCGCACAGAAACGGCACATTAACGTCTTGATTAACGTCAACTTGAACTTCCTTGCAAGTACTAGATTCTACTCGCGACGCATATAATATCTACTATTTGAATCTTATTGCTTATTCATGATAAACGTTGCTTTTGATTAGTTCTATATCGATATTAGACTACGATCAAATTCACACTAACATAAATGGAGAAGTTATAAATGTAAATAAAATATAAAATTCCATTTCATGATATGAACTACATAATCAATAGAACATATTGGCAAATTAATGGGAGCCGTAATAGGAAACCAGCTGGCAAAATCTCTGTTTCCAACAAAACAAAGCTACGGGGACTGCAATCTAGTCATATCGCACCCTTGCTTCAAAAGTGACACAACTCAAAAAAACGTGATTTTTGAGTTATTACCAAGGTTAAATTGAGAACACACTACTCCATCAATTATAAAAAATGACTTAACTTAATCTCAGAATGTGCCCACTAGATGGCACTTGTGTCACTTTTAACCTTCGTCAAATGATCATAATAGCTACTGCAAAAGTGACGTATTAACAATTGTGCTCCGAGTCTTGTGATAGGAAGGTGTGCGGGGAAAAATTCAAAACTGTACTTTTTGAGTTGTGTCGTTTTGTCGATCGTACGTAGTGGGTTTCGAGCAGAACATTTAGAGTTAATTCAGTTTTGTTGTCCGAAGTGTCAATCAGAAGTGGTCGTATTTTTAGTTAAATCACTTTAGCTGAGCAAGGTAACTAAAAACTCTTAACGCATTGTGAGATATGTCACTTTTGATGATTTCTAGGTCCTGGCAATTATGCATTCTTCAAGTCGAGCAGCTACAATTGTAAAACTGGCACTGGCAAAGTGCACACAGGAGGATTATTCAACTAATCCGCTAACAGAATCTGGCAATCTGTCGTCAGATATTGAAAATGCTGACAACATGGCAACCGAACAACCTAGCCCTTCATATTTATCACCTGCAATTCAATCTATTTTAATGGATTCAGCCGCTACCTGTGTTCACACTAATGAAAATTCTTTTTATACAGTGTCATATAATTCTGAGTGTCCTAACATTGTGCGTTTGACCAAACGAAAAGAACACAATTACAGCTTATCTCCTATAGATAGTAATGAAAGTGACATAGACGATTCAGATGCCGATCCGAATTTTACTGACACTTCCTCAGGTAGTAGAAGTAGTTCTTCTGACGGCGTAAACAGTTCTTTAGATAGTGCAGACCATAATGCAGATGAACATGCTAAAGTTGAAGAAGAAAAAGGAGAGAAAAAAGGAAAAAGAAAGAAGAGAAATCCTGAAGGTTGGCAGATTAAAAAGACTAAACTATTGAGGAATTCCGGAAAAGCCTATCTATCGTCATCAAAAACTAAAAAACCATTTTCTGCAAGAAAAGTACGTCCACCTTGTGGAGAGAAATGCAGATTAGCTTGCAGTCAGAAAATAGGTAACACAGTCAGAGAGGAAATTTTTGCAAATTACTGGAAACTTGCTAGTATACAGAGGCAAAGGGAATACCTTGCCCATACTGAAGCTATAAAACCAAAATATCGATACTCAATAACGCAAAATTACAGAAAAATGAATTCGGCATTTTACTTTGAGGTAAATACCGATCGTATTAGAGTCTGTAAAACAATTTTTAAGGCTACACTCGACATTAATGACAGGCCTATTCGGACTGCACTAATGAAAAAAACTGAAACCGGATTCCTTGCTTGCGATATGCGAGGAAAACACGGAAAACAACCTACTGTCGATCCTGAAATCAACAAGAGTGTAAGAAAGTTTATTAATGCTATACCAAGAATAGAATCACACTATTTAAGAGCTCAAACTACACGCGAATATATTGATAGTAGTAAAAGTTTAGCAGATCTCTAACGTGATTATAAAGAAGATCGTGAGAGACAGCAGCTACCATTTGCAAACTCAGTCATGTTCAATCGTATATTTAATGGAGAATTTAATATTTCATTTTATATACCGAAGAAACACCAGTGCGAACTCTGCGAATCGTTTCAAAATGCAGATGAAGAAGGAAAACAAAAATTACTTGATCGTTATAACTTGCACCACAAACAGAAGGAACTGTCTCGTAAAGAAAAGAACGCTGATAAAAACAACACGTACAACTCCGTATGTTGCTGTGTACGACTTACAAGCAGTAATGCCAATACCAAAAGGTCTAATTTCAACATTTTATTATACAAGTAAACTTAACTGTTACAATTTTACTATCAGCGATTTAAATGCCAAACATGTCGAATGTTACTTTTGGGACGAAACAGAAGCAAAACGTGGTGCAGTGGAAATTGGAAGCTGTGTATTGCGTTACCTTAAGATGTTAGTAGAAAACGCCAGTAATACAGAAGATGTGGAAGTTATTTTCTATTCTGATAATTGCTGTGGACAACAAAAAAATAAATTCTTGCTTGCTGCATATTCGTATGCAGTACGTACATTAAAAATTCAAAGTATTACTCACAAATTCCTTATCCATGGACACTCTCAAAATGAGGGTGACAATGTACACAGTGTTATAGAAAAACAAGTTAAAAGGCATCTGAAATCCAGTCCAATCTATGTGCCAGACCAGTATGTTACCCTGATTCGAGCAGCAAGAAAGAACGGTCACGTCCATCAGTTAACTTTTGAGTACTTCTATGATTTGAAAGCATTGTAAGAAAAATGGGGACATAATTTTACCACCCATACTGATAAAACAAAAGTCAAGTGGCATAATATTAAAGTACTTAAAGTCGAAAAGGAACATCCTCGAGCCTCGTGTTACAAAATATTACTATAATTCGTATTTTAAAAATATTTTGGATTTAAATTAAATATTATAACTACTGTTAAGGAAAAACTTTTAGTTTGTAACAACATTAAAATACTATTACGTTACATATTATCTACCTAATTTTTGATTCTCTATGTAAGATAAAACCGTTTGTACTTTTATACTTTTCATTAAAGAAAATTATCTCCATTCGTATCAAATTCTTTGCAATTCCGAAAACTTTCGGGATGCTGCTGTGTCACAAGTCAAAATGATGTTTCTTGGTACCACTCATAAAGCTTCAAAAGTGTCACAACAGTAAACGTTTAGACGAAAAAATACATCAAAAGCGTTACAATTCAAAATAACACAGTCCGTTGTGGATTACAAGCACATCAATACTGTCACAACTAACAAAAAGGGTCCTTTAAAGGATAAGAACCAACAATTTTAAAAATAACTTTTATCATCATAGTTCTACGAGTGTACCCAATTTTATAATGCAACGACATTACCTAAGAACTCTTAGTGAAGCTGACAGGTAGTTTTTTCCGTTTTCTGAAAAACTGTGTTTTTTTAGTTGTGTCACTTTTGAAGCAAGGGTGCGATATGTAAATGATATCCTGTCTACATTTCAAAATAAACGAAGAGGCCTTGCACTATTCATTGATCTTGTACAAGCTTTTGATAGGGTGAATTATGAACTACTGCTTGCTAAGCTGAAGAAACCATAGTTATAAATAGGAGTCGCCAAGTTCTTGAAAATTTCAAGATCTTGACTTGATCTTCTCTTGATTTCAAGACAAGATCAAAACAAGAAATAATTTTAGATTTTAAGACAGGACAAGAAATTTTATGTCAATACCAATACTTGAAATATCTTGACTAACAAAGAAAACGCTAAAACGTATTTATTTGTGAAAAAGGCAATATATGTATTTTAACACAACATAACATATTTTAATTTATTGAACATATTTTTTGCTAGAACGATTCACAAAAATATAAATTCAAAATAATCAATGATAATCCTGTTGAAACTAAAGTTGCAAACTAGATTTTAAATATAAAATTTAACACATTTTTAAATCGAAACATGAGACTTCTTATGGAGTCAACGCGTAGCCGATTTCTTGGGTTTGTTATTGTTGAAGCTGCTCTTGAAAATAGCCTTTCCACAGGTACAGATGTTGCTGGCATTCCGAGAAAATCCTTGGCAATTTCCGATAACGACGGGTAGGCACTTTCGTGTCTTCTCCACCAATCAAGTATATTCTCAGAATTTTCAATTTCATACTTCCAAGATTCTGACTTATCATTATTAGCTTTCTCAAATAGGTAAGTAATATCTAAATCAAATTCGTTATCTTCTTTTTTAAGACTCAGTGCTGGTGCTGGTTCTGGTATTGGATTCTGTACATCATACTCGAATTTATTAAAGTAGCTAGCTTTAAATATTTTTTCAAATTTTTTAACTGCCTCTGATTGTAGAAGCTTTCCCTATGAAGAAGTGGAAAATGCTCCGACTTTATGTCGAGGATCCTGAATAAGAACTACCGTAAACCGGGGTTACTTGAGCCCTGGGGGGTTACTTGGTCCCTAACTGAAAAAAAGATACGAGCTTGCTTGGGGTCTGTAATTTTGATCGAACGATTGTGGTTGGGCGGTTTTCCAACAGGTAGCAGCACTAGCAACTACAAACACCGCTCGAGCGCTATAAAGTTGAGCAGGACAGTTTTTTCAGTTAAGGACCAAGTAACCCCCCAGGGCTGAAGTAACCCCGGTTTACGGTATACAATTTGTTTTGCTATAGTGTTTCAATATTTTATCTCTCGCAGCTTGAATACAATAAATTATTTGCTCATCGGTAGCGTCTCTATCAACTTTATTATCAAGTTCATATTAGCCCGTATGTCTAGTTTGTCTAAAAGTAAGTTGATTCTAATTACGACCAATGGGAGAGTGCAATATTTTTCCCCTTCGAGTATTGAAGAAAGTATTTTGAAACTTCTCAGATACTGACAAAATTTACTGATCAGAACCCATTCTTTATCTGATATCTTACAATTATTTAGATTTTCGATGTTATCGCAAAATATAGTTAAAGCATTTTTCACACTTAAACCTCATGTTAGCACCTCAAGAAATTTCAAGATATAAGATGTCAAGGAAACGTCAAGACAAGATTTTTTTAATTTCCTGATTTTTTCTCAAGACAAGACAAGACATTGTTATCAAGACAAGAACTCTTGTCTTGTCGACCGCTAGTTATAAAAGATTAGATTCATTGATCATAAAGGAGATGCCCTCAAATCAAGATCATCTACAGTATTATCTAGATCATTAAAGAGGACCAATTTTATTTATGATTTTGTGTGAATGATATAGTCTGGAGCTTGGTTAGGTATGTTTTGACTGCCACTTATGCTGACGATACAAACATATTTTTACTAATTTTTAAAAGGAGATTTCTATTTTACGAAACAATACTTAACTAAATTTCTTAAAGAAAGAAATTGAAAAGATTGCCGCAACAAAATTTACAGTGTAATCTAAATTTGGATCAGGATCAGAACGTCCAACGTCAAACATTTCAAATATTTAGATTGTCTCAGTCATTTCCCGACAAATTTGGTACCGTTGCGAATGCGGGTCAGTTCGGCTGACAACAAAGTAATAAAAAAAATCAACAAGTTGGATAGTCTAAAAGTGGTTAGAAATTTCAAAAGGAAAATCAAGTGTTAAACCAAACTGCAATTATTTAGAAAAGAATATCAACATGTTCAACTAAAGCGTCTAAGCCTTGGAGATGCTGCCGAAAAATATTCTGTTCCAAAATCGGTATTGTGATAATTACCGAAAGGTAAGTAATTTTAACATCTGTCGAACAAACTTGTCTCGCCAGAAAAATAGTAAACATGTTTCATCAGAACATTTCCAGTCAGGGTTAGACTAAAAAATTGTTTACAAGGTATCAGGTAAAGTACATTTGTTGCCCCAACCCCTCAGAAGTTCTTTAGTAATGGAAAACCGCATCCTTTTCAGGTTCATTTCCACATTTGGGAACAGCGCAAAGTTGTAGGGAGCAACGTCTGGATTGTATGGAGAATGCCGATGAAGTTTTAGTCCTGTTCTGTATACGACTTAGCTGTGACTGTTTTTTGTGCGTCCAAGACGACACGGTCCACAATTCCAGTTGATTCATCATTTTTCTTCTTTACAGATCGCGACTTTCTGACAGCTACAGGAGGGTCCTTACCATCAAAGATCCAAACTTTGTTTTGAGTCTTGGGAGGTAGATCATAATAATATAGCCAAGTCTGTTACCTGTCTGTTACATTTTTAGCGTTTCTGAGCATTAACTCACACGTCGTGTCATCTGCTCTTGAGTTAGTTAAGATTTTCATATGCAAATGATGATGTAGAATCGAACGAATTTCCGGTGCATTTAGACCTAAGGTCTATCTGCTAATATGTCACTCACTTGTCTTCGTTGAACATTGCCTACACCCAGTAATGTTTTTCTTCGTAACTGACGATCGCGGCTTTTCCGCTCTTTCAGTGTCCTCCAGAGTGAAATTTCCCCTGTGGAGAAATATCAACTATTGTAACAATTATTTCTTCTAAGTAAAACTGCTCGTATCTCATTTCGTGACCACAATGTCATAATAATAAACACTTCACACTATCATTGCTCATGAATAATTGAGTCCACACACTTGAAGCAACGGCTACTATGACCAGTAACAATCCTGAATAAATGAAAACACTTCATTACCTTATTGATGAAATTGACTTAAATCTGGATATTTATGTTAAAAGAAATAGCATTTTTAGCAGGATGAAAAAAAGTATTCACCTGCTAAACTTGACTCTTCAGCTTCAGACTGAACAGCTAGCTCTTTTACTAAAGACAACGGTAATAATAAGGAGAATGGTACACATGAAACCACCTCGAATAAAGATAGCATAAAAGCAATCAACCCCTATCAATTACTAAACACACATGCAGTACAATAAAAGTTGTGCCTTTATATGTATTATAAATATGTAGCAAAGTTCTTTCAAATAGCTTTGTCGCTTCAGTTAGGGGTGCATCGTTATTTGGAATCTGTTCATAACAAGCTTAAATAAAAAAGAGTTGAATTGTTCACTCGAGAATGTGACCATTCTTACAAGTAGTGTCGAATTAAAGTTGCATGACACAAATTATTATTTTTTTGGGTATTATTCAGCTTTATGTCTATAGGAGACATCGATCGTATGTCTTCTTTGTATCAGCCGCCCCTGATCTAACATTATCAAATTAACGTGAGTAATTTTAACGAAGTATCTAGTAGTACCAGAGAAAGTATAGCAATACATACATAGTAAGAGGAATCAGCATCACTAGTAAGTAATAAGCGGCAATTACACATTGTATTAGTTTAAAAGCGATCTCTCTTTGACTAATAGACATTGCGACCCTATCCCAACGAGGATATGTACGCGATAGTCGTTTGTCCGCTAACAAATGACGTTCGCAATGCGAATCAAAGAGTACGCTGGCCACAGCCGCCCTTGTTTTTGCGACGATCCGGTGTGTGAAAACAATGGCACATCGCTCGGACCGCATTCTGTCTTTGAAGAGCCGCTCAGGTATGCTATGCTCGGCTTGCTGCAACTATTCGTTGCAGTACAGACGTACGTCATACGGTCGTCGTTTTGTTTTGTTTTTTTTCTTTTACTTGCTTTTTTCACTTGGTCGTCGTCGTCGTCTTCTTCTTCGTTTCGAGTTTACTGCGGACGTTTTTCGTGCCGAGCGGTGATGCGATGAGAAGAAATAAAGGTTAATGATTCGTAGTTTGTCTTGCTTAACATATTAATAATGCTAGTTCAAAGTGCTTGTTGTTGACACGATTTAGAAATTAGTAGTTATTTAGTTATTTAGTCGAGGTTATTTATTTTAATAATGAAATAGAAAATCTGTCACTTCTGATTCATTTGCTTTTTACTTTTCATTCATTCATGTATCTACTGTTTAAAATTCTTGAAAATAAATTATTGAGAAAACAATCAAAAAAATTATTGAGAGGTAAAAGTAACAACGATGTTGGAAGCAAATTACATATCTAATGGAAAACACCAAAGCGGAGCCTGATAAAATAAAACGTGGATCGGTTTTCATATAAAACATAATGTCAATGACTCTATGGACAACGTGGACAATGGTCTAACCAAAACAACGTTTCGTAAATTCTCTAATGACAACATCAGTACACTTAATCACTTTTTGAATAAAGAGACTTGGTCTGAGGTTTTCATTGCAGATGAAGCCGCTAATAAAGCGGAGGCATTTCATAAAATTTTTATGTTCCACTTTAATAATTCGCTGCCAAAAATCATTAAAAAGAACAAACAAATTAAAGACAAATCTTGGTCAACTCCAGAAATAAAAAATCAAAAAGAAATACTGATACTTTTACATACTAACCTAAAAAATAATCCCTCATATTATAATAAAAACATCTACAATCTTCAAAAGGTAAAGTATAATACTTTGCTGAGTGTAGCTAGGCGCGAGTATAATTATAACAAAATAGTTAGTTCTGAAAATGTAAGTAAAGCGATATGGGGTTGTATTAACAGTGAAACCGGGCGAACCAAGACATCAGCTATGCCAGCTGTCGGGGCTGATGAGTTGAATTGCTTTTTTGTAAATCATGCGGACGAGGTAGTGAAGAGAATTCCACGTGGTAGGAAAGTTAGCGTTGATATTAATAATCATGAACAGTCAATGTTTCTTAGATCAATCACGGCATCGGATGTACGTTGTTGCATAAAAAATCTAAAAAATAAGAAAACCTTAGATATCTACGAAATTTCTACAAATCTTATTAAAAATTGTGCATCCGGTATTGTTGAGCCACTAGTTGAGATTATTAACGCTTGCTTCATGAACGGTTGTTTCCCCAATGTGTTTAAATTAGCTAAAGTTATACCTATCTATAAATCTGGACACCCAGCCTTGCCAGAAAATTACCGTCAAATTCATATATTGCCAAGTATTTCCAAAATTATAGAATATGTAATTTTAAAACAGTTTACAGATTATGTTGAGAAACACAATATCCTCGGTAATAGTCAGTTTGGATTTAGGCGTGGTAAAAAAACTTCTCTTCAGAGTCTTCTGTGGGTGTATTTACAGATCTCTTCAGGGCTTCCGATTGTGTTAACTACGAGATTCTATTGGAAAAGCTACAACTCTATGGGTTCAGGGGAATCACCAACAAACTTGTGCGTTCATATCTCTCAGACAGAAAACAGATTGTGCACCTAAATCACATACACCACTTCAAACAAAACGTGGAGTCCCGCAAGGCTCTATTTTGGGGCCATTTTTGTTTATAATGTACGTAAATGATCTGCCGTGCCATATGAATACTTTCAGCAAGTCTCTGTGCACAACCATGTATGCTGATGATACAAATTTCGGATTTATAATTATTTATTACTTTACTCATTCAACTAAATTTTTTACACACAATATATCTAATGCTTCGGAGATCTACGTATCTCCAGACTCTGTATAATCGGTTGTTTCGTTTTCATTGTTTAATTGAGCATTAAATGACATGTTCTATGCTCAATTTGAGTCGACTGGATGAAATATATTATTATTATTATTATTATTATTATTATTATTATTATTATTATTATTATTATTAATGAAAGCGTTATTGTTCATAAAAATATTGATTTTGTTCATAATTGCTAATCTGCCCAAAAATCATACAAAAAAATTATTAAAGATTAGAAGAGGACGCTATTTTTTTGGGAAAAACTAAAAATTGTTAGAATTTTTTACACATTTTTCAATATTGGTATTGGATATCTAAAATGAGATATCGCTCACAACAACAAATACTATTAACTTTGCTAATAATATCTTATCCTTACTACTACATTAATTCGACATATGTTGATCAATGTTATCATTTAAAAATAAGTAAGAATTGTATAACAAATATGTTAAACATATTCACAATATCTCTACTACTAAGCTGTAGTATTAATACATAACAGGATGTTCACAAATTAAAAGCTTTCTGTTTCTCGAACAATGCAATCTAAAATGTTTACTTTGTCAAGTATTTAAACACTCACACACATTGAAACCGTATACACTGTATAAAGATCAATATACAACTGTATATGTAATATAGTAAATAACTATACATAACATTACATATGCTGCTGTAATATCTCTGGTAGTGCGTACAACACGAAGAATACAGACGTAACACACATACGTAGATGGCATGGGAAACTACGAACACGGCGGCATGTTTTAGAATTCTTTTGTTTATTATCTTGATGCGTCATTCACTGTAACGATTCGAAAATATAGTCACCGCACACTAGCTGCCAATCAAAATCCCAAAATCGAGTCACCTTAACGGACCTTGGGCGGTGATTATTTTAAATCTGTTTCCAAATCTGTGTGTCCTATGTATTTTAAGGTTCATGAGAAAGATGTAGAAACTGAATTACGGAAAAGGGAACGAAAGCTATAAAAGATTGTCACACCTCGTTTAAAAGGAGTTGCATTAATTTATGAAATTTGTTTCAATATTTTTACATGTAATAAATTATGTCAATTTATTATAATTTTCATTGTGTAATGTATGATCTTGTCAAAATAGATGATATTCTTTGCATTTGCCTTGTATTTAGTATATAATTTGTGATTATTTACAGCAAACGTTTCGACTTTTAAATATTATATTAACCGAGAACAATGGGTATAGAACAAACTACACTCCCAACTAGAGAATCAGCAATGAAGACAGGGAAAAAGAACGAGAATGACAGAGGAAGACCCGATAAAAACATGAAAAGCGAGTGAGGAAGATTGTCAAAAACATCTGTTGTCGGAGATCTAGTACTGACACAACAGAGAAAAAACGACAAGCGCATGGAAAGTAGATTCTAATAATTGCATAACTCGCTGCAATTTTGCAAGTATTGCTCTTGCAGTATTTACCGCATATGTTACAGTAGAGAAGCAATAGCTTTGTTCGCGGACGGCATTCTGAACGTATTCGGGGATGAAAGACCTGCGCACTACAAATATGATCGTTCGCGGTAACAGAATTTTCTCACCGGTGCAAAATATTCTTTGTTCGCGCAATCCATTTTACATATTCCGAAGTAGTCCGTCACATGTTCGGTAGATCCTGAATCAAGGGCAAGAATTTTATATCCTACGCATGCGCTCTAAATTTTGATGTGAAAATACCCTATGTTCTTGGTTAAAATTGTTATTAAAGTAAAAACGTACGATATAAAGGAAAGTTTTTTATGCATCGAAATACAGATGTTATGTATGTACGAGCTTTGAATCAATTCTAATTGAGTAAAACTTTAGATGTCTGAATATTTCACATCAAATGATGATGAATTAGAAGAACTTCTTCAGGTATTAGAGGTTCCAAAAGCTCAGATAAGATCCGCAAAATACACATAAACAGTATCAATTTATAAGTCACCAAGGTTAACTTGGAGTATGTCAAAATTTAATTTGTTACAGTGGTGCCAACGTTAACTAATGAATACAACAAAAACTCGTTCGAGTAGTGTTCGCGGATGAGAAAATTCCCTCTCGTGTTCCAAGAGTCGCATGCGCAATACAAAAGTACTGAACATCTTCCAAGTATATCCTGTATCTATTCGGGATCTCTTCCGCAAACAAAGCTAATATTACCAAGTGTCCAGCTAAGGCAGAGAATCTGACCAAAAACGATTTGCAACAAACAAAAATGCGAAAATATGAAAAATAATGCTTTGTGAAAGTTCAACAAGACACGACTAATTCTAATAATTATAAAACTGCAACTCCTAAGTCCCTAATTTATGTTCAGAAATTGCTCATCCATTGGTTTTTGAGAGATTATACGTTTGAATGGCAACCACTTAACATCAATGGGATGCGAGTTAAATATCTGCGCACAGATATAACTAAAGCCTCTTTTAAATAGCTGAATATGATGATTGGGAATATTAATCGAAGACACGCGTCTTGGACAACTTGAATTAGCAAGAGTTCCTTCTGGTTCAGGGAAAATATGACAAAATGTTAGAATAACACAGCAGTTTCTTAGCAGTAGTGTGAAGAATATTCCGATGAGGATATATTATTTTTAAATTTCAATGAGCTTGCTTACCCTAAACAAAAAATGTTTCAATTTGGATATTTTTTAATAAACAACATTCTTGACACATAATATTTTATTACAAACGGTTTACATATCCATTACTGCAAACAAATTTCTCAAAAGATTATTAACAATAATAATTTTCAAATATTAAACAAAAGGTTCAGTGTGTCATTTTATCGTAGTTACTGTGGGTAAAATGACACACACACAAATGTTTTTGCTCTAGCAGATAGTACTGCACACTCGCCATGAGCCCACAAAAACACTTCATGCACCTCATCCACAGTTCCCTTGACCTAGGTTGACTGTAGAGTCCATTACAATATAGGCAAGCTGCATCTTGATCATCCTCATCTGCATAAGGTTCGTCATCATTTGCGTCATTATTCATTGCAGCTAAATTCTTTTCAGCCCGTTTTGCAGCACGACGCTCTTCGACTTTCTTTTTTTCCGCTGCCTTGGCCTTACTCTCTTCTAAATAAGGACTGCTTGTGAGTAATTGAGATCCCTCATGATTTATTTTTCTTTGCCTGGACTGAGAAGCACATGGCACTGGTGATAAGTCAATTGGTTTTAGATTATTCTGAGCTTGAGTTGGGATAGTATCACCTTTACTCGTAGTGGTGGCTATATTCTCGAGTACTCTGGGATTGTTTTCATCGACTCCGTCAATGACTCTGTCAGTAGTCAGTGCAGGAAGAAATAAATGGTCGGAAAAGATGTCTGGATCACAGGGCCAGATTCTTGTGTTTCGAAAGCCGCTTAAGGCATGTTGATTGGTAGCTACCTTTCCATATGCCTGAGTAAATAATCCAGCAATTTGGTATTGGGTCACAACCCTACCAGGGTTACTTTTTTGTCACTTTCAAATCATAACACGTCTTCAGCGGGCCAAAAAAGGAAACATCTAAAGGCTGCAGACGATGAGTACAATGAGGTGGGAAACCCAGCATTAGTATACTATGTTCTTTGGCGTATGATATTACATCGACATGCTTATGATTCGAGTGACCATCGAGCAGCAGCAACACCTTGTTTTCCAAAGTGGGATTTGTATACTCCTTAAAATGCATCAACCATTTCAGAAACAGCTCGCTAGTCATCCAAACAGAATCCTGTACAACTCCCATAGTTCCTATTGGCGTTCCATCAATAAGCTCATTCTTCCACCTTTTTCTTGCGTAAATGAATGCTGGAGGAATAAAACCTCCTGATGAACTCATAAAGCAAACTACAGTCACATCTTGGCCACGTTCAGCACTGGCAAGAGCACCAACCTGCTTCTTTCCCTTTGTAGCAAACACTTTATTAGGTTTTTGCACTGTAGTGAGTGAAGATTCATCCATATTCCAGATTTTAGTGCAATGGATATTATGTTTTTTCATGGTGTCCTGTAGAATCGTAAAAAATTTACTGACATGGGGTTTGTTGAAAGCTTCAGGTCGCCTCAGTGAGATATCTGGCTGTCTCATACGAAAACCACGCAGCCACTCAATTGCTCAATTCCCTTCTTTTCCGCAAGCTGAAATGTTAGTTGACGCACTTCATTGCATGATAAACCAAACAATTGAGATTCTAGCAATTTTATAAGTTCCTTTAGTTCCTCTTCAAGCCCTAACGGAAATGTGATCGCAAAACGACCGAGTCTTTTTTCCACTCCCACAACTTGCTTGTTTTTTTGATGCTTTAAGCCAGCCAACTTCGCCATTGTTTACAGCATCTATGGCTTTCTGCATGTTCTCCCTATCCCATGACTGGCGATTACTTTTTCTTTTGTAGACTCCCATCATAGCCTGAAAAATAATAATAAAAATAATTGATAACATGGTGTTTGAATTTTGGATGTCTATTTCTAAGAAAACACCTGCAATCTTGTGTGTTTCATTAATAGCTAACGATTAACTTCAGAAGCCAAGAAGGACTTGTACAGGCCCTCACTATCACTATATATATGGAGAACTTACTAGTGAAGTCCAGTTGCAATCAATGCTAAGTCTGATCCATTACTACCAATAACCACCATCTATCTCCTATCACATAAATGGTTTCTGGAAAAGCTGAAGAGATTTCTGTGCAGCTCTGGTTCTTTTTGGATCATTCCAGTGAAAATATTAGAAAGAAATATTTGTAATTATTTTAGTCACTCCAACATTAAGCTCATTATCCAGGCTTTATATTCTCATGGTGTGAGCAGTGTTTGAATGCGATTATCGATTACAATATTCATGGTTCACCTGCCATTTGGGCACATTTATTTCTGAATTTTTAAAGATTATTTTTTCGTCAATTGGTTCCAGTTCCAATTTACAGAATTGAAACACGTGAGCTGGAAGCTCAAAGCAGGACTCGAAGAAGGATCACCAGATGGAATCGGTTGTGTTTGCAAAAGAACTGTTGATTGTATAGTTGTCCAAGGAAAGGATGTAGCTGATTTTAAAGCTTTAGGTACTGAAGATATTTAAGAGGATTGCATTTTTTTGAGATGCGTTCGGAGAAGAGTGATATGTTTTCCAAAAAAATTAATGCCAAAAATTATATTCCATTTGTTGAAATGATGAAGGTTCATAAAGTTGTTGAAACCGGTTGACTCACCATAAATCTAGACAATGACCGATATTTTATCAATCGAATTGTTTTTTAAATAAACTATTAGTGCATTACATCTATTTCACCACTTCAATTTCAAACGTTAAACGTAAGTACATGTTATGTATGTAGATACAACATATACGACTTTTTCTCCTTCGATTGTCATATCATCGGTATGCGTTTAGGGAATGTTGGTGAGAGAATGAGCGATAATAGGGACACAATGGGCACGGCCCCAGCAGCGGCGCAATCTTCCTCGCTCCGTTGCACACTTGCGATTGTTCCGCCACCGGAAGCGCACTCTTTCAACTGTCACAGTGCCGATGCTTCGTTTGTCTCAGCTTCATTCGCCCTCGACGAAGATTTACGGGCTAAATTTACGGGAACGACGATCGTGGATGTGACGAATAACGACAAAAATCTTATATTGTAGCTACAATAGAATGTGTAGCATATGGATAAGAGATATCGACGAAGAAATGGGTTTCCTGATTCTTGATGTGAATCTCTCAGACACACATCCTTTTTGTTCTTACGCAAGTTATGACCTACTTCAGTAATGTATCGAGTAGTTTATACTAGGATTTTAAAAAAGAAAAATTGATACTAGGTTTCTTTACTATGTCTTCCCCTTGAAAATTTGTCCCTAACTAGATATTTCTTGACTCATTATTAGTAATACAATTATGTAGTTATCAAAAAAAAATTTCTCCCTTACATTTAATTGTCCATTATCCGCATTACTTTGAAAACCCAAGAAAATTGTTTTAAAGACTGCTGGCGATTATGTTGTATTATAATGTATGGCTTTGATCTCTTCCTGCATTAGAATTACCTTCCCTAGATGCTGAAACCTTAGCAGGACTAATGCTTCACAGTCACGAATCATATGCATGACTGTGTTCACCGGTGTCTGCTAGACCAGATCCTTGACACGTTCCGAAAGGAAGAAATCCAGATGTGTAATCTGGAGATCCTGGAGGCCAGTTCCACGGTCTTAACCACGTTAACCACCGGTCTTTGAACATTAAGGTGAGTTTCTGAAATACTCCCTGGGTGCGATGAGCTGGAGCTCCATCCAGTTGATACCAACAGCTTTTTATCAAGTTCAAATGCAGATTGTCAGGAAAATCTTTAACTTTGTCATAAATGACGTAAGACAACCTATCATTGACGGTTACTTTCTGGAATCGTATGCGGATTAACTGAAGCCCCAAATATGACTATAATACCTGTTAAAAAATTCTTTACGTGAAAACTTAGATTCGTCCGTCCAGATATTTCTTTTTTTCTAGAAGTCCCCTTGACTTCGAAGATATAACATCTCCCACAAGTTAAATTTATCGTCGGGGTCTTGAGGATGAAGGTGCTAACGAGAACGAAGTAAGCCAAGGTATTCAACTCCTGTTAAACATTCTGGAAGTTCTACTAAGAATTTTGTCGCACTTTCTGTGTATAAAAAATAAAATTAATTATATTTTGTGTAAACATTGTTTTCGTTCTTGTTGTCAATATTGGTGTTTAAAAATCAGATTATGTTAGGTCTATGTTAGGCTTATTTCGGTATTCAACTTCATATTTTATAACTTTATATGTAAGATACAAAAGCAAATGACAAGATCGGTCGCATAAAACATAAGAAATCTCACGCTGTCTTTTTTGACCACCAACCATTACTTCCGGTTCTACCTGTACCACGTAGCGGTAGACGAACCTTTTCCTACTATAACAGAAGGGTGATTCCTTCCAGATGAAATGACAAGATATAAAAGACAACGTCGTCCGAGGCGACTGCTTTGTAAATTCATTTATATCCGTTACTCCTAAATCTAGAGCAGCTAGCGCACTATATTGTTACGTCACCTGTTTCATTTCCCACAAATATGTATTCGTTGAAACTTGAGAAATAAATAAAAAGGGAACTAAAATATCAAGGTCGTAAATCACATTTGATTTTGTAAATTATAAAATATTGCTGCAATTTTGTTGTCGTAGACTAAATTTGGTTACTTACCTTTTTCACGTAAGTTTTGATTGTACCTGTGATTACTTATGATATATAATAAAGATTTTATTTGGTCGTCAAATAACTATATTAAGTTGAGCGGTGGGTATTGATAATCTGCCATTATACATGGAATAGAAATGTAAGTTAATAGCCTAAATGCACGTTCTGTGTACAGACTGTTTCAAATTGGTTGTGAACTAGGGGATCTAGATTATTATAAAAGATATGTTATCGGTTTAAGTTTGGCGAAGTTTAATATTGGTCCGAATAATAATTTAATAAAAATTTTGTAATTAAATGTACCTACCGAAAATGCTTATTTGTTATACCAACGTTTCGGAAAGGAGTCACCGTCAAATTAACTAAATCTAACGACACGACATTGAACTTGTTAGTAATAGAACTTGTCAGTTAATTTATTACAAACATGCTCGGCAACCTTGAAATGTTAATGTTTTTGAATACACACCAATTCTTAAATAAGTTTTAAATCTTAGTATTGTATAGAAAAATTTGAATTTATCAAGACAAAGATGAAGCCAAAAGTTGGAGAGTTAACAATCCTCGACAAAATTTGAGAAGAAACCCCTAATGTGTCCCTTTTGCTGTTGATTTTTGGTATCAGGTGTAGTATCAGCATTTATGTTATTTCTAAGAATTCTCGGCAACTATCAGCCATGAAGACCATTCTGGGTCTTCCTCCGCTGCAGTTTCTGTTGTGATTAAAAGTAATCCTAGGAGCCTATAGAGCAAAATGTAGTAGGAGGAAAATTTCTCCAGCAAAACAGGAAATCATCATTGCTGCATCTTCAATTACATCGAATAGACGGTACCACTGACCATAAAGGCATAGATCTTGCCCGTTTTCTGTTTCACTAAGGAATAAAATGTAAACATTTCTAGCAGTGGGACTGCAAAACCCTTTGTGCCCAAATTGAAGCGAGGAATCTCCCACTGATTTGTGAATACTCTTCTAAAACGCCAAATGGCACCAGCATTGAAATTGGGAGAGATGGAGAACTCAATCACCTTAGCGAGCTCATCCTTCATCTACTAGGTCGAAACAATCGGTATTCAGAATTGTGTAAAGGGCAATTTAACCTGATTGCATGAAAATGGATCGGTAGAAAACCCACCTGATATCCAAATTGCCTTCAGATCAAATTCGATTCCGGGTTGGTATTTATTGGGGTGCCATAGGAAGCTGAAACTGATGGAACATCATAGCATTACGTTGAGATGAATGCCAAACCACCCTGGAATCGAAAACAAAAAAATCCCTGATACGTTAGCAAGAGGTGCCTGCGAACAACCATTCACAGGTCCAGAACCAGTGATTGGATGTTCTTAAAGTAAGTAAATGAATTCTTACGATTAATTTGCGGATTTCTTTGTCCGGATGCAAGCAAATCGAGAGGGCTAAAAGGACGTGGAGGCATATTGGGTTTTTTTGCCTGATTTGGCCATGCATTAGGATATAATACGAAGAATTCATTTTCGTTTAGAAAAGTTTAATGAAAACATCAAATAATTTTTGATATTGCCTTCACCCCAATTTTTTAATATGTACAATAACACGTTGTTTCTGTCACAATAATTCCTTTAGATTATAGTAAATTATATCACAATTGACAGGCAAATAGATACATATATTTTTTTCATCATATAAAGATTGATTTGATGAAAAATCTATTGGAGTTAGTCAATATGAAAGGGTTAAACAAATGACGTGCTATTTCAGTTGAACCTGGAATGTATTTTCACCAGTTCTCTTTCAATATTTGCATGTGGTACTATGGTGCATCTATCATTTACCAATTCAAACCAAAGAGGTGCTCCAATTTGGGGCAGTCTAATTTGCTACCTTCTTAAGTGTTAGAATCTCCATCAATCACACCTTAGGATCCATGCCATTCTGTACTTGAAAGATGTCAAATCGTTTCCAGTTTTTCGTTCTTAGCAGAATTATTTCAGCTGTGATCGATATTTATTTCATGACCGATGGGTCAAAGTCTATTGTTGTCATTTTTTTTATAGTTTTTCTGATATTTATTATGTTTTATTACAGAAGAAGAAGTACGACTTCAAACTGCGACGGAAGGACGGAATGGACAAAATTTTAAGGGATGCAGGAATAGGGTTGTACAACTTCACAATACTATATCGGAATGATCTCTTGAAAAACTGCAGTTGATGTTGTAGAGGAGTCAAAAGGCCCCTACTCCTAACATTAACGTTATGAACATCCGTTTTAAAAACAATCTTGCGATATAAATAACTGGGTTTTTTTATGAGATAATACAATTGAGTGTAAAGATATTAGACCGCAAATATTAAGCCAATGAGCCCATTTAAGTGCATGAGAAACATGATCATATCGACGAATAGTGTAAATAAATCTCGACCAAGCATTCTGAACTCGCTGTATGCGCAGCTTATCCACACTGTCAAGACAGGGAAAGTATACGTGGTCACAAAAATTAAAAAAAGCTCGTCGAATGAGTCCAGAAACGTAGCTTGGTATCAAGATAAAGGCCAAGATTTCTAGAACAGTTAGAATGGGGAATGAGTACATTGCCAATACGAATCTTGACCTGAAGCAAGACCAAACCTCTTTGTTTAATGCAGCCAAAAACTAACACCGCTGGTTTCTTGGAATTGATAGAGAGAGAATGGCGTTCAGATTCAATGACAAGTCCTTCAAGATCATCATTAATTTTAGCGACAGCTGCCACAACATCAGAAGAATGGAATGAGTAAAAAAGTTGAGTATCATCAGCATAAAGTTGAAAGCTGTAAATTGCAAATAATAAAGGGCTCAAAATACTACCTTGAGGAACACCCGATGTACATAACACGTATCCGATTTGATATTGTACCAATAACACGGACTTCTCCACGTAAGATTGAAAGTTCAAAGCAGTTTGATCAAAACCGATAGAGCGCAAGATAGCTAATGAAAGGGAGTGGTTAACAGTGTCAAACGCTTTCGAATAATCTAGAAGAACCGAAATCGTCACCAAGTTATCGTCCATTGCTTTAAAAATTTCGTCTGTAATATGTGTCAAAACTGTGGCACAGCTATATCCTGGGCGAACCCCACTGTTGACTTGGAAGAATGGAATTAGCATCAAGATAAGTACGAATCTGCTTTTCGACTATCTTCTCCAGTACTTTTGAAAGCAGGGGAAGGATGGATATACGAGGGAGCGTTTGTATATTCGCGTAATGGGGGATAAGGGGTGGAAATAAAAATACCAAATTATTTTTCTTTTTCAATATATTCACCTGCAAGACGGATACATTTTTCACATCTTTCAATTAATTTATTTAACCCTCATAAAAAAATGATTTCTCTTTATCTGCAAAATACGCCGAAACTGCCTCCTTGACTTCATCATCGGCAGTAAATTTTTTACCCCGCAGCTCTTTTTTCATTTTCGGAAATAGGTAATAATCACTCGGGGCCAGGTCTGGGCTGTAGGGTGGGTGATTCACAATTTCGAAGCCCACCTTATGCAGGGCAGCTAACGCAACGCGGCTCTTGTGGACGGCCGCGTTGTCGTGCAAAAGCAGCACACCTTTCGTCAATTTTCCCCGTCTTTTCTCTTTAATGGCTTCTTTTAGTCGCTCTAATATTGAAGCGTAATATTCTCCGATTATAGAAACACCTTTATCTTTATAACCAATCAACAATATTCCTTCCGAGTCCCAAAATACCGTTGCCATGAGTTTCCCAGCTGATTGTGACACTTTAAATTTCTTGGGAGGTGCTGTGCCCTTTTTATGCCACTACATGGAGTCTTGTTTGGACTCAGGTTCATAATGATGACGACTCAATACACCATCCTTGTCTTCATTACAGAGGTCCAAAAATGCACGCGAACACTCTAACACTGAGCATTCTCGGCACCCATTTTGCGCTGACCTTGGACATGCCGAGATGATCGTGTAGGATTTTAAAAATTGTTGTATCGGACACTCCAACCATTTCTGCGAGTTGTTTCTTCTTTAGTCGAGCATCTTCGAGTACAATTTTTTCAACTTTTTGGATAAGTGGCGTGGTCACCTCAATGCTCCGGTCTCGGGTCGTCTTCAAGGGATTCCCTTCCTTGTTTAAATAAACTATGCCACTTGTACACCATGGTTTTTCCTGGACAAGAGTCGCCGTAAACCAATGACATTTCATTCATTATGGTCGCGACTGATTTTCCTTGCCTGGTAAGGAACTTTATAACGGCACGATATTCGATTTTTTCCATATTTCACTTTTCACTCCTGATTATGATACTTGGTTGACGATAGCTCAAAGACTAACTGTCTAATAACAATGAAACTTCGTATTTATACTAATTATGAGTCGCTGCACAGGCCACGCCCCCAATGCGTCTAATCACCTCCCTACAACCCGTTCATTCGAATATAAAAACGCTCCCTCGTAGGTCGGAGGTCACTAATAGTGGTAGGATTATAAGTTTTGTTGGGGAATAAACCGTCTATTAAGCATGAATTTATCAAATGTGTGATGACTGGAAGGAGAAATGGGCAGCAGTACTGTATCATTTTGAGACTAGGTAGGGTAAAACTGAAATCAGCATTGCTGATACGATTATTGTTGTAATAGTCTAAAATACTGATGGCAGCATGGTGATTAACCAATCTACTCGCGAAATGAACATTCATTCCCTCAACGTCAGCTAGATGAGCAGGCAAAGCAGTCCATTTCCTACGATTAAAAATATTTAGTAATTTGAAATTCTTCCATAAAACAGAGGTCTTAAGAAATACTGAGGTCCAGAATAGCATAAGCGAGTAATGATCCGATACAGGACAGTCTGTCCTAACACCAGTATCAATTGCTTTAGTATGCCAAAAGATAAAAATAAGATCAATCAGAGAGGACGAAAACTGAGTGAGGCGAGTAGGATTGTTAATTAATTGTTGAAGTCCCACAGATCCATATATATTTTGAAACAGTCGGCATGAATAATTATTATTGTTAAGCATATTTATATTGAAGACACCCAGTATAATTATCTCGTGAGCATTAAGAATAATATCAAAAAGGAGGTTCGTTCGTTCGTTTAGTTCGTTAATTGGTCCCAAATTCCAATATTTTGGTCGTCAGGTCCTCGCAGGTTTGTTTTTGTTTCTGAATAGTAGAATTTGAATAGTTTTACCAAAATTTTGTGGCCACACCCTTTGCTTTTATGATCACAGTAATTCTGTGAGGCGTGTTGTTTTACTTCATTCAATTTAGAAACTGAACACGATCCTGGATTTTCAAGCAGAGATCAGTCATTTATTAAGGTATTTAACCTGAACACGTCCATTCAATTTCTTCATGAAAAATTGAAAAACTTTTTTTGGCCGTTAAGAAGAGGGAATCTATAATTTGTATGACTATTAAAGTAATACAGAGAAAACTGTTTCATGTAAAAATAGTGTTATTGAAGATTCATATGGTGTCGACCGAAAATAGTATCATATCCTAAAAATAGTCCTAAAAATTACGTCGTTTATGAATAAATATTGATGCCCCATCTCTATTAACTACAGGAAAATATGCATATAGCATAATATTTTTAATAAACACGTGCGTTCCTCTGACGTACATACATTTAGAAAAATATTGTTTCTACGCCACATAACGTGATGTAATGAATACATATTTGATCGGTAATTGAATTTAGATTGATGCCTGTTCCCATCATGGGTTTTGTATAAAGGTGTATTATATGAAGCATATTCTTCAGATGTAGCGATTACCCGCTAATGGATGGCCATCTAGTTAACATGCATATTTTATCGCAATCATTATGTTGTGTGCCCGATTATTTCTGATTTATGCCCGAGTTTTTTACGTAGGCGAAAACGGCCTTTTAAGAACGTACACATACTATGTGATGCTACGGTTAATGTGAACAGTGGTTATTTCTTTCTTATGTTTTCAACGTTAAACAACAATAATTGTAATGTGTGTTTTTATTGATATAAAACATATCTAAGCATAGGTTTCGATGTAGTATGTTTTATTGACAATCGTGAAGAGTAAAAATAACCGGTTAAATAGATATTGTATGTTAAGATTATGACCTATGTAATCATGAAAATTAATATAAGGATATTTTGATTCAAGCGATGCATTATTTAGGCATTAGTATATACTGTTTAAAAGAAACATTATCTGAAATTGCAAAACATACTTAGATTAGGTTTTGAATTCAACAGCAGTCGTGTTGAATTGTAACTCATTTCGATAAATGAATCACACAGCAATTGCTGAGAATGCAACCAATTACCATCAAGCCGCTTCGCAATTGTAACTTGGCAACCATATTGCTGATAATGGATTTTATTTGCTTCTGTTCAAATAGCATCTTAGTGACAAAATGTCATATTTTTAGTACCATTCGGCTATACTAGAGTAATAATCTGTTGTTGATATGAAAGGTTTAATTTTTGCAAATTTGGAGAGTGTGTCAATAGCAAAATCATCAGTTATCAGAGTTATATATTTTAGCAATCATTACCCTCTACTGCCAAAAAGTTCGGGATAAGCTACTCTAAAGGAGCTGGTCTATCTCCAGAACTGTATTATTAATATATAAAAATCATTGTGTAATAGAAAACATATTATTGTTGTGACCAATAGCTTTTCGGTATTGGTGGTAACTATTTTTTAAAGCAAGTTGAATAGGCAAGTTTACTTCATTTTCTTGCAAGTTCAGAAAAAAATAGGGAGAGATAAAAACTTATTTATTCCGCATGAAACTTGTTGGGGTCATGCAATTAACACCAACTATTCTGCATGCTCAGAATTCCCTATTCTTCAAAGTCCGCGTGAATGTATTAGAGTCAAAGTAAAAATAACAGTTGGAAATGAAGTAAACTACTGACATTACCAATTCAAAAAAAAAACGGTGGAGAATGACTTTTTCTTTATTAAACAGGACTAATAGCCATCAAAATATTTACTCTCAAATCACAGGGTGTTCTATGGGTGTCTTTATTACAGTGGGTAGCCAAATTATTAAAGCATTGGAAATTTGAAAAATTTGTTTAAAAAAGTAAAATAAAAATAATTGGCGTTTGGGAAAAATTGCATTATTGTATTTGTTTAAAAAAGGTTTATAATTAAGCAACATAATATGTTTCTTTCTATTTTATGATGTTGTCACACTCTATTTAATTGCAGAAAATATACTGGCAACACTGTTGATATGGCAACGCTTAACTCGGGCACCATTTTGCGTCAGTGCTGTTACTCTCTGCTTACACACGTCACGCAGTACCCACGTATATATTCTTATTACTTAGTGTGTTTATAGACGTTCTAGACTGTTTTTAATGTTCTCTATCGTTTTTCTGATTATTGTGTTATATCTACAATACAATTTTATGGGAAAAAAGCTTTTTTATGATGGGAAAAGCCAAGACATCGCACCAAAGAAAATAGCAGAGATGCAAACTTTAATAACACTAATCACTCTAGCAGAAGGATAGCATCCTAAAGATTCTAGGATAACAGTAGACAGCATAAAAAACTTGCTGAAAATTTGGATCTAACCCTCGCAGAATCCTAACAAAAATAATGCAAGAGTTTGGTGTCAACATTTCACCAAGGACAGCTCGTCGCCAACCTGCAAAAAAGCCGCTGCTTACCCCAGCCACGAAGAAAAAATACTACAATGGGCAAGGATTGGACAGTTGATAATTAGAAGCAGGTAAATAACATTATCAATCCTCTCGTGCAATTTATCAGTTTGTTCTGAATTCTAAAATGATAAAGTATTACTGATTTGCTTTTCGGACGAATCGACCGTGCAGATCCTCATGGATAGAGCTGTATTTGTGAGGGGAAGACCAGGAAAAAAAATAGAAGGACCAATGTATTGTGAGGACGGTGAAGCACCCTCTCAGCATCATGGTGTGGTCTATCATCGGCAGTAAAGGAACTGGTCACCTGTACATCGTTGAAGCAACGATGAGAGAGAACCAGTTTTTGAGAGTGCTGCAAACAAGAATTACTCGACTCGGCGCCTTGTCACTAGACGAAAACTGTCACGAAAATTCTTTCTGGTAACCACGTGAAGGTGCTTGACTGGCTTGGCAATTCGCCAGACCTCAACCCAATTGAAAATCTTTGGAAGTTGATGAAGAAAGAAATATCAAACGAAATTATTACCACCAAGCGTCGGCTGACCGAGCGCTTAATAGTGTGGCATACAAGTGAAAGAATTAAAGAAAACTGTTTGAAATGCATAGAAAGCATGCCAAGAAGGTGCCAGGCAGTCATAAACGCAAAGGGTGACTCTACTAGTATTAGCTATAAGGTGTAATTTTAAATGTTTTATAAAATAATTGAAATATCCTTCACCAGACATTCCAAGACTTTTTATTGGCTTTAGATCTGGAAAACCTACAAGACAAAATATGAGACATAATACCATTAGTACCTCAGCAATTAAAATAGCTACATACTTGAAACTGCCGGATACAAACAACTACACTGGCCATTCATTGAGGAGGTCGTCAGCTACAATTTTAGCAGATAACGGGGGTGATATCCTATCACTTAAACGCCATGGAGGGTAGAAAAGTTGCACAGTAGCCGAAGGATATATACAGACTCTATCACTGACAAGAAAAGAATTGCAAATATGGTTCAGGGAACAACAGTTAATTATGAACCTGATTTACTACCTAGCACTAGTATTTTTGAGGTGACGCCCTCAACCTCAACTTCAGTATCAAAATCAAACGAAAATTATTTCTGGTAACCACGTGAAGGTGCTTGACTGGCTTGGCAATTCGCCAGACCTCAACCCAATTGAAAATCTTTGGAAGTTGATGAAGAAAGAAATATCAAACGAAATTATCACCACCAAGCGTCGGCTGATCGAGCGCTTAATAGTGTTGCATACAAGTGAAAGAATTAAAGAAAACTGTTTGAAATGCGTAGAAAGCATGCCAAGAAGGTGCCAGGCAAAGGGTGACTCTACTAGCATTAGCTATAAGGTGTAATTTTAAATGTTTTATAAAATAATTGAAATATCTTCTTATGCTACCGAAAAGTTAATAGTTATTTTTCTAAAGGCCCCACAATAACACTTGACACATCTGATCTAATTTACAATATTCTTGGAAAAAACTGCAATGTGTGTTATATGGGTCGGAACTAAACTTACTGGCAAGCTTTCTGCCTCTACTGCGGTGATCCTACTATTCTCCTTCAGGGTTAGGCATTTGCGATCTCTGAGATGCTTTGATCTTCGTCGGTGTATGCGATGTTCAGCACTCTATTGACCTTTACCCTGGGCGGTGGTCGGTCGGGGTCAAGTTCAATTAGGTGTGAGACTAGAGGATTGGCAATTGTGGTTGTGCGATCGCGTGTCTTATTGGCCAAGATTGACAAATGGTCCTTAAGGGATGGAATTTTCAGGTCAACCCGGAATTGCCTCTACTACCCTCAGCTTATATTGTGCGGAAGTTTTGGATTTTGTGCATAGTAGATATGAAAAAAAAAATTGTTAAAAATAGTCTATATTACAAAGTTTACCAACTCTATTAATTTCAAACAGGTTATAGAAAATCTTAGTTGTATTTACTCCTGACTATTAACATAATATCTCACTTACTTACACAGTTTCTTCCAGATTCAATGAGACTGTTCTAAAAAAATACAAAGTGTTTATTAGTTTGATTTTTCATTCTTGTTAATTCAAAATGGTCTCTTCTGAGTCTTTTGGATGGGCGAGATGGTATCGAAACGATTTCGTTTCATTGCCAAATTCAGTTTGGTCGAACGGAGCCAGATCAGGGGGAAAGGATAGATGATCGATAACAATAATACCTTTTTCGATCAAGAATTCACGTACCATGATGGCTTTGTGCGATGGTGCATTGTCGTGCAATAAAAACCAACTGCCCGGCTCTCGATATTCCGGTTGAACTCGCCGAAATCAGGTCTTCCTTTTGAATCGAAGAAAACGGTCAGCATTTGGCTCTTCTGGTGACTTCCATGCCACGCTCTGACGTTTTGTTTTTAGCTCGTATTGGAAATCTTACGAGTCATCAGCAGTTACAACGGCTGACATGCTTGCCGGATTCCTTTGGAAAATTTCTAACATGTCTTTGCAATGATTAACTCTCCAATCTTTTCGAGTGTGTGACTCGAAGCGCGCACAGTCCTTCTGTTTGCCCAGATTCTGTTTTTGGCGTGGCTGCCACACCAACGCAAAATTTAATAATTAATTAAATAATTTATTGAAATTCCAGCTATCTGTTTGTCCTTCTAATCTGCTGCATCTTTCACGCCTGTGGTTCACCGGGAACTGCAACGATCGATCGTGGGAAAACTATAGCTAGGAATCATCTCAAATTTTGGCACTATACTAAAGTCGATAGGGGCAATTCGTCTAAAATATTTTCAAGATAGCGGCACTCCGGGGTATACCGGAAGTAAGCACCAACTTCGTAATTTTAATGAATTACCCTGTATATTGTCACGTTTTCAGATTTTAAGTGAAATTCTAAATATATTTCATGTATAATGTCATATATCTAAGTCTAACCCTTTTTGATTTATTTACATTCTTATGCTAAATTTGACGTTTGCAGGCAGATAATCAATTGCACTTTTTCCGTATAAGGATTAGTTTATTATTTATTTTGAAGTAGGGTTTCTCAATTAGATGACCTAATTAAATAGTATTTGTATAAAATTGTTACAATTATTCATACAGAGTATTCGAAATATACGTTCGTAAAAATTACCGAAAGTCAATTTTTTTGCAAATGTTGCAGCTGTTGGAGAAGCTGTGGAACGATCTCCTACTCGTTCAGCTGCTAAACATGCCGCTGCTTTGCGTTCGCTGCGAAGAATTTTACACGCAGACCTACACTTCCACCCATACAAAATGATGATCGCACAAGAGCTGAGTGAACGAGACTGGGAAAATCGTAGAGCATGTTGCAACGATATTCTTCAAAACATCCCACAAAATGGACTTTTAATAACCAGTGACGAAGCCCATTTCCATTTATCCGGCTGTGTGAACAAGCAAAATTTTTGTTACTGGGCACGAGAAAATCCACAGCAGTTCCATGAAAGGCCACTTCACAGCCCACACGTTACTGTTTGGTGTGCTGTTGGGTCATTTGGCGTTTGGGGTCCTTATTTTTTTGAGGAGGGAGCCGTTACGGTTACCGTAACCGCCGATCTGTATATCAACATGCTACGTAATTTTTTGGACCCAAGACTTAAAGAACTTAACCATGCGGATGTGTGGTTCCAACAGGATGGAGCTACGGCTCACACGGCCAGAAGGTCCATGAACGTTTTAAGGGAGATGTTTCCAGGACACGTAATCTCATTACATGGAGACATTGGATGGCTTGCGCGTTCACCCGATCTTGCCCCATGCAACTTTTTCCTTTGGGGTTACCTAAAAGCGAAGGTTTTTGAACACCATCCCCGAACCATTGACGAATTAAAAGCAGCAATACGTTAAGAAATTTCAGGAATATCGCCTTAAATGACTGCTCGAGTAATGAAAACGTTAAAAAATCACCTTCCAATGTGTATCGAAAACAATAGTCCCCATTTGAAGTCTGTAATTTTCAAAACTTAATGAAAACCAATGGCAAACTATACATTTCCATCTAATAAAAAATAAATTAAACAACATTTACAATGGCGTTTTTATTAACGATTAAAATGTGGGAGGTTATTTTGCCGGACCCTGTATAAGCATGTCTATTATAAAAATGGATAGTTTTCGAAATATTGGAAAGTTACTATTTGCATTAGTTCTTTTTTATTAGTTAGCCATGACAGCATTTACAAAATTATAAATTGTCAGTTGTCGAATAAATAGTAATTATATACCAAGGGAGAGAAGACATTTTTCTCAGCCGAGTAGCATTATTTCCCGAGACGCGGAGAGGCTGAGAAAAATGTTCTCTCTTAACTGCTTTCTCAATGATAATGTAATATAATAAGCCGTTTCGATAAATGTTTAATTTAAGATATCTATAGAAAACATGTTAGTCTATAAAAACAAAAGAATAAACATTTAATGTCAAATTGAGATTTTATTCATGTCTTGTCACAATACCAAAAAAAAATGTCAGACAGTAGTTGTACTCCTCCAGAAATCTGCAAGGAAGCAAATCAAATAGAGTATCAAAAATTACTGCCCGAAAAATCAAAAAATTTTTACATAAAAGTTATAACATTTTTTAAAGATTGGTGTAAATTAAAATAAGTTTCTGGTATATTTCCAAGAGCAAGCGGAAAAGAGAAAAGCCTCTAGTTTAGGGGCTAAATTCTCAATGTTAAAGCAAACTAAGATTAAAAGAAAATATTGACATATCAAAGTATTACAAGGTAATTGTCTTTTTAAAGCGATTCGTATATGCCAAAAAAAGCTGCTTGAAGAACATCATAGCAGACAGTTTATTACTGATGCACCGAATGAAGTTTTTCTTCCGATTAAAGTAATTATTTTCATTTGACCATATTTCCAAAATCAGGAAATTACATTTATATTTTTAGGTTATTCTTATAATAGGTATTGCTGGAGCCTGTCGAACGGACGAACTCTGCAACATAAAAGTGGCTGATGTCGATCTTCGAGGCGACATAATTGTAATAAACATTTCCCATACAAAAAACAAATCTTGTAGAAAATTTGTTATTGTCGAAGCTATGTGGATTGATGTGGTGACAAGATACTTGTTGATAAGACCTTCGCCAGACATTCCAAGACTTTTTATTGGCTTTAGATCTGGAAATCCTACAAGACAAAATATGAAACATAATACCATTAGTACCTCAGCAATTAAAATAGCTACATCCTTGTAACTGCCGGATGCAAACAACTACACTGGTCATTCATTCAGGAGGACGTCAGCTACAATTTTAGCAGATAACGGGGGTGATATCCTATCACTTAAACGCCATGGAGGGTGGAAAAGCTCCACAGTAGCTGAAGGATATGTAGAGGACTCTATCACTGACAAGAAAAGAATTGCAAATATGGTTCAGGGAACAACAGTTAATTATGAACCTGATTTACCACCTAGCACTAGTATTTTTGAGGTGACGCCCTCAACCTCAACTTCAGTATCAAAATCAAACACCGAACTGGATATATCGGTAGAAAACTTTACTTCTAATACTGGTACGTCAGGAATTAACATGACCTGCCATAATTGCACTATTAATTATTATTTTAATAAGTAGTGTTAACCAAATTACGTATTTCCTTCTTTGGTTATTCAAGTTAAATGTTAACCTAACCTTTTTCTTGAATTTCGGATTTCATTCGTGCATCTACACGACATCTGTGGTTTCATATTCAAATTGTTTCTATTCTATACATTTTTACTGAATAAATCATAATTTTATTATTGTGAATTGTTGAGATAATTTTTATTATAGACTACTAGGAGAGAAATTCTTGTCGGCCCGAAAACATACCAAATAATGACGTCTTCTAACGCTAGTAGTGGAAAAAATCATTTACCTTATAATAATTACAATAAGTCATATACATATATAAGCCTAAATTAAGAATAATCTCTCCACATGTATACTGTACTCTGTACTCAAAGAGGTTTATTAATTTTATTTTATATTCCACCATAGTTTGGAAATCCTCATCTTCGCAATATTTAAACTCGATAAAGTATAGAATACCTTTCATGAAAGCAATAAAACTAACGGAGAGGCTATTGGTTGGCGAATATAACGTATAGTAATTATTTTTCATCACATGGAGAGCCTATAAGGTAACCTTTACGCAATTATTTACATTCCCGATCTTCCACGATACATACACGATGGTTTTTATAATCTTATAATACAATCTCTCTTCAATTACAAGTTTGCATTTAACTCAGCTCCGATATTACAAGTTCCTGCGCTGCATCGCGCACGCATATATCGAAGGAAACTCAACAAAATCGAAAAAAAACTAACCTAAACACGGGAAAAATGTTCCAAAACGAAAAACGATCAAAACAACAAAAATACCGCCTTCAAGAACGGAACGGATTCCGTGTAGCCATCACAGGAGACGAGCAAAGTTCTGAAAATCGAAGCTCAAATTCAAAATAAAACTATCACAAAATACTATACAATTACCGCTGAGGACTGGATCATCTAAGCAGCAAAAAGGCATAAACAGTACATAATTCCATACCTTCTCATTGTTCATAACTTAAACACATGTTTTATATTAATAGTGTAGTCTCTCCTTCGTCGAGGATTATCCTTTTGTAATCGATTTTGAGCGAAATTATGGTAATTTCGAAAATAATCGTGCTCGTTGCCAACATTTTTTCTCTTCCCCTATATCAGTTCGAAACGCGGAACGTCTATGCTTAAGCTACGCGTCCTCCGTGGCCATTTAAGCCGGTAGTTCTTGCTATTCCCGATCGGAGAGGTGTTCTCCGTCTTTGCATATAGCTGCATAACTTTCGGTCAAAATTAGCGCTACGATCTAAATTAGTTTCTAGATTATATGTATTAAATCCGAAAGGCGAATGATCTGTTGTTGTATATAATTCTGAATTAAGGCAATGATGATTTTTTGGTAAACACCACCAATTTCGACCGGAGGACACGATATATACCACGTTAAGATTATGATTAGCTATAGTGTGTCGGGTAATTTTGTAGGTTGAAAATTTAGAATTTTAGATAGGTGACTATTTTAGAATTGGTGGGCAGATGGGTTACGCAACTATAATTTTCGATGTTTTCGAAGTTTTTTTTTGCAATATCACATGCATATCGTTCGGGAATTGGGGGTGTAACCTGGAGCTTTTATAATGAAAAATTCATATTCTTTCCGGCGAAATAGAAAAATAGTGGTTATTACATCCATATTCTCTCTTTCTGATTTTTTTTTTAAACTAAATCACTGTAATAATAATAGTTCTTTCGTTCGTAAACTAGGAAAGGTATTCTTAAAATTATCTCTCCATGGTCCATCTCTCCATTCTGTTGTAAAACTGAATGCAGATACCCGTAAGAGCCCTAGACATTCCGGAAACAATCTCTTGTAGACACAATGGTTGTTTATGTTAAACAGAGAATTGAGAGAAAGGAATGAAGTATTAGCATGGAAGCAATTTTTCGCAATTGCTGGGGTTGGAGGTTTTAGTAACACATTTCAAAGCTTTTGCATTAGAGGCTCCATTAATTTGTTCCCCACCTTCCCCCCCCCCCAGTTGAGGTATTTATCTCAAAAGCTAGCACCACCGCGCAAAAAGCTAGCTCCACCTCAACTTCCCCAATAATCGCACATCTTTTCGGGGTGGAGAGGGGGGGGAGGCAAGTTAGTGTTGGCCCCCGCTTTGTCGCGTACTACCTCCAAAACCTAGCACCAGGTAGGATAAATAAAAAATACTTTTCCAGATAAAAAATTGTTAAACTATAAGAGTAACCATAAATCCCCCCTTCCTTCCCCATTTGAATATTTATTTCAAAAGCTAGCACCAGATAGCTTAGAGCTAGCACCAGCTTACACCATCATGCAAAAGCTAGCACTACCTCAACTTCCCCAGTAATCGCACTTCTTTTATGAATAAACTTGCCTTCATTGTGTTTTATGAAGATTATTTTATACACAAATCAGAATAAGAAAAAAGTGCGTATTTTCTACGTGCGTTCTTATCATGACTATGTAACAATGTAATTCAGATTCGCCTTCTAGTTTTTCGACGATTTCTCTTTACTTATTTTGGATATACTGGAAAAGTGTTTAGGTGCTAGGTCTAAAATTGATGGTGCTAGGTATATCCTACCTGGTGCTAGGTTTTGGAGATAGTACGCGACAAAGTGGGGGCCAGCATTAACTTGGCCTCCCCCGAAAAGAAGTGCGATTATTGGGGAAGTTGGGGTGGTTCTAGCTTTTTGCGGGGTGGTGCTAGCTGGTGCTAGCTCTAAGCAATCTGGTGATAGATTTTTGGATAAATATCTCAACTGGAGGGGTCAAGTTAATGGTTACTCTTATAGTTTAAAATTTTTTTTCTGGGAAAGTATTTTGGTACTAGGTCTAAAATTGATGGTGCTAAGTGGTGTTAGGTATATCCTATCTGCTGCTAGGTTTTGGAGATCGTACGCGACAAAGTGGGGGTCAGCATTAAGTTTCCCCCTCTCCCCTCCCCTCACCCTCCCCCACCGAAAAGAAGTGCGATTATTGGGGAAGTTGTGGTGGTGCTAGCTTTTTGCGCAGTGGTGCTAGCTCTAAGCAATCAGGTGCTAGCTTTTCAGATAAATATCTCAACTGGAGGGGGGGGCAAGTTAATGGAACCCTGCATTAGAGCTTCAGTTATGAGGTTTTGAAGGATTGGCATATTCAGATCTGGATCAGAACAAAGCGACGTAACTCAAGATAGGTTGAAGGAAGGTAAAAAATGGTAAGATTTTGATTGATGATGAAGAGCTCGCTAGAAGTTTCAAAAAAATTAAAGCAACAGTCTTTTTATCACAAAGAAATCACTTAATCGAGGTTTTTTTGAAGGTCAAGTTAGTGATAAATAAAATACTTAAATATAGAATAGGATTTCGTCATCGTAAACGGAAATCATTGATAAAAATATTGTCAAATGACGTCAAATGATTTTGCGTGTGTAGCGAGTGGCTAAGCCAGCTAAACCATTCCAGAAGCCTTACATCAGTCTGGGGCAATCTAGTTAATCGCAGCAAGAGGAAGTATAAATTTTTATCAGTGTCATTAAATCATCTAAGAAATAAGTTCTGTGGGACTCCAGTCATGGATAAGCCGTCCCAAAGGGCGTATTTGAAGAACTGTACTAAAAAAGCTATTGTTATTGTACTGATTTGTCAGAATATTATTACACCCACACTAAAAATGATATCGGTAATGAGTTTAACTTTAAATTAACTGATGAGTTGGAGGTGGCCACTATTACATTCAACATTAACCATTAACCATAGATTACTGGTCGCTATTTTACATTAAATCGGCTTCTGCAATGCTTCGGTAATACTGTTAAATAACTTTTTGAGCAATCCCAAGGTTCCATTTTAGGTGCACTCTTATTCTCTAATATACGTGCGCCCTATTTGATTCTTTACGATTTTGTAATGTGCATATGTACACAAATTTATTATTTATTCCAGAGGGACTCGTATCTGGATGCGCTGTTCAGCAAGATTTGGATACTCTTTTCCGTGTCTGTTCACTCCATTCTTTGCATAATATTAATTCGTCTAAATCTTCTGTTATACTTTTTGGTAATGAACAAATTCGTAATGATTTAAATCACAACTTTAAATTACACAGAGAGAGAA
This sequence comes from Holotrichia oblita, assembly GCA_023690525.1. Classification (NCBI taxonomy): domain Eukaryota; kingdom Metazoa; phylum Arthropoda; class Insecta; order Coleoptera; family Scarabaeidae; genus Holotrichia; species Holotrichia oblita. Next base: position 32,448,463 of record CM043016.1, read on the forward strand.
TAATGTTCTTCCGATTGTGACGGAGGCTAGAAGTCCTGGTTTAACTATAGATAACACCTTCAGATATCGACAGCAAGTAAACAGTTACATTAAACGTGCTTATGCCAATTTTAGCACCGAAGTATTTTATTTCCTTGGCGTAAGTACATGTACATATATATAATGTAATTTTCCAACCGCCAATTAACTAAACATATTTTTATTTAAAAATATGTCGTCCGGAGTTGGAGTTAAACCACCAAGTATGGCTAACGCGGCCTACTCCACCTCCGAACGACATATTTTTTAAATAAAAATATGTTTAAATAATTGGCGGTTGGGGAAATTACATTATACAGAGTGTCCAAAATCGGATGGGATTGCATGGGCATCTTCCTTATTATTAAAGATAGAGATTTGTTTAAATGGGCAATGTTTTGCAGTTTTATGCGCTGATCTAGAATCTGTTTTAAAAAATTCAACATTTCGAACCATTTAGAAGTTATGTAAAAAAAATCAAAAATCGCCATTTTGTTCTAAGTCAAATATCTCCGTAAGTATAAAAGTTATGAAAAAAAGTTTCATATAAAAAGCAATATGTTCAATACAAGCAATTCAAAATCAATATCAAGTAGAAATTCAAGATGGCGGCTTTCGAGATAACCATAACAACTTTCTTAAGTTAAATAGGCGCCATATTTAATTTTTATACCACTAAATCAAGTTTTTTATTCTTTTTTCATTCATGTAACGTAACCTATAATTAAATAACGAAATACTACTTTGATGAACAATTTCAAAATTCATAATTGATGACACATTAATTTAAAAAGCATGGCTTATGTAGATACGTTGGTATTAGAGAGACCTAGTGATATCTAAAGTATATTATTTCTCTCTCCCTATTAAGATGAAAAAAACAACGTTTTATGAGGTTTTTATAGAGAATACCGTTAATAACTTGTTAACTGTTCATATTAGACCTAGATATCCTTAACGTTTTTGGTAGGGAATTTAATGTTCTTTCACGTAGAATAGATAAATATAGGGTGTTCCATTTAAGTTAAGCGAGTTATTTACGTTTGAAGAACTGTAAAATATAAACTGTTTTGCTGCATGCCATGAAAACTCTTTATCAGTTTATTAGAAGCGCAATATGTCAAAAACATCTGTTGTAAATGTGTGTCTCCCAAGTTGAATTGTTTTCGTATTTTTAATTTTTTCGAGAAGGTCTACATTTTCATAAAAATAAAATTAATTAATTAATAGAGAACTGTTAATAAAGTTAATCTAATTTTCCACGTATAATCCAAAAATGGTATAGAATATAGGGAGTTCCATTAAAAATAACCCAACTTTAATATGCCGTACTTTTTTGAATCACCCTGTATACTTGCAAATAATTTTAAAATGTGCTGCTTATCGTCCTACATATTTGACTAAAATTTGAAACTCATATCTTTTAGCGTTGAGACACAAGAGACCGAGGGCTATTAAGCTTACTCTGTGCAATGGATTTTTATTGTCGCCCTTTATGTATTGTAATCAACAAATAGGGCTTATATTTTGTGGTTAGAGCAAACATGTTAGTATATGCTTTTTATATTTTATTATAATATATTATTATAATTACAATTATTTTCTTAATATCTTCTTTCTTATTCTTATTCTTCTCTTTCCATCTGTAGGACTCACATAATTTAGTTTAAGGGTAGACTAAGCATTCAAATCTTTTTGTAAATTTACTGTACTTTTCAAGGTTAAGTGGAAGATTGGTTATAGTGCTGTGCATCTACACCAAACTTAACATTGGGATTTCATTCGTTTTCTATTGTTGAAGCTTATTGATGCCGTCTTGAAAATAATACGCCAATGCTAGACAGTATTATCACCTAAAGCTAACAATTTTTCGCTTCTCAAACTGCTCAGTTTGAATCACCTGCCTATCAAACACTTCTTCCCTAAATTTGGTCAAAAAGATTGCGTCAGTGGTTTTTGACAGCACTAATGGTCTGCAGTTTTAAGATGCATGTTTTTAGATGCCTACTTGCTGTTTTCTATTTGGGATCGTGATAATTCCTGCTCATTTCCAGGTCTTTGGGAAGCGGTGTAATAGTAAAATGGTGTTGATAATGTTTTATCAGATCATGAACATCTTCACCAAACCACCTTAAACCAAGCCAACTTAACCTATGTTGTCTATTTTCTCTAGAATTAGAAATTATCATTGTCTTTCCAGTAGCAATTCTCTGTAGGGAGCTGTCTGTAACAGACAGAAATACCTTTCCTACCCATCGATGTTCAATAGCTTCGATACCCTATTTAGAGTGAGAAACGCCAAGAGCTCCTCAAAATAGCCATCAACCGCAGACTCCCCCTCTACATCGTTGGCAAATTTTTCACCATCGAGCCATTTTTTCTAGTTTAAAAATAGAAAATAATCCGAGGGGCTAAATCTGGCGAATAAGGTACATGCGGAAGCAATTTAAACTTTAATTCATTGATTTTGACTATCGCGATAACGCATGTGTGAACTGGTGCATTGTCTTGATGAAATAACTTTTTATCTTGATTTCATAACTCAAACGCTGCAATAAGTTCGCATAATACTAGCCGTTAATTGATTTCTTTTCTAAAGATAATCAGTGAAAATTATGCCACGCGCATTCCAGAAAAGTGACGTCATGATCTTACCGGCAGATGGAACTGCCTTCACCTTCTTTGGATCCGATACTCCATACTTCACTTCATTGTTGTCACTGTTCCTTGATCTTCGGTGTGAAGTGATGGATTTCATGCTTGGTTAATGAGGCGAGGCTTGATTGCGCTGAAACTTCGCCAAACACTCCATTGAAACATCCTCACGACGCTTTATTTTTTTTCCATTGTGAGTACCCATCTCGCGTACAGCTTTGGCACGTCGAAGTCTTTACTCAATATGCGATGCAACGCACTTTTTGAAATGCCTATCATATTTGCTAGCTCGTGCATTTTTACGCGACGGTGGTCCAATGCTATTTTGTAGATTTGCGAAGTTCGTCTTAGCCTCGTTTAAATTCTGCTACCCAATATTTTACTGTTGTAAATGAAGGAGCACACTGATGGCTACCCAATTTTTTTTTCATGTTTTTAAGTGGCACTCTTTGTACAGTACACCTTTAAACTTACGCCATAGATAAGAAACATCATCACTGTGAAGCCAGAAGACCTCCATGCAAAAGGGTTACCTACGGAACCGATTATTTAAAAACTTTTTGACATTCGGACATAATGTTCCGGACAGCTAACCTGCTGTATCTACATAACCATTCTTCTCTCTCAGGGAGTGTCTTCCAACAATGAAGGTAATTCGTTCTCTAAAAAATATAAAAAGGTAACACGATTTAAGCGTAATCCAAACAAATTAGGGATCAACAATTCTTCCATCCAAAATCTTCCACCAGATATTAATACTCCGACGATTTTGAAATTAACCTTTGTGTAACCAATGAGGATTATACTTAAAAAATATATTCCTAACTAATTGTAATCAACTTTCACACAAGAAAATGGCAGAAATAAACAATACAATATAGCAACCAGTTCTCTCAAAAATTTAATTTTTTTTTGGGGATAAATCCGGAACGAATGGAGATATCGAGATGCGATTTTGACTGAAATTTCAGCAATTGTAGCTTATGATACTTTAAATTAAATAGGGCGGTTATATATTTTTTTTTAATTCGCCAAAATGTGTGACCACCACAGATAACGCCCTCCAGTTGCTCCGTAGAACGATTCAGGAGATATTAAAATTTAAATATTGAAAAATTAATTAGATTCTTCCTTTCTTATTATGACAGATACTAAAAACAGTCACTAAACAAAATAATATGACATTAACTCAGCTTTCAAGTGATGCACGTGTAAAATTTCGAACTTTGAAATAATTTTCGGACAGTTCCAGTAGCCACATTGATTATGTATTTTTTTCGCGAAACTCTAGGCCTAGAAATTCTGAGCTATAGCCGGTCACCACTTTTACTGAATTATGCTGAACAAGGTGGTAAATTTATTTCAAAGCACTCAGCAGTAGTGACTGCGACCAGTGACTTTGGTAGCGTTGCATCATTTCTAGATTTAGATTTAGATATAAGGGTGATGTTGCACCGCGACCGTGGGTCTATTGTGCCCCCTTACATGAGGTGTAAGCTGCTGGGTTTTGCCAGCAGTCACAGCTCCCCATCCAGCCTGAGAGCTTTAATAAACTGTAACAGATGTGATGGTTTCAGAGAGGGTATTTCTTCCTCGTCTATAACGCCTTTGCCAAGATAGTTGGCGCGAATTTCTTCAATTTCTGTGCAGTTGGATATCAGGTGTTCCGGACTTTCATCTTCCGCCCCGCAGAACCTGCAGTCGCTATTCTGTTTCAGACCTATTCTCTTCATGTGCTCCCCGAGGTGACAATGCCCTGTAAGGAAACCTGTGAGAATGCGTAATCTGTTCGTGTTTAGTTCTAGCATGGTTTTTGCTTTCTGCTTGTTGAAATTTCCAAGGAATACCTTGGAATGTCTCAGACCAGGAAGATTGTGCCAGAGGGAAGCTCTGACGACCTCTTCCCTGTCTTTAAGTTCTTTCTTATAGGTGCTCATCCCTATTCCACAGAATGGTTCCGGTCCCACAAACGATGTTGTGGCGGCCTCCTTTGCTAATAGATCAGCTTTCTCATTGCCACTGATTCCAGTGTGTCCTGGTAACCAGCACAATGCAACTTTGTTTTCTTTGCCCAGGTTGTTTAGTTTATCCCGGCATTCCCAAAATAACTTGGAGCTGATGGTGTTAGAACTCAGCGCCAATAAGGCTGCCTGACTGTCGGAGAAGATTGCAATATTCTCCTTCCGATAGTTCCTGTCAAGATTCACCTGAGCACATCTTCCAATCGCATTAATCTCTGCCTAGAAGACACTGGGGTATATTCCCATCGGCTCTGAGTATTTAGTTCCTGACCCGAATACCCCTACACCTGTTCCTTTTTCAGTTTTGGACCCATCCGTGTACCATTTGATGGTGTTTGCTTTTAGAGAGTAGGTGGAGGATTCTCCTTCCCACTCTCTCTTGTTGCTCAACTTCGTTGAAAAGTTCTTTTCGAAGCTGTATTTCCTAACCATTTCGTCGCTTGGCAGATCCGAAAGTGGGGAGAGTCCCGCCATGGATGACAAAGCTCCTTGGCATAAAGTCTCGCCCCCTCCCGTCCGTGCCCTGGCTAGTCGGTACATTGCCGCACGGGCCACTCCCTCCACTACTAGATGTAGAGGTGTGAGGTCTAGGATGACCTCTAGGGCAGCGGTTGGGCAGGTTCCCATTGCTCCGGTAATGCATACACATGCTAACCTTTGCAGCTTGCCAAGGATATTCTTGGTTGTGACGTGTGTGACCTTTTGGAACCAGGTTATTGCCCCGTATGTTACCATAGGTCTTACTATACTAGTATACAGCCATCGCAGTATATTTGGGTTACAACCCCACGTTTTGCCTGCTAAATTCCGGCATATCATTAAAGCTCTTATTGCTTTCTTCACAGTCAGTTCGATATGTTTGTTCCACAGAAGTTTTTTGTCCCGGGTTATTCCTAGATATTTGACTTCTGTTTTGCATTCGATTACTGCTGTATCTAGACGTATATCTTTCATTTTCAGTAGTTTCCTCCTCCTAGTGAAAGGTACGATTGTGGTTTTTGCTGAGTTAATGCTCAGCCCCACTGATCGACACCATTCGCTTGTAATTCTAAGGCTTGTTTGTATCAGGTCACAAAGAATTCCCTCAAATTTGCCTTTTGCTATTATAACAATGTCATCGGCATATCCTATGCAGTGTACGCCGAACGCAGTCAACCTGTTAAGCAGCTCATCCGCCACCAGGCTCCACATCAAAGGCGAGCACACGCCGCCTTGAGGTGTTCCACGGGTAGTTCTGATCTTCGTAGTCTATTGACCTACCGTTGTCTCAGCTGTCCTTGTGGAGAGCACCTCACTTATCCATTTGGTTACTGTTTTACTCAACCCTCTTGTCTCCAGTGCTCGTCTGATCGCATCATGCGATGTGTTATCAAACGCACCTGAGATATCTAGGAAGGCACAGATAGCTGTTTCTTTTTCATTCAAGGTTTCCTGAATGGTTCTTGTTAGCTCTTCCAGGGCAGTCTCTGTCGATCTGCCTGCCCTGTATGCGTGCTGACTTGTGTGAAGTGGAGGTTTCTTCATAACCTCCATTCTTATATAGTTATGTATTACTTTTTCCATTGCTTTCAATAGAAAAGATGTCAGGCAAATAGGTCTAAAGGATTTGGGTCATCATCTTCCTTCCCTATTTTTGGTGCATCATTTCATTTTTTGATGAAATCTTTTGCCATATTCACCGCTGGCAGCTTTAAGTTTTTCTACGCAATTAACGAGTCACAATTAGAAATCTAGAACAGCTTCAAGGCTTTCAGTTTTCAGGAACGTCACAGGAGGCTTTGATAAAGGAACAAGCATGATTAATCATACTCCAGTTTTTCATACATACATACAAAGGTTTTCAGACCTTCTCCATGCTTGATCACGTCTCTTTCTTGTTCATACTTGTATGGAAGGTCTCTTTAAGTGTTTAAAAACATTTAGCCAGTTAAACTTGTCAAATAAAGTTAACTGTGTATATTACTGATAAGCACTGGAGAAAGTAGTGTCTATTATTTCATTTAAAACAGAATTTTTAATCATGAAAATATAATCCATAAACGTAGAAAGCACGATTTTACCACAAACTACTTTCCTTTCACTTTCATATAATTTGATAGTCTTTTAATCAAATTTTTTCCTCGGTTTATATATCCTCTAAGTTCTCTGTTTAATTCCATTGTGTGTACCTAGCTGAAAAATTGTATTACATGCGAGTAATTTCCTGGGGACGTATCATTTGCATAACATTATCTCCATCGCTCTACTCTGACACAATCTAATCTACTGAAAACCATTTAAAATAAATCTATTTTCTTTAGCACATACAGGGTATCATTATCGTTTAACCGGCGAACAAACAAGGATATTATTCCGTCAATCAGATTATCCACTACAGTTGCGAGTATAAATGGTCCACGCGTGTTCGCTGGAAGTTTTCAAAACGCAACAATTATTCTGTAGGCCATGACAATTTATGTATCTATTTTACATACTATATATAATATGTGTTTAGAAATATAATGACAGCTTCAGTTTCTATAGAATAGTTGCGTAATATTTTGGCTAGAGGGCGACACAGCTATTTTTGTAGTTCGGTGGTTACGATTTACACAAGTGCATAAGTATGTAAAAGAAAAATAATGCATAACGCAATATTAAGCGTTAAGCATGATGTGTTCGCTTCATTTGCTGTCAGATATAACGAGAGTTATTGTTGTAAATTATTATGTTCTGTTGACGTTTCTATATGTATTGAGCAAGTTGTTGAAAGGAAAGATTTAAATAGTTAGCGACTTTTTAATCGTAAATATTGCATTTTGCTCCTAAAATGTCAATGCTGAAAGGGCACAACAGAATAAAAACATAAAAAGCAATGCAATACAAAACGGTTTTAAGTGCACCAACATACTATGTAAAACAAAACTTGGTTTGGAATCTGTTGACTTGGAAAACGAAGTAAATGTTAGCAAGAAAAAATAAATATTCCTGGACTACCCCGAACAAGTGCTCGACAATTATTTAATGAAACAAATTAAAAAGAAACCTGAAAGGTGGTTCTAATTGAAATTTACAAAAGAAAGTTGTTTCGAATTAGATAGACACAACTTTTACTATAACCTGTATAATATAAGATTTAAAAAATTAAGAACTTTTAAGAAGCAAAACTGGTCGATAGCCTCTATAGACCCGTCAGCTGCTTAACCACTGCGGCAGTGCCATTAGAACAAAATTAGACACAATTAGAAAAATTACATCGCGAAAGTTGCAGTGATCGTCAAACAAGGAATACAGCTTAGGACGTGACTGCAACTAAGCACCCACTACACATAAAAAATACAAGCTTGCTATTGGAATCTAAAATTACATTTTAGAAATTCTATTTAATAAAATGGAACGAACATTACATATAATTAAAAAATGCCTGTAATAGGCACTCATGGTATATTACTGGAATCACCTACGAAAACGAGAGCAACGAAAAAAAAAGCATTAGAAACAAGCCACATGGTTTTGGTTTATTAGACTTCATCAAACAGCAGATATCGATCTAGTTTGGGCAATTCATGGATTGTCGTGGACTTGGAGGAACGCTAATGAGATTTGATGAGGTGGTCCGCTTCTAATGCTTCATATATTTCCATTACTCTTGTCTTAGTAAGGTGATTCCAGTAATATACCATGATCGACAATTAAAAACATTTTGGATAGCAAATTGGATGGTAAACTCTATCTGGAGGCCAAAGTTTTTCATTTGACATTCCCAAAGTAACTTGTACGCTTTCAATTTCCGACAAACACTTCGACAATAATGTAATTAATCAAACGAACATCTGCTTCACACAGTAATACGTTAGTTGTCCCATTTTTTTATGCACACATCTGTACTTGCAATTTGCGTGAATGATACTAACATCTTCATATCTTTTAAGAATAAACAACTCATGCAACATCAACTAGACAAAATCTATCTGTAGGTGTCCAGCTGGAGAAGCAACATAAACGAACCCAAATGCATCGAAACACTTATCACAAAGGAAACCCGTTAGACAGTTACTGCTGCTAGATTGATTATGTTCTTGCTTTTGTTTGCCAGAAGTGATTTATTGTCCTTGTATTATTCATTGAGCGTTATGCTTAGCCAGAACACATTAGAGAAGATTTTTTTTAGGTATGCTGGGTGCTTAGTTGCCTGGCTATCATCGCAACTCTCGCAGTGTAGTTTTGTGTGTATAAATTGTGTTCAAATAGCTTTGTGACAGCATCATATCGTCTTTTATAATGCGGCGCTGTCACTTTGGTCCCAACAGCGAATGGTAAGTCGATCCGGATTTGAACCATCTGAAAAAATGTCACCGTTCCTCCAAAGAATTGAAACCCGGCTCCGATGGTCCTGCCACAACGATAGTCAGCCGCCTAACCACTGCGATTATCGACGCGTTTGACTCGTTGATCATAAGAGTCTCCTGCTTTGGCTATCTATTCATCTCTACGCCAACAGCTCAGTATCAATATACTAAAAATTATCATCAGAATCAAAAACTTCCTATTTATCATGATTAAGCCTCCTCTTGGTACACCATCAATGATCAGTAATTTATAATTTCATTCTAACTCGATCCTCACAGCCTGAAGAGCCATTTTCTGTGAAGTTGAAACATAGAAGAGGAGAAATGATCCAGGAATAACCAAGTTTGGCCTCCGAAGAGAAAACCACTTATGATAATAAGTGGTTAATAATTATTATATTAATAATACATTTTTGTCTAACTATGATGGATTTGTGCGAAGCAAATCGACGTCTGCAAATCCCTCTTTCGACACCACTCCCTGATTTTCCACGTATTTATATAAAATACAAAGCTTACATCAACACATCCTTTAGCTGAATTACATGATCACATTTGTTGAGTTGAAATATATAGAAATTAGGCCAGAAATGAATGAAAAATTACAGATAGACTTTCTAAACCGGCTTGTGTATTATCAAGAAGTCTGCAGCTGGCAGTTTAAATAGAATGTTTAATAGTCCACCAAAACTGTAGCAGCACTGTATCATATCAATTGTAGGTGAAAAAATTTGAGCTGACGATTCACATTCTAGTGAGTTTGTTTAACAATTTGCAGACATTGCTAGTAATAATAATCAGACAATGTTCTATAAAACAAAACGTTTGCTCTACAAAATGAAAATGTAAAAGAGCAAAATGTGCTAAGGGCAGGCTAACTACTAGCTACTAGCTACCTTCGGCAACAGTATGCAGTGTTATAACTGTTTATGAAGGTGATTGCCTCCTCATTTGACGAAAATCTCCGTCCTTCGAGCTCAATTTTTAGGTTAGAGAACAAAATGAAGTCGCTTGGTGCTAGATCTGGTGAGTACAGAGGATGGTTATGGAGTTCAAACAGTAATTCGTGAATTTTCGTCATGATAACCACTGAGGCGTGAGAGGCCTTGGTGAAACAATTTTTCTTTCTGCAAATGTGGCCGTTTTTCAGCCACTTTTGCCATTAGCTTGTCAAGTAATGGTACGTAGTAAGCTCATGTGATGGTTTTTAAGCTGGAAAATCATCGATTAATCACAGTTGGCATCTCATCCGAAAAAAACAGTTTTTGCTTTTTTTTTGGAGCCAACTCCCCAGCCACCACTATTTTGACTGTATTTTTGTTTAGGCCGTCCAAAATGACTGACATTTTGGTGAGTATCTGTTAAGAGATGCGCTGTGACATTACTCAGCTTTTATTGACGAGTGCTGCCATTTTCACGTTGGGGTTGGGAATATTTCAGACCACCCTCATGGCACTCACAAATTTTCACTTCTTGTGATCGAAAAATGTAAAACTATTAATATTTTCTGGTTGCTAGTGTACTACTGCAATTAAAGGTCAGTGTAAATAGACTGTGTGGTCTGAAAGACGTGAAAACAAGGAAGTTGCCGAGAAAATATTTTATACAGGTGCTCAGAAGGTTTTGGATGTGACTCTGGACTATTGAACAGAACTCTGTTTCGACGACTATGAACACTCGATGAATAATAAAATAAAGGTACATAGTTGCCAAATGAAGAATGATATCTTATCCTTTAATGCTAAGCCTAAAATGTAAAATCTCTAGGATTAAAATACAAAACATAATGCAATTTTCTCTATTTTGATTCTATTTACCTATCAACTTATTCTAAACTGAATCAGAAGCTGATTACTTAATTCCCACGTCTCGACTAAGATTTCCATTGATGAAGTTTCGTATACCTACATCGTGCAACTTCATGAATATGTATTATAACTACAGCACGTAGATTTGTTTGAGAGCTTTCTCATTTCGCGTGAATTTAAACACAGCTTTCGCAATTCGTTATTATCATTTTTATGAAAAACCTCGGCGTATCGACCGACTCACCTGAAATACATGTTTTTGCGCTTGGTCGTTGTGTTTTACTTTGCGCTACAAAGAGAATAATGATACCGAGGTACGCTCTACATCCACGACGCATGAACGTTGTTTATAAAAATCGGCAACAGTAGTAGTAAGCAGATACATAACGTACAGTTGAAGGTCTATGATTCACGACATTAAATGGCGTTTTCCTTCTTTTTTCGCGGTAGTAGTCATCGTCAACGTAGAGGAGACTCGGAAAGAATTTCTACATCCTCTACATTTTCATCTAATGCTACGTTGTCACGAAATAATTAAAATTTTAGTGCTAAGCGGTGATTCGTCGATTCGAGCACATAACAACGTTGTGGTGGAGGTTTCGCTCTCTTCGTTTTTGGTCAGCTAACAGCGAAAGGAGTCGTGCCCCGCTTCGCGATTTTATTGCCTCTAATATTAGCGTAAACGGTGGAATATTGGGATCGATTTGTGAGTGTTTAATGGTAGCCGAATCGTGATGTAATAATGTATACGGCTTTTATACGAGTACGATTGTAGCTAATGAATGAGTACCGAGTTGGTTTGGTGTTTCTGAATCGGACTATGTGTGCTTGATTGTTGGATATAAATCTTTCGTAAAAACGGTGCTCGTTTTATATGGAATAAGGTGGATTTCGATTTAATGAAATTGTAAATTACGTAGCAGGTGTAATAGCGAATTTTTTCTATACGATTGTTTTGGTCTAATTTGAAGGGATGTGTTTTGACAAGACGAAATTTTTCTTTCATTTTAGTTAGGGCTGAGTTTTTATTTCTGATTTTAATTCGCCAGTTGTTGGTGCAGTGAAGGTTCTTACTCCTTGAGGAAGTAAATATCGTCATATCGTCCGCATACATCATAAAGTCTAGACCGATCGTCCATAAAAATTAAAAACCCCTGTAGTACCCTTGCGAAAATGGTCTTAAAATAGGACACCAAGTCATCGACTTCAATTACAAAACTCCGGTTGTAAAGGTTGGACCAAATTATCTTAATAACCTTTGCTTATTTGAATCCCGTCCCGACCACCTTGAAGACAAAGGTACGGGCAATATTCAAGAACACCGTGCTCATCGTCTTCCTCGTCTTAAAAGCGTTTCTGATAGTCTCGGTGGCTCGAAAGTCTCTCTCTGAATCCCAATTGTTCACCCCAGAGGATGTTATGGATGAAGAGTTCTTTTTAGAGGCGACTGAGAACAACAGATTCTGCGATTTTGAAGTGGTTCAGCAAGAGAGAGATGGGACAATAGTTCTGGGGAAACAAGGGGTCCCAACCACGATTAGAAATGACGACGACAGCAGCATGCTTTCAAATTTTCGGAAATTGGCCAAGATATAAAATGATATTTAAGATTTTAACAAGGATCTTAAGAATGACAAGAAGAAGCCTAGCGGTGGCGGTATTGGGGATTTGGTTAGGCTTAGGTGCGTTCCCTAGCTTAGGAGTCTGCATAATTTCCGAAATATCAACCTTTCGAGTTTCCCTCATTCGACTGAGGAGTTTGGTTAATTATGATGTCATCAATTTGGTCGATAGCATCATCATCAGAATTATCGTTGGGAGTAACATCATGCAGAGTTATCTCTGTGAAGGGTGACTACTATTTATCTTGTACCAACAACGATTCTATATCATCATCTAAAGAAGATAGTTATAGAGTTATAGATTGACTATTGATGATAGAAAATAAAATTAAATAGAAGTAATGCATTCAACAAAACAAAAATGAGGAGAGATTCTTTTTAATAATATAGAGATTCTACAAAAAAATTTTGTTTGATGTCGTCCATTTTTATAATGTTGACAAGAAGAAGGCAGGACTAGGTATTATAAATCATCTATTTAGAAGCTCTTTCTGTGCCTTTTGTGTTCGCACTTATCTCTTACAATGTTCCTGATTAAAAATACAGGAGGATATCTAAAACTGAACATACACTGTTCTCTATCAAAAGATCTTTCATAATGCAGCAGCTAGATATTGAATTCTGGTAATAATTTTGTTTCATAATTCAAATATTTTTAAGTAATGCCACTGTCAGCAGACTCATCATGGAAACGATTTGTTTATAAAAACCATATCCCATCTTCACGCTCTTGGTAAAGAAGACAGCAGAAGACTTAAGAAAGATGCTGGATCAATATCATATCAACAATTTGCCACAGCAGAATTACAAAGGCTGAAAGTAATAATACAGCCAAACCATATAAATATGGACCAAAAAAAAACCTCAGGTTTCAACATCTGGCATACCTTTGGAGCCAGATCCAAGGTATAGTAAATGCCTAGTTGCCGCACTTTTATTATTATCACCTTTAATAAGTCCACAAAAAATTATTTGTTCAGGATGGGCTGAATGTAAAAAAGAAAATTGAAAATTAAGTATCATAAAACACCAATCCAACCTTTTAAGACAAACAAGATCATGGATAAGCAAATTGAAGTTTTGGTATCCAACAGTTAGTTGTAGACAGCTACAACTGAAGCAATTGAAGTCACCGCTTTTTTATCATCAGCAACATTATCATCGTCACCCTCTTCAGAACTGAGAACCAGAGCAGCAACATTGAAAGTATGTGCCACAGCAAAAATAGGACATCACACATGCATGCATGCATACATTTATATTGCATTTCTCAGTTATCAGCTGAGATGCCAAATTGATGGAGTCAACCATGAAAATGGGGAAGCAATACCTCAAAAATTCTTTGAGGTGGTTTCAATTACACTACTCCACGCTTACCTCATTTACTTCTAATATTATCTATCTATTGCGATGATGTGATAATAACATTGTTCAAACGATTTTTTCGCCCATACCAGACCCGTCCGACCTATGGTCACTGGTAAGGCACCACAGCCTTCAGGCTTATTGTGCACGTCTGTATATTCAACTCACCCACTCTAACACGGTAGTCCTCTCCACTAATCTGTACAGGTCCCTAACCGAGTGGGTAAGATATCTATGTCTTTGGGTCTCCTTTCGTTCTCCTAAATAGCTTTTGCCTTCTGCGATTTAGTGCCTCGCAGTCGTATAATATATGATCGGCTGTCTCTGTAGATTCTTCATATTTTACTTCGTCAAATTTCGGATCTCTTGGTGCAGAAGTAAAACACTGAACACTTTAACTCATTAAACACCAAACAAGTTTTAAGTAAAACACCGACGAGTTTCAATAGCAATGCTGTCATTATCAAGGCGATAATAAAACTAAATTAAAATAAAATCTACAAATATCAGATAACCTAAATGTTATGCACGGTCAATCCGATACGCATCATTAATTTCCGATTAACGAAAACAATGACGAATGCGGGATAGAGCCGTTGTCACAGTTCATTACACATGACTTACTTTTATATATTTCTAAACTTTCGAAAACATTTAGAAACTTACAATTGTTTATTTGTCTAATTAATTTAACATTCGTATGATCGATGTTGTGATCTGTTTCAAAAATGTTTTGCGCTCGATTTATCAATTCTATTAAATCTAAGATTAGACTGCTCTCCTGGTTTGCCCGATATATTTTCGATTACAATCTTTACAATTGATTTCGTAAATACCTGACTTTTCTAGAGCTTGTATTTTATCTTTAGGGTTACCGATGAGACTTCGTAAACTGGTCCCAGAACTGTAAACTATTCTGAGATCTAGCTCTTTAAAGATTTTACTCAAACCTTTAGTGATAATAGATTTAATAGAATTGAGAAATCGAGCGTTGCCCAATACATTTTTGAAACAGATCATAACATCGATCATACGAATGTTAAATTAATTAGACAAATAAACAATTGTAAGTTTCTAAATGTTTTCGAAAGTTCGGAAATATATAAAAATAAGTCATGTGTAATGAACTGTGACAACGGACCTATCCCGCATTCGTCATTGTTTTCGTTAATCGGAGATTAATGATGCGTATCGGATTGACCGTCCATAACATTTAGGATACCTGTTATTTGTAGATTTTGTTTTAATTTAGTTTTATTATCGTGTATTAGTTAAAACTTGTTTGGTATTTAGTGGGTTAAAGTGTTTAGTGTTCTTCGTCAAATTTGAACATTTTCTGGGCACTCCTTAGGCAGGGTGTAACAGTGAGAACGCCCTGGTCTCTGGTAGTCAAATGGTAACAATTTTTGGAAAGTTACATACTGGAACATATGTGAGCGGATTAGATCTACAATTTAAAAATAATAAGCAATATACAGGGTGTTTCAAAACTCAGCAATGTACCAAAGTTATGTTTTTCTTAATGGAACACCCTGTATTTTATGGCATTTTTGAGTTGTACACTGAAATCTAGATCAACTTTATTTAAGGTTTCCTATGTCTAATTTTTGTAGTTTATGAGATATTTCAAGTTTTTTGAAAATGCAATGTTGCACGAAAACTTTAATATCTCGAAAATGACCTAATTCAGAGAAATTGAACGAAAAGCGTAAATAGTAGATCCTTTGACTGATTGAATGCCATATTCAAAGTTATCCAGTATTCTACAGGTCGTTGAAGTACCGAGGCCAAACTTTGTGAACTTCTTTCGTGCATAACTTTATTATTTTAAATGGAACACCCTGTATGTATTTATGTTATCAGATAGAACATTTTATTGTCTTAGTGACTGCTGCCAATACCTCACTGTCACTCTATCCACTGTAAAAGGCTAAAACATAGACATTAATATGCATATAGATCTTACTATTTTAGGTAGCGTACCAATCTCTATCTTTTGGAAATGCAAAGAAACTGTAACCTTCCCCTTGGTCGGAATTATATGTACATGAAGGAACAGCACACCAACGAGATATAGTTCCTTTTTTTGGTTTATCCATATTTCTAATACTTTATAGAATTACACAGTTTGTCTGAATACCACACAAATATATTACGTATTATGTACACACTTATATTTCAACACTACTTTAAACACCTAATACTATCTGATACTATACTATTATACAATTTACACACCTTA
Source organism: Holotrichia oblita (assembly GCA_023690525.1). Classification (NCBI taxonomy): domain Eukaryota; kingdom Metazoa; phylum Arthropoda; class Insecta; order Coleoptera; family Scarabaeidae; genus Holotrichia; species Holotrichia oblita. The sequence goes on from CM043016.1 coordinate 32,464,522, forward strand.
CGAACTAATAAAATTGTTATAAACCAAGTAAGTAACACGTACAAATCACTTTAAACTCACAACCCTCAGAACTAAGAATTAACCTCAACAAAACAATAAACATGTAAACAACATTCCAAGAATATTTGGACATATTTTAGAAATGGCGTCTGCCAGTCATGCGCACAAAAACCATGACATCAATTTTAAGCCTTTTGTCCTTTCTGTTTATTCTGTGCCGTCAGTGATCGTTGAACCCATAGAATGTTGAACCCATCTCGGTAACAGTTATGACGTCACCAGTTACAACCGGTATCCAATAAACAAATTTCGACACGAAAATGAGAACGGCTACCCAGTGACAGAAAACATAAAATTCAAAACATTTTGACGTTTGTAGACTGGTACAATACGTGATTTAATTGACAGCAACAAGTATAACAAAAGTAGGATAAAATTATTGTTTAGTACTAGATAAATAATAAATAACACATGTTTAATTTAAGCAAATATTGAATATACTCCCTTGCTGCATCGGCATCTAAAGAACATTGTAGAAAATAAAAATTAAAGTTTATTAATGTTATTTAATCATCACCATTTAGTAACATTTCTGCCGTTTCCATGTCTGTTTGCACCGTATAATCTACACCTCCATCGTTCAATATTATTTGCATTTCCTGTTTAGCTTCATCACTAGCCGCCATTCTCACCTGGTTTTCTTTTAGGTTATACCGCTGATAACATATAACCTCTCGAGGACGGTAACAAACGTTGTTCAACGGTTACAAACTGTGACGTCATAGCTGTGACTACCCTAAAGGGTCATATTTATAGTCCGTGCTTGAGGTTGTGTCGATGCTTGAGCACGCGATTTTGACAGATTTGTAATGACATTTACGTCAAAATCGCGTGCTCAAGCATCGACACAACCTCAAGCACGGACTATAAATATGACCCTAATAACTAACAGCGTTTTCCACTGGGGGAAGTCGTGTTGCACGACACTGCCCTAGAGTAGCGTCATATGACGTAATCAATGGTCGCATACAGGGAAAAAAATACGCTTAAGCGCTGACGGTAAGCGATTTGCTGTATCGCTGCACACTCCCTGAACGCTACATCATTTTTGTGAGGTAGTGATTTGCAAACCGGTTTTGTTTTCGAAAGTTAACCTAAAAATATGTATTAAAAAGTTTTATGTAAAATGGACAGAATACGCTGCAGCGATGTAGCGGAAAAAATATACGCTGTAATAATGGCGGACTGCTTTAAGAAAGCGCTGTAAGAATGACGTCATTACTTTGTCATTCAGGGAATTTTTCCATAAAGCGCTACAGCGCTAAGCTTCCCTGTATGCGACCACTGTTCTGTCCTCGGTCAGAGCCAGGGCAATACGTGTAACATAGGTATGTCGATAAAACTGGCGTTAGGGCTTTAATGCTTTGTCGAGATGAACTGCTCATCGCAAAAAAAATGAAAATCTTTATAAAAGTAAATACTTAGTAATACGTATAAAGGAAAAGCAGATGAAGAATTAGACAGAAACTATTACGTACAATGATTGTTTAATTATTATTCATTTCTGAAAATGGTCTTTTAGTGGACAAGATATTTTGTATAAAATACGCAACAACGTATTTCATGGATGATGATTAGGAACAATTCGTATCATTATTTGTATCTGAGAATATCATAAAGTAGTATGTTTCAAAATTTAATAGTAATTTGCAGAATATTTTCGGCCACAACGATTACCCGATAAAATATTGACTGTATGCATTTATATACCCACCAAAGTCCCTTTTCAAGAATCTTAGAAATTCGGCTCCGTTTAGGTGCCCATTGAAGAAGTATGGTCCAATTGCATAATCGCCTATAACACGCCTCCAAACACGTTCAAACTCCAGCGATGCTGCCGATCCAAGGGGCGAAAAAGATGCCAATTTTCGGTATCATTATTAATAATGAAAATTGTGACGGTTTACTAATCCATTATTATGAAAAGTCGATTCATCGGTAAATAAAACGTAATTAAGAAAATAATTATGTTCTGCGTTTCTATCAAGAGCCCACACGCAAACATCAATTCGCCATTCATAATCCATAGCGTATAAATTTTGATGGTATTGTAAGTGATAGGGCTGGTATTTGTGTTTTCTTAGTATCCTAGATACGCGCATAAGAGTTATATCTAATTCCTTGGCAATCTGTCGTGTGCTTTTATGCGGTTCTTCAGTGACTGCTGCCAATACCACGAATTCATTTTCTACGTCTACAGTTGTTGTTCGCCTTTTGTATGCAACGCTCCCTGTGGCACGGAATCTATCCAACAAATCTTCAAATACCCTTTTATCTGAATGTTTTCGATTTGGGTACTGCTGCGAATACACCCGAGACACAAGGAAGCAATTTTCCTGACACTCACCAATAACTAAAATCATATCAGTTCTTTCTTGCAACGAGTATGCCTTCATGATGTTAACAGAGTACACGTCAAATTGACACTTTCTCTATGAGGATCCAACCTCCTAGATTAAATAATAACAATTTTCGTAAGTTATCTAAAAAAACGCAAATTACTTAAAAACCAGTACAGATAGTCATAGGGATTTCTGATACTGGTTTTAAGACAATAAAATGTTCTATCTGATAACATAAATACATACAGGGTGTTCCATTTAAAATAATAAAGTTATGCACGAAAGAAGTTCACAAAGTTTGGCCTCGGTACTTGAACGACCTGTAGAATACTGGATAACTTTGAATATGGCATTCAATCAGTCAAAGGATCTACTATTTACGCTTTTCGTTCAATTTCTCTGAATTAAGTTATTTTTGAGATACTAAACTTTTCGTGCAACATTGCATTTTCAAAAAACTTGAAATATCTCATAAACTACAAAAATTAGACATAGGAAACCTTAAATAAAGTTGATCTAGATTTCAGTGTACAACTCAAAAATGCCATAAAATACAGGGTGTTCCATTAAGAAAAACATAACTTTGGTAAATTGCTGAGTTTTGAAACACCCTGTATATTGCTTATTATTTTTAAATTGTAGATCTAATCCGCTTACATATGTTCCAGTATGTAACTTTTTCAAAATTGTTACCATTTGACTACCAGAGACCACGGCGTTCCCAATGTTACACCCTGTATTGTATTTCAATCTCTGACATGGTGTTTTGGAAAACCATTATTGCCTAATATTTGATATGAAAATAGCTTTTCTTTTAATTAGCGTAACCACAAAATTTGTGATATTGTAATTGATAAAAATGGACTAGAAAAAGATAGTAAGCCAAATATCTCAAAGACCGTCAGTTGTTTCATATGAATGCCACACATAGAGTCGCTTTTATTTTTCATGTAGATTCAAAATAAATTATAGAAAAAATAGGTTTGTATTTAAAAAACAAAGTTGTTAGATTTGCAGATCTTGAGAAAACTAGACAGTGAAATAAAGAAAGTTCCAATTATCTCTCTTATCAACCATGATATTATATTATATATTATAGCCTAGTATCTATACTATATAACAAAAATGCAAAGTTTTTTTCAATGAAAACAAAAACTGTGACTTGCATTTCAATACAATTAAATAACTTAACAGAAAAACTAAATCATACGACTTCTTTTCTTTACAACTGAAGGGCGTTTATAGGGATATTGAGAAGCTACTGAAATATTTATGTAAATGTCTATAAGAAGCATATCGAAGAAATACCAATAAAATGTTAATAAGTAAACCTAACACTAAACTATACCGGTTATAGCATCTAAACATATGAGTATACATACGTGTCGAACTGATGATAAGAACGAACTACCGAATAATTTTCCATAAATTGCCGCATTCTGTAATATTCTAATGTTAGTTTAATGACTACCGTCATCGCCTGGTCTCGAAAACCAGTAGCTTTTTCACTCCGAGCTACAATTAACGGAACGCAACCCTCTTTATTCTTTAAGGAGAGCTTGCATGTAAAATCGTGCTGTACGACGAATCAAGTTTTACTTTTCTAATTAGCATACAGCGATTAATATATTCAGATTGAAAGTTTGTTTGAGATTATTATTAAAACTCAACATAACAGCTATGTAATATAGTATACGGTTTGCGTTAATGAAAATATAGAAGATAAACAGGTTATGGAACAGAGATAATTATGTTTTAAAAGAGGGCCAATTAAGAGACAACAAAACACAATTTCCATTTTAATTTTATGGAACATATAGATAGATATGTAATAAACTGAAGCGTATATATTATGTATTGCTTTATATTCCAACTATATTGGTTGTTTCGTCCATACATACGTATATCTCCATGTATATGTATATTTGTGTAATGGCCGCTTCTGATGTGAATAAAAGCCATATGCTGACCGAGTAATAATTAAAATGCCGATGCCTGTAATTATAGAAATGTATTTTGTGTTGTTTTCGGTTTTTTTTTTCAGTTGCTGCGAAACCATATCCTGGCCGTTCGATGTTGTCGATAGATGACGAGCAGGTTTTGTGGTCAGAAGTAGATTTCCACGTAAACTTACCACGTTTCAGATTCGTGTAAATTTATAAAATGATGACAATTATAAATGAAATGTGTGACTCGAAGATCATTGTTTTTGAATGGAATTTGAATTAGTTAGAATTGTATTTGCTCGGTTTTCATTTACTATTTTCTAAAATAAAGCTTTAATAAACTTCGAGTTATTTGTTTCTTTTATCATGACAGCATACCATGGATTGTGGTTTGAAATTATTTTATTGAGTGGATATTTTATGCTGATGATACAAAGATGACAGCAGATGCAGCTGGTATTGTCGGAGACAATCTTAGGAGCTCTTATTAGATAGATCTTAGATTTCTCCGGTAAAACGGGAGGCCATACCAGCATCTCCATCTACATACATCGAACAGACGGCACCACTGTCCATAAGGGCGGACAAGATCTCACCCGTTTTCAGTAGCAATAGGAGATGTAATGTAGCCATCTCCAGCAGAGATCCTGCGAGAGTCCTCGTTCGCAAATCGAAGCAAGGATTTTGCCGTTGGTTTGTGTACGCTTTTAAAATGCCGGATCATCAGCTTCGGGAGCTCCCCGTGGATCTTCAGATTGCCCTTGATGTACTAGAAGCTGTCAAGTTTGATTCCGAGGTGGTACTTGACTGCCATAGGAAGCCCGAAAATTGGGGGAACATCACAACACTATGCTGAGATGGGTGTCAAGCCATTCTGGAATCAGAGGCAATGAAATAGATGATAACTCATTGAAAGTTATTAAGAGAGGGAGAGAGACGAATGACCATTAAGCCCAAATAAGAAAAGAGTTTGCAAAGCGGTCTTCATGAGCAGAGACAGGCTGAAGTTACTCACGGGGATCTTAACCAGTCACTGGGCACTGAATAAAGACGTGCATCGCATGGGACTAGTAAACTGTCCCCTGTGTAGAAACTGTGGGGGATGCGGAGGAAATTCCAGACAATCTCCTTGCTGACTGTCCAAAGGTAGATATATGTACATACGTTGGGGTAGATTGATTAGATGATTCTGGAGTAATTCAATAAACTCTTAATGAGGTTGGAGACTTCTTTGTTCAATTGAGTGGACTAAAACGACATGGGGGCACAATGGGTTTTTCTTTCAGTCGAGTTTGTCTTTCAGGGTCGCCCCTCCCGTGTAATCGGAAAAAAAATCAGATGAGTATGATTCGTCTCTGTCAATACCAGCGCATGCATTGTCAAGGTATGAAAGTGCACCAATATACATTGGAACGAAGCTAAATAACAAACTACCAGAGGCAATTAAAGATACTGATACCATTAAAATGTTTAAAAAGAGATTAAGTGAATATTTATTACTAAACAGATTTTATAGTGTAGAAGAATATTTTAACAGTTGATTGACGACAAGTTGAATTTCCCGCTTTCTATTTGTTATCTTAGGTAGAACTGTAAAACATTCGAAAACGTTGGCTCGTGTTTGGAGGTGTTTGACGTTGTTATAAATAATTTTGTTCTTCTCTTTGTACTTCAGTTTCTTCTGCGTTTTTTGAGTGTTTTTGCTAGACTTTATTAGAATTGTTTTTTTAACAAACAGTATGATATAAAATATTGCCCAGTTAAATATTTTCTTAATACTGCAACTTTAGCACACGTTTGGAAATGTTCGTTGAGACGCCTATGAGTTTACGACAGGTTGGCCAATAAAAAAAAAATGAAAAGTGGCAGGAAATTCAACTTGTCCTCAAACTTATTGGCTCACTCTGTATGTATTTGAATGCCTTTTACTTTCTTTTATTTTCTTTTTTTCTTAGTGTATTACTGGTTGGAACTACATATTACAGTACTGTAGAGTACTGTAGTTATTCATCTCGGTACTATATTTGCTTTAATTGTTCTGTCATGTGATTTGTAATCTCTGACAAATTTAACAGCATATCTGCTCAAACAGATAATAAAAATATTATTATTGTTATTATTCACGTTTAGTAATTGCTTTGGAAAATCTTTATGGGATTTTCTTGTAATACTAATAACTAAAGTGAGTATTTTTTGTTTTTTAGCAATTCTCCTTCCAAAGTAGTGTATCTAAAGAAGTTGTCAGTCGTAAGATTACGACCACTTCCGCTCTCTAAAGCTTACTAGCTGTTCATTTATGGTTTTCCAGGCTGAAGGACATTACAGCTCTCTATCTATATCAGCGAACTCATAAATTGGAGCCAAATTTGGCATTTTTCCTTCTCTCTATCTGGTCTGATACTAAGATCGTCAAACCCAATGTGTCTCGGTGTAGACAAAAATATGTTTCTCGTCATTATTGCTTGATAAATATATCTGTACAACGATTTGTTTGGAATTGATCATAAATCTTAAGATTTCTATGGCATTAACTTAAGCTCAATTTCATTCAATCATTATGCCGGCTCATCCTTTTAACAACATCGATTTTTCTAATTCACGCCGAAAAGTAGTTGACGATGGATGAATATTTGAAGAATCTTTGGGCAATTTCCATCGTTACAGGTTTATACCACATTACACCAAGCCACCACATCTATACGTGTTACCAAAAATCCACAAACTGGACATCCCCTTACGACCAATAGTCAGTTCCAGGAATTTTCCATGTCATCCTCTAGCCTAGTTCCTACTCGATATTGTTACATCCTTATCTAGTAGAACAACATCAACAATCACCAAGACAGTAGACTTCATAGAAAAGGTTAAAAACAAAAAACTTGAACACCGAGACAAATTAGTCAGCATTGATGTATCCAGTCTGTTCACAAATGTTCCTACACAACCGACCCTAACAATAGTAAAAGACAAACTCTTCAGTGACCCCACTTTGGCTGGGAGAACAACGTTAAGTGTTGCCGCCATCATGGAACTTTTGACCATCTGTGTAAACACCACCAACTACAAGGGTTCTTCGAACATATCAACAACATACGACGGAGCGTTTTTATATTCGCGGAATGAGCGGGTTGTAGGGCGGTGATTAGGCGCATTGGGGGCGTGGCCTGTGCAGCGACTCATAATTAATATAAATACGAAGTTTCATTGTTATTAGACAGTTAGTCTTTGAGCTATCGTCAACCAAGTAACATAATCAGCAGTGAAAAGTGAAATATGGAAAAAATCGAATATCGTGCCGTTATAAAGTTCCTTACCAGGCAAGGAAAATCAGTCGCGACCATAATGAATGAGATGTCATTGGTTTACGACGACTCTTGTCCAGGAAAAACCATGGTGTACAAGTGGCATAGTTTATTTAAACAAGGAAGGGAATCCCTTGAAGACGACCCGACCTTATCCAAAAAGTTGAAAAAATTGTACTCGAAGATGCTCGACTAAAGAAGAAACAACTCGCAGAAATGGTTGGAGTATCCGATACAACAATTTTTAAAATCCTACACGATCATCTCGGCATGTCTAAGGTCAGCGCAAGATGGGTGCCGAGAATGCTGACGCCGCCGCAAAAACAACAGCGCGTAGAGTGTTCGCGTGCATTTTTGGGCCTCTGTAATGAAGACAAGGATGGTGTATTGAGTCGAATAGTTACTGGAGACGAAACTTCGGTTCATTATTATGAACCTGAGTCCAAACAAGACTCCATGCAGTGGCATAAAAAGGGCACAGCACCTCCCAAGAAATTTAAAGTGTCACAATCAGCTGGGAAACTCATGGCAACGGTATTTTGGGACTCGGAAGAAATATTGTTGATTGATTATAAAGATAAAGGTGTTTCTATAACCGGAGAATATTACGCTTCAATATTAGAGCGACTAAAAGAAGCCATTAAAGAGAAAAGACGGGGAAAATTGACAAAAGGTGTGCTGCTTTTGCACGACAACGCGCCCCTCCACAAGAGCCGCGTTGCGTTAGCTGCCCTGCATAAGGTGGGCTTCGAAATTGTGAATCACCCACCCTACAGCCCAGACCTGGCCCCGAGTGATTATTACCTGTTTCCGAAAATGAAAAAAGAGCTGCGGGGTAAAAAATTTACTGCCGATGATGAAGTCAAGGAGACAGTTTCGGCGTATTTTGCAGATAAAGAGAAATCATTTTTTTATGAGGGTATAAATAAATTAACTGAAAGATGTGAAAAATGTATCCGTCTTGCGGGTGAATATATTGAAAAAGAAAAATAATTTGGTTTTTTTATTTCCACCCCTTATCCCCCATTCCGCGAATATAAAAACGCTCCCTCGTAGAAGCATCTATCAAATTCGCAATGGAAATTGAAAAGCAAAATGAGACGTTTTAGTAATCCAAAACACAAACGGTACTATAACAACTAAGGTATACAAAAAACCAACGTATACAACATCAAAATAGGTGTTGCCAAGTGCCTATATGAACAAATAAAATATGCTCAAACGAAAAAGATAGAGAAGAAGAACTGAAGGCCATAACCTACACACTTAAATTAAACCGATATACAGACAAGACGCTGTCAAAACCAAGAGAGAGGAAAGTAGCACAAGAACAACAACCCAACGTGTGCATTACAGTAATACCGTACGTAAAAGGTCCATTGGCAAAAATACTGAGAATAGGCAACAACTACGAAATCAGAACAGACATAAAAACATGTTACACCATCAAATCCTCTCTTACAAGAACAGAACCTGTGTGGGAAAAAATACTTTGATCTTTAGCGATGTTATCGTCGATGCTTACAGTTTTTGGACGTTCCGAACAGTCAACGTTTCGCTAGCTTGTACAGCCAAGTTTAAATTCTGCTGCCTAAAATTTTACTTTGGTAAATGATGGTGCAGAGCCGCGGTATACAGCGTGCAACTCATCTTTAATTTGCGTTGGCGTATTGTTAAATATTTAATATGCCAAAAAATAATATCTATCCTGTACAGAAGTAAAATATAAACGACGTTTAACAAAATCACTGAACATCAACTTCATATTGAAGTCATTCTTTGTAGGTAGTACACATGCACACATACATAGGTATACCTCGTAATGCTCGTTTTCTACCAATTTTTAGAGAATTCGGAAGCAAACCTACTAATCACGGAATCTTTAATAGGGCGACATGAAAAAATATGTTAATAAATGTAAATCAGAGGCCAAACTCGGGAGGCGACTCTTTCTCTAATACGATGTATTAATATTACAGACTTGTCGTTCTCGGGCGGCTTCCTTTTTTCTTCTTCTTTTCGAATCCCGTAGTTTTGGGAATATTTTAATAATAATGGTATAAGGTTGTAGAAGAGTAGCTGTATGGACTAATATTGGCGCCGACGGGAGAAAAAGGGTTCTTTTACTGCCGTTAATTATACAAATTGTCTCAACTGACTACAGATGACCGAAAAATAGGAATATTTTTGTATGTTTATTAAGAAGATGAAGAAATCTACAGCGTGTATTTATAGCATTGGATACACGATATTTCGTTCATATTTCCTGCAATAAAAACTTTTATTAAAGTCGTTTGAATTTAATAAAAGAGTATGTTCTAATTGAATTATTTTTTTGACTGGAATTAAAATTTACTTCAGGGCTTTTTGGACTGTCCACCTGATCGCTGAAGAAAATATTTTTTTTTATTTGAAACGTTTGAAGGCCATCAACGTTTGAAGACACTGAATTGGAGGCTTTATTGGACGAAGACAAGCCTTTTAGTTGTGCCTAAAGAACATGGGTATGATCCAGAAAATAGGAAATTGGATTCCATATAAACTGAAAGGAAGAGACATCAAAAAACGATTTTGATGTCTGAAATGATGCTTCAACGGTACAAAAGGAAATCTTTTCTGCATCGTTTCGTTACTGAGGACGAAAAATGGATGCACTGTGATAACCCTAAACGCAGGAAGTCATATGTGAGGCCCCACCAACCCGGAGACGGATGTCCATGGTTCGAAGGTGGTGCTGTGTATATGGTGGGATCAGAATGGTCTGGTGTATAATACGCAACTTATAGCTGCTTCTGACTACCACTTGTTTCGATCAATTCAGGTCACCTTGTCCGAAATACGATTCACTTCAGTTGGAGGTATCAAAAATTCGGCCCATACATTCTTGCCTCAAAAGATGAGTGGTTCGATCGAGATGGACTTTATCAGGCCTCTCCTTTTCAAATATAGTGGTAGTTCCATGTAGGCGTCCAATCGTCTGCAACGCTGATGATCTGGTCATGTCGTCTAGAGATAAGAGCATCTTTACTGCTAAAAGTTTAAATTGTCTTACCGTCTCTTACCGTAGTTTTGAGGTAATTTGTATCTTCTCTGTAGTTATTTAGAAAAAAAATATCTTGAATCATTTGCAATTACATTCGAGCTAAATTAGTCTATTTCATGCAGCAGAAAACAAAGTTAGAAATCCAAATCAACATACACGTTTATGGCGTGAACAAACTTACTTTACACACACGTTGCGGTAATACACCTACAGCTTAGCGCAATTTACGCATTAATGTTTAATTGTGTACCAGCCTTTAGTCGCGTGATTGGATAGTTTAATCTGCAGCACCTACTCCGCATCAAATATTTAATGCAATTAGTTAACGTCGGTCAGTCATACACGTTCTCTATGTTTCCTCGCATTATCGAAAATGTTTCATGCGATGTATGGAGACATTTTCCGAATGCTACAATCTATATTTTAGATTAGAGTGGGTGTTGTGTATTGTTGGATATTACGTGTTTGCTCTAAATACGTTGAATGTTTTCCTCTTTTTTCCGGGAAATACCCTTCCGTGTTATTCAGTTTTATTGTTTTTTTTTAGAGTAGGTATGTAGTATATAGATCTATAGCTATTGATAGTATTTCTCTGAATGGAATTAGTAAATTAAGGTGTGTGAGTATCAAAACCATACCATCAACATACAATATACAAACGTAAATAAAGAAAATTACCTCAAGCTCCAAGAACTAGTTCAGAAACTTCTGAATAGCTAGACGCTGCAGGTTCATAAACATCATCTTTAACAAGTGTTGACTTCACAGGTACAATGGGCCAAATATTGCATTGTTTATTTAACAGTGTGCTCTGCAGCAGCAATCCATATCGGTGGACATTGCAGGGCTTCTGCTTAGCTATAGCTGCGATTGAAAGTCCTTTTAACCTTTTTTTTCTCAGTGGAAATAGACTAATTGGCAATGTGGATCTTGTGTGTGTTGACACTTAAGGTTGAGTAGGAGTCTTGATAATTGCCTACTCACCAAAACTACCTCATATTCTCTCACCTACACGCTGGTATCTACATGGTCTGCTCTTCTTCAGACATGCGAGCTATTTTTTATGTCTTTTCACTCCTCATAACTAATTTTTGGATGATCAGTGTACCTCCTATTTTCTTTTTGAGTCCATTCCAAGCAGGGATCCGGATCCAAATGAAATAACTGTTCTGGTTCGGTTCCGGCCCTAGTGAAAATGGAAGATATCAACCCGGAAAAAAATTTGTAACAAAACTATAAATTTATCCAAAGAACTTGCCACAGTTTCTCCCGATGACATATGCACCCATCGCCACTGATTAATGTAGTTGTGCATCTATGTAACAAAAAAAGAAAAGTATTTATGAGGGAATTGGCCGAAGACCTTTTCTTCTCATCCTCATCCAAGTTTATCTTTAAAAAATGAAGTTGAAGGCACTAAAGGTTTGAGTATGATGAGTCATCATACTCAGATGTAACAACTTCTTTTAAAAAATTACAGAAAATACTGCTACGCGCGCCTGTTCCAATTGAATTTGTAACCGGCGTTTACAGAGAACGCTGCCAAGCGAGGGAAGAGTCCTATTCGAAATTACAAGAGTTACAAGTGTTTTCTTATGGAAGTGTATTACCGCTATAAATACACAATAGAGAATGCTAGTGGTGCCATCTATATTTCGCCAATAGAACAGTATCTTGACCACATATATATATAGTATCAGGTTAGATTAGATTAGGAATGGGGTGGTCATGCGAACCTGTTTCACCTCGACGTTTTTAGGTCTATTGTGATCCCCTTTTATCCTAGAGGACGCTTTCTAATTTTGCCTGCTTAATTCGGCCTATCATTTGTGAGAGCGCCTCTTTTATGTAGTCGTTAGCTGTGAGGTTCTTTCTGAGAGCCATTGCTAGAAACCTTACCCTCACTAGGTCATCGCAGTGGCACAAAACATGAACTTCTTCTTTCTCTTAACAGAATTTGCAGAGAGCATCTATGCCTATTCAGTCTGCAATGACCGGTCACTTTGTAGTAGGTCTTCTGTAAAGGAACTCCTTTGCCTGTCTTTGTCCTGGCGATCTTTTCCACAATTCCTTGGATCTGTTATATGTCCATTCGTAGAAAATGAGTTTTTAATTTGAGATTTGGTGATACTGAAGAAAGGGCCAACTCTTATGAAAGGCCTTGACGCACCTCTTCAGGCCAGCACATCCGCCGCCTCATTTTCCTTGACGTCTGCGTGACTGGACGCCCAGGTCAAATTTCATACCCACACCTCAATATGTGCCGTTTCTCTGTTCTTGTTCCACATGTTCTGCCATTTTGTCATCGGTATCAATATCATGATACCGATACTAAAGTGTCCATACCAAAGAACTGATATTATGGTATCGATATCGCTTCTGAATCGTCGTTATCTTCTGCAGAGCTAATTTGAAACAAAACTTCTACAGCTTATTATGAACATTGTTAATTTGATAAATTTGTCATTGGATGATGCCATCTTTCCTTCTAGACTTGAGCTTGCGCGAATAACTCCGATTCATATGGGGAGGAGGTGGTCTATTTGCCAGTTTAATTTTAAGACTGGAACATCAACTTCCGACGCTGTGTATGATTTCTTGCAGAATGTCTTTAATCAAATTAATAACAAACAAATTGTTGCAACAGTGTTTGTCGATTGTCGACTCGGACATTAGCCATTTTCATGTAGTGTTCCACAGGATTCGGTATTGGGACCAATCTTATTTATCATATTTATGAATGACCTAGCGTTAATAGATTTATGATCCCATTTAACCCTCTTCGCTGAGGACACATCTTTGACCCGGCATGCTCCGAGTTTAGAAAACCTTATAAATAATGAAATTACTATAGTGCAGTTGTGGTTTGAAGCGAATGCGATCAGCTTTGATTTGAGTAAAACAAAACTCTTACTGTAGAAATAGAATACATCAAATCTGAATGTGAATATGAATAATCTACAACTTGCGTCATATAGTAAGTTTCTAGGTTTGACAATAGATGCAGATTTAGGTTGGTCGCGGCATGTTCGCACTCTTTCTGGCAGACTCTCGTCTGCATGCTTGGCCCTGAGAGTGGTGAGACGTGATTTGGGTGAAAATGGTGCCAGGATGACGTACTTCGTAATGTTTCAATCTCGTTTATCATATTGCGTTGTGTTCGCGAAGGACACACGCACCATCACACCTTTCCGTGAAACAGAAGAAAAAAACACGTAGGGTGAAGGAACCAGTAGATGAACACCCACCAGTAAATGAACACTTTCCTATTTATTGCTTCATATTAAGATTTAGAAGTCTATAATAGGGTTTTAAGGTATTTGCGTTTAACTCGTATGGTATCTGCTAGATGACAGTACTGCTTAAACCGCCATTAGTAAATTGCAGCATCTGAAACTTGTTTCGGCATACGATGTGTTTAGCGTGTGGATTGTTTTGAAACAAATAATTTACAAAGCGAAGCGGACTCAACATTTGAAAGAAGTTTTGTAGTGTACTATTTTGTAAGTAGGAATAAAATATTGTATGAGGACAATTTAAATATGTTCAAATATAATATTGTTGACTAGAAAATGCAAATTAACCTAAAAATAATTTTACTTTGGCCTGTGTTCATATTCTGGTACATAAATACTCTTAAAACCAGTGAATGAACGCGGTGTTCATTTACTGGAATTTCAACATTCCATTAAAACATACTAAAATGATCTCTAAAGAAAAATATTCATATGGTTTCTTTTCGATTTTGTATGTCACACATAGCTATTATTTCCGGGACCAGTAGTTGAACACGAATTCTTGGAGTGTTCATTTAGTGGGTTACGTATTTGCTCTTATTAAACGTTTGAAACTAGTGAATGAACATATTTATTTCTTCTTTAAAAAGCTGTAAAAGTAGATCTTTACAAATGTAATCATTCCATAGGGTCAAGCACAAGGAAGTCGTTGTATGGACACCACAATGAACGCTAGAAAAAAGTCTTACACCAGGTTTAATTATAGTGAAGAAGATTTGCGAAGAGCACTTGATGCTATAAAAAATGAAAGTATGTCTTTGAATGCAGCCAGCAAATGCTTTAATATTCCGAAAGGAACTCTACATAACAAAATTAAAGGCAAAGTTCCTTTGCAAAGAAAAATGGGACCTGAAAGTGTCTTAAAAGCTGAAGATGAGAACCGAATCGAAAAATGGATATTAGACAAAGCCAAGTTAGGTTTCCCAATGCACCCCGAAGATGTAAAAGATGGCGTTCAAGATATACTAAAAGCTCTTAAGCAAGAGAATCCGTTCGTAAACAGCAGGCCGGGCAAAAAATGGCTGCAATTGTTTTTAAATCGCGATCCGAAGATTTGCAAACGCCAATCGGAAATAATCTCCAAAGCTCGTGCTTGAGTTACGGAAGAAATGCTCAGATCATGGTTAGACGAATTAACCTATTTGTTTAGGAGAAGAAAATGGTTTAGATGTACTGAACGACAGTACTAGAGTTTTTAATTGCGATGAAACAGGAATTCAGACTTGTCCAAAAACTGGTCTGTTGTTAGGACCTAAAGGTTACACTAATTTTTATAATATTGCAAGTGGGAAAGAAAAGGAATCAATTACAGTTCTTTGTACTTTTTCTGCTGAAGGGGATATTTTACCACCCATGGTCATATTTCCTTACAAGAGAATGCCAGCACATATAATAAATTCTGTTCCCGAACATTGGGCTTGGGGCAGATCTGACTCTGGTTGGATGGTGTCAGCAACATTTTTTGAATATGTTACAAATGTTATGTATCCCTGGCTCTTAAAACGGGAAATAAAGTTTCCAGTAATCTTTTTCTTGACGGGCACAAATCACATCTTAGTATAGAGTTATGTGAATTTTGTATCGAAAAAAAAATTATTCTTTATTGCCTTCCACCAAATGCGACGCATATAGTACAACCTTGCGATGTCACAATATTTGGGCCTCTCAAGATGTTCTGGAAACATCTTGAGGAACAAAAGAGAAAAAGTCAAATTTCACGTACAGAAAGCGCAACTAAAAGAACGTGTAAAGAGGCTGTTACAAAAATCGAGAAAAAAAAAAAAATTGTATCAGCTGTCAATGCAACTTCTAAGATTGCAAATAAAGAGGGCAATAATTCAAATGAAATAGTTAGATATGCAATCGGCGATTACGTAATTGTTTTATACGAAGAAACACATTTCCCCGGGATCATAACAGATATAGAAGGAGGAGAATATGAAGTAAGTGCCTTGAAACAAAAATGCGATGGCACTTGGATATGGCCTAAACCAAAAGATCAAATTTGGTATCACGAAAATGCCATTGTTAAGAAAATTGCAAGGCCCATTATCGATGATAGAACAAAAAGTTTTACTATATCCTTTTAGACATTACAATTCTTTCTTAGGTTAGGTAATGACATAATGAAAGAAGTTTACAGCACTAGCTAACAAATTTGAAGTAGGAGAAAACTCAGTTGCCTTAGATTAGGATTGAGATAGATTTTTAGAAATTTAAAATATTTGTTACTGCTCTTTGTTTAACAGTGTTTATCAATAAAGACTTTCATTTTGATTTTAATTATTAATTACCTTTTTACAATGTTTCCAATAGTCATTTAATGATGTTCATTTACTGGATTTTTAAAATTCATTTATTGGAGCTGAGTGTTCATTGACTAGGGAAACACGCAATTTTTTAAAGAAAGATAAATACACTTTTTTAGTTAAAAGGTAATAAGTCTAGCATTTAAGTCTAAAACTAGATAGTTCAATACATTGAAAAATTACGAATATTAATGTTTATATAAATTGTCACTATTGTGAAATCATACTCAGTATAGAAAATTGTCTTAAGTGTTCATTCACTAGTGCTACCACCCTATCAACCTCACTAAATATTAAAGCTAATTTATAGATACTTTACTTTAAGTACATGGCATACATGAAACTAACGATTATACTACAAAATGATAAATATTCAACAATTTTTAACTAACTAAAATATACCGTGAAAAATTGTTTTCGCCTTAAATTACAACTAATTATATTTAAACAGTCGGTCGAGTCAAAACTGACACTTTATTAAAAGAACACCTTAACTTGGTGTGCACACAACACGGGCATTTATACCCGCCAGCAAATAAGAACGAAATGTACCTACCTACTACGTAATATGAGTTACATATGTACATATGTATATACACAGGAAGAAATTTAAATTTCTCGTGAACGCTTTACGTGCATCCTTGTATTGTGGAGACTAACAAATTACATACATTTTTCGAGGTGCCAATTAACGTTAAGTTTCTGTCATTATTTGTATGCAGTGTTTGACGTAATGTTTGGCAACGTCTGCGTTTTAATATATGGTCTTTCAATTTGCTCGAGAAGTGTAATAAGTAATAAGTGAATATGGATGGTACGCAAATAATAGGTCATTACGATGGAGTTAAAGAATTATTGTTTGCTCGTTGGTGTAAAAATAAAAGATTGGATCTGTAAGATTTTGATAAATGAACTTTTTAAAGTTCTAATCTAATTATTATTTATTATTAAGCTTTTTCTCTGTGCATCTTACGTTAGTCTACTAGAGAACGTTACAAAATGTCAAAACTGCTCCTTATCCTAACTTTTACATCTCGGTGATCTCGATGAGTACACACCTGATCCAATAGATCCGATCCAGAGACTTGAGAGAATTTATTTTGTACCAATTTAGGTTTTCTAAAAGTACCGACGATTCATCTTGAAGGAAAATTTAATAAACATCTTTAATCAATCATTATATTAAAAAAATACAGGTCTGATAACATGCGAGCTAATTACTTCATCCAACACGTTTATCAACTGTTTATTTTCCTCAACCTTTAATTATGCGAGAGATGTGTCGTTCTAATATCTAATTCTCCGAATATTTCCCTTTAACTTTGGAAATAAATAACAATAACTAGGTACTAAGTCAGAGGTCATCCAAGTCGAGTACGCAGATCGGCCAAAAAGAACCACAGGCTTTGGCCTACACCGGACGAAAATACTAGAAATAGTGACCTAAGAGTCCCCTGATTCATATCCTATCGGATAGCCAAGCGACCCTAAACATGTTAGCATCAGATATCTTCAAAACTAGGATAGGACTGCCTGGAAAATCTAAGATATCTGGCCAAACTCAATAAAATCACTTTGGTATAGGTACCAGGCGATAACCAAGATCGCGATACTTGGTGCAGCAGCTGAGTAGATCACAAAAGCATACCAGATAAGCTCGAAATTAGCTTGGGACTGCCTGGCAAAACCTAATAACCTTGGCCAGATAAAACAAAGTATCTTTGGTGTAGATATCGAGGCATAACCGGGTCTGAGTATAACCAAGAGTGCTATACGTGGTGCAATGGCTGAGTGGACCACAAAAGCACACTGGAACAGCGTTGAAGGGCAGAAACACAGTAAACGGGTGATGGGACTGCCATCAAGGCAATTAACAGCTAGCTCTCAACCGAGAACAGTATAGAATATTGATGATATGCCTGTTAACAAGGTTAACAAGACACCGCCGTCTAAGGATATGCCTACACAGAATTGGCATCTTGAAAGATGAACCTATTTGTAGACTATGCAATGAAGAAGAGGAAACAGCCTACCACATTGTCTTTGAATGCGTTGTATTGGAACAGCGGAGATGCAAAAAACCTACTGACAGGACTGTCGGAAAATGATTTCCTACACAGGATACTAAATCAAGTTAAAGGGACTAACATGTTTATATAAATAAATTCACTAGACACGGAATAATGCAATAGGTCATAGGTGATGATGGAAGAACCTGAAGCGTGCCCAGTGATAAACAAAAAAAAAACAAAATTTGTGCACCTGAGCATTATTCTGATGAAAGGAACTTCTATGAGATAATTTTCCTATTCTTCTTTCTTTAATGCCGATACGAAGTTTATTTACTAACAATAAGTATGCGTAATGCTGACTCAATTACCACTATGTTCCCAGCATATCAAAAATTGTATCCATAATCTTACTTGCTGAGGGTGAAACCCTAAGTTTTTGGAGGTTGTGGCATTATTCTTTACTTTGGAGTTTAAATTCGGGATCGAAGCGATAAACGTTCGATTAACCGTAATAAAACGTTTCAAAAAAACGTTTTAGATTACCCTTAAAAATAACGTCAATTTGCTTCTGAATTAATGGCTCTCTCTCGCTTGTTTGAAGGTCAAAATTCGAGACACCAATCATGCACAGACTTTATGAAGTTCCAAATACTCGTTTATTATGATTTGAGATGTGCTATTTGAGATGCCTGTTATCTCTACAAAACGTCTAATAATTAACCGACGATGTTGATTACATACTTGATCAATAGTTTCCTGTGAGGAAACAATATGTGACCAACCAGCACCTTTAGCATGTTCAGAAGTTGTTTTACTATAAATAAAACTCTCTAGACTGGTTCCTTACTACTTGACACAATGGAGCATTGTTTCCAAGTACACAAATCATATCCTCATTAATCTATTTTGGTGCAAATTTCTACTTTGACCTAATACAATTTCTTAACAATAAAAACCAGCGTTAGTATTTCGTTTGACGGATCAATAACAAATATGTTTCTTTATTACGCGCCCCCTCCCTCTCCCTCCCATCAACATTTATAACCCTTCATCAATGATTGAAAGGTGAATAGTTCAATAGTTCTTAGAAAATCTAACGCTAAATGAGTTGCCCAAGTAGCAAAAGACCATTGGAGAACGAAGAAACTCCTTTAGCTTTATGGTTTATGGGTGGGGACTGTTTTGAAATGTGTTTAAATTCAGAATTGAAGCGATAAACGTTCGATCAACAGTAATAAAACGTTTGAAAAAACGTTATAGATTACCCTTAAATAACGTCAATTCGCTTCAGAATTAATGGCTCTCTCTCTCGCTTGTTTGGAGGTCAAAATTCGAGGCACCAATCATGCATAGACTTTATGAAGTTCGAAATAATCGTTGATTATGATTTGAAATGTGCTATTTGAAATGCCTGTTATCTCTACAAATCGTCTAACAATTAACCAGCACCTTTAGCATGTTCAGAAGTTGTTTTACTATAAATAAAACTCTCTAGACTAGTTCCTTACTACTTGACACGATGGAGCATTGTCTCCAAGTAGGTACACAAATCATATCCTCATTAATCTATTTTAGTCCACATATCTACTTTGACTTAATACAATTTCTTAACAATAAAAATGAGCATTAGCATTTCGTTTGAAAGATCAATATGTTCCTTTATTATGCCCCACCCTCCTCATCAACATTTATAACCCTATTCATCAAGGATTGAAAGGTACAGATTCAATAGTTTTAAAAAATCTAAAGCTAGATAGGTTGATCAAGTAGCAAAAGACCATTGGAGAAGCTTATTAGCTTATTAGCCTTCGTAGATCCGCTACAATGTAGGTACACGGAAATAAGCCCAACGTCTGCATTATCAGCACAGATTGAGTGCAAACGTTTGGATAGATGTGGTTGACAGCAATCTACTTGGACTTGTAGAATTGTGTAGTCTCTTAGAAAATACTTTGCCAAATCTTTCAGATGAAATTCTTTTCAACTTCAGGCAAACTTTATGGTTTATGTGTGGAGACTGTTTTGAATTTTTTAACATAGATGTTTGTTAGTTTCTTGATGCCGATGATGATGGGATCCATTAGATTTGAAGAAGAACACCAGCTAAACATTGGTTTATGTCATTCCAATAGAGAGTCGAGAGTTCAACAAGCTTGTAATGATTTTAGAAAATAATAAGGGCATTTATGAAAAAATGCGATGCCGACGGTCTTTAAATAAAGGAATATATTTATGCTTAGAGATAGAAGGCCATGTAGAGGACTTTCTGTAGATTTGGTTTTGTTCTTAATCTTCACTAGTAGAGGTACCTATCACTGTTCTAAATAACTGATTTTGTTTGGATATTGTGAATTAATTAATTGTACCACAAAAAATCAATCTATCTTAACGACATAAGACAAAAATTGTTTGAAAGCTTGAAATTAAAAATTTTGAAGTTAGAGAGAAGAATGCTTGTTGGGTACCATCTTCAAAGCGTTGTAGCTTCCTTAAGAAGCAATTTTATATGTAGATGATTTGTGTTGAATCGGCTTAAAAGCACTTGTGTTGTTGACGTTCAAACAGATAAACAGAAATAATCTCGTTTGTCCAAGAGCGTTTTACGAATATAGACTAGATTATGTTTTACCTGAAATCACACCAAGCAAACGTAAATTAATAAACATAAAACGTCACAGTTACAACATACTCAGAAATTCTAAAGTACATTCACACAAAACCGAGCCACATGTGCATATTATCTAGCCTGTGTGTTGTGAGTAAAGACGGGAAAAATTATTAACCAGCACACGTATGTTCTCTAGCGTGTTCCCGTCCTGATCATACATATTTATAAACCAATCCTAACCTATAATAACCCTCGTCTGAACCTGCTTGATAATCTTTGCCTTTGTACGATATCCCCATTGGTCGTCGCTAGCGATGTAGGTGTGGCGTACGCATTTTTCTGCATAACATTAATTTTTATTATTATTATGGTGCCGTTCCGAATATATTGTAATCTGCGCGTTCGTCGCTCGTAATGAAGTTGAAGATGAAAATGAACGTACATTAACAATGTTAATTATGCGTCTTGCTTAATGAAATGTGTATGTTTAAAGCATCGTTTTGCGTTAAACTTACTTGTAAGTAACTGACGATGGTATAAATGTAGTTGTGCCGGTGCGAATAGAGGTATTGTTGCGTAAAGAAACCAGAACGAATTGCACGGATAAAGTATGGGATTGTATGCAGAAATGTGCAATTTTGCAGGCGGATTTTCTGAATGGGCACAATGGAGTTATGTTAATTCGTTTCGGCACGTCCCGCTATATAGGTGTCATGAATATTTATACACGTAATGGAATTGTGAATTCCTAGCAGTTAAAAATACGAAGCCATATCTAGATTGGTGCTGATTTATTCACGACGGCTTTCTTAATTTATTAATTGCCCTGATTTTAATTTATATATTTAACTGCGATATTATTTTAATGTTGGCTTCTTTACAACGCACTAAAAAAATTGTAATTAAATTATTTTAATTTAAAAGATAACAAGTCGAAGTCTTTTTATCAATTAAGATTATCTTTTAATTTAGAGCGCAACAATTTATTGGTCACTAACATGGTGGGTTTTGAAAAAAAATATTCGTCTTTATTTAACAAACAGCGGTATCTTTAACAGAAGAAATATCCATTATTGGTCCATAGAAAATCCGTAGTTGTACACAACGTCTAGAGACCAATATCGTTCTGGTTTCAACATGTGGGTAGGAATTCTCGGTAGAAGAATAATTGGAACTTTTGTTTTACTGTGGATCACTAACTTCCGAACGGTATTGAAATTTACTGCAGCTAACTTTTGATTTTAACAAGATAGGGCTCCCGCTCATAATTTGAGAATTGTTCAAGAACTGAAGAATTTTGAATAAATAAATGAGTTAAACAGGGGGTGCTCTGACATTATCAAATCTGGGTTTAAAATATTACCAAGAAATATAAACAAACACATGTTAATAACGAGAGAAGTGCGGCTGGTAACATACATATGCGGACACTATCATAACAGTAGGAAAGAGAAGATAAATATTGATAGAAATGGATAAAAAAAGGCTAAACTAGCATAGTAATGAATTAATGATTGATGAATCAACATCACAAGTCCAATAATAATGTTTAGCCGAAACAATGACTATGACTAAAAAATGTGAAGAAAATCTAAGAATATTCAAAGGGAAGCATTAATAGCAATACTAGAGTCTGTGAAAATAGGAAAAAATCAAGAAACAGACAAGTGGCTTGGACATATATGACGAACAATCCACTCGAAAATTAAAAAAAATGCTAATATGGAATCCCAGTGGAAGAAAAAGAAGAAGGAGAAGTCCCAGTCGAAATGCCTAACCGAAGTTGAACAGAGCATGGATAAAATGTTGGCAAGAGAAAACCAGCGATGGAAGATAGTTTTCTGTTCATAAACTGTACAGAGGTTGTATTCCAAGTGACAATACTTGAAGAACTCTAGAGAACTCTAGTTTTAGGTAAAATTTGATGATATAACAAAACATATGTTTATCGGAATCTCAACCTTCACATTCATTGACCGAGCTGCAATGAATTACATAGCTACATTAGTTACTGCTATCCATGAAATCTGGCGAAATAATAGTTGAGCTGACTCGGTCTGAATTTTATTAAAATTTTAAAACACATTTGGTCTTGATCGGATAATCATCGTACGAACAATGGCCGTGTATCTGAGATTTGTCTATTATTTATCTAAATTGCAGATGGCGATTTAGTAATAAAGTTTTCTGCATTACAGATATCTTTTCCTATATCTATATAAGACATATGTTTCATTTAGAATCCATAGATGTCGCGGAATATTTGAAAGCTGTCAGTTTAAATTTGAATTAACGCAATAGCGATAAGCTAAAAGGTTTTTTGAATACTATTCTCCAAAAAATCGTAGTTCCTATATTTTCTCGAATAAATTCACCTTTATGAACACGTAAGTATTGCTTTCACATATTTTTCTACTGAACATTTATATTACCCGCAAAATTCTCGTGAAATTTGGTAGTTGCAAATATACAACAGCATGCATTTAAAGAATTTTTGTTTAATTGATAGATACTTACAACAATGAATATAATAAAGGCGATTAGTGCTAAAAAGAGTTCCCTAACAGACAAGGAATTGGTAGCTATAGCAGATAATTGGTTCGATAGCGAAAATGAAACGAGCGATGAAGAAGTAGACGACGAAAATGAGCTATATGAAAATAATGAACAAGAAATGCAAGAGACAAGAATTTGAAAAAGGCCAAAAACAACTACCTAATACAGAGCACGTGGAAACAGAAGAAGAGGTAGACGAAAATAATTTTGTAATATATAATAAGACCAATATTTCGTGGAACGTGGGCGGTTTTGCTGGACCAGTAGACGTAAGTTTCCAAGGAGTCATAGATTTGGAGGTTTAGGAATTGTCGTCACCATTTGCGTTTTTTAAGTATTTCTTTTCGGATGACTTATTTGCTTACATTTGCGAGCAAACTAATTTATACAAAAATCAGTCAAACCCATCAGATGATAGTTATATTCCGGTCAATAACTTAAAAATTTAGTTGAAACCTGTGATAAATAGGTTGTTGCGAAAATTTCTAACTGTTCCATTGGAAGAACATTTGTCATTATAGATGAACAAATATGCAGTACCAAAATAAGACATTACATGAAACAATATATGCCTATGAAACCCCAAAAAATGGGGTTTTAAGCTATTTGCTCTATCAGGTATATCTGGTTTTGCGTATAATTTTGAAATTTATTCAGGCATTAGCATTCCAATACCAGGAAAACCAGATTTAGGATCTACTGGCAATTTGGTATTGAGACTTGCCGAAATTCTTCCGAAACACTGCAACTACATACTGTATTTTGATAATTATTATACGTTTATATCACTTTTACTATATTTGGTGCAAAATGGGATTCATTGTTTAGGAACTATTCGACAGAATCGCATACCAAACAATCCTTTGCCCAGTGACCTGTTAGAGTCCTATCTAGTTATATAGGCAGCCAACCCATAACGTAGGTTACACGATTTTGAGATCATAATTTTTTCATTAAATCTAGTAATAAACTCTGCGTAAATACATTGTTTTATGAAATGTTGCTTAAATCATGCATTTAAGGGTTAAAAAAAATGTTGGCAAATAATTGGTCTCATGTACCTATACCGTTTTATGTAGTACATACTAAACCAGACTTGTGTACGAGTGTATCTATCATATTTAAGTAGATACCAAAATTATGTAAATGACACTTTGTATAAAGCTGAAGTGTATTGAGATATGTGGAAATGTATGTCACATCAAGTTTTGTTTTCAAAGTTTTTGGTTGCCCAATTGCTTGGTCATCCAGAAAACAACAAAATGTAAGTTTATCTTTAACTGGAGCTGAATGCATTGCATTAAGTTCAGCAGTTGTAAAAGCATGTTGATTGAAACAATTGATTGGTGATTTTCAGATGTTCAATATCAGTTCAGTGGTAGACATTGTATGTAGATAATCAAGCGGTTATAAGTACAGGCAACAGCCATGAAAATAATAGGAGGGTGAAATATACAGATATTCAATTTAACTTTATTACACAAAAACTAGAGGACGGTGAATTACTGTAAAAGTACATATTAAAGTACATAAAGTCAGAAAGTTAAATAGCAGATATTTTTACGAAACCGTTAGCAAAGGAAAAATTTGTTTTCTTTAGGAATCAGTTGTGCCTCTTTTAATACTAATTGTAAGTTACATTTAGATTAAGGGGGCGATGCCTTCACATCTACTGTCAGATGTTTCTTTTTTATAGGTATAACTTTATTGACGGAGCGTGTGAAGTTAGCAATAAAGTTTGCTAGTTTTTTGGTAACCCAAAGAAACCAAAAAGAATAGAGAAGGATAAAGAAGAAGTAGTAGTTTTGGTTTTGTATACTTACACTAGCATGTAGTATAAAGAAAAAATTTTAGTTGCTTTTCTGTTAACAAGTGTATTATTAAAAAAAGAAAACTCAAACACCTTTAGAATTTTTTCCACATGTAATAATTTGTGAAGCTAGACACAACATGGATGTCGAAAGTCCATTCATGATGCCATATTTGGTGCATTAAATTACACTTATAGCGAATTGAAAAGAAAACCAACTGTGGGAGGTCTTTAATTTGATTTATTTAAGGCTTTTGACAGTATTAACCACACATGATCATATAGCGTGAGAGAATCCAAATAGTGTTACTAAATGTCCGGAAAAGAACTGTATCTATTTTCAGAACCTACAATAAATAATAGAGAAGTAGGCCAAGGTTCAGTGTTTGGTCTTTTTCGTTTTCTTATTTATGTAAACGATTTGGTTGGCGATTTCTCCACAAAAGATATTATTGCATAACATGTTGCGCTGGTGCAAGTCTAATAATTTGTTGCTGAACTGTGGAAAGATACAATACTTGAAAACTAATCCGTCAAGTTTTTAGGATGTATTCTAGATAAACATTTATCTTGGAATTGTCATATTAAGAAATTATGTAATAGGATATCTTCACTTACATTTGCATTTAGAAAATTGAAGTATTCAGTAAAGAAAATGCTGTTAAAATGTTGCTTTTTCAGAATATGTCGAATAGGTAACCCCTTTTTTAATTTTTGCTTCATTTAATCTTGGGAATTTCTGACGCCGATACTGAAAAGCTGGCCCGTCACTATTCAATGCTTTCATAAAGTTCTTCATCAGACCCAATTTGATGTGTGGTGGTGGCAACAAAATCGTTGTGGAGTCTCCCAGTGGCAGATGTTATACATTTTTTTGCCGTGGTTCTAATGATTGGCGAAAAAAACAAAAACCTACAGCCTGGCTGCAACCTAAATAAAGGTGCACCGACCTTTAAGTGGTCACAGATCTGCCATAGATGTTAAATTTGTAGGGGAGAGTTGGGTAAAACGGGATACTTAGTGTTGATCTTCAATAACGTTTTTGCCAAAAAAGCTTTCTAACGTTTTCTCTTTTTATAGTTTTGCTTAGGTTTTGGCTTTTCTACATAAATCTTGCTAACAGATGTAGGTATCCCGTTTTACCTACACTACCCGTCCGGTAAAACGGGATGGTAAATATTTCTGTGAATGAAATATGTGCTTTTCTATTAAGAGCAAACACGAAAACTTGAAGATTAGAGCTTTATTGTTAAGATCTAGAATATGGAGAATAAAAGCAACTTCAGAAAAAATAAAAGCTTTATTTTAATTACTAAGGTAACTCAAACTGTTCTTTTCTTCAATGACTCTTTGCGGTTAAGCTCTCCTCTCCTTATTGTTTTAGCTCTAGCTTCAAGAGCTGTACAAACTGCTTAGAAGCCCCATTTTACCCTCTAATATTTCGCTCACAGCTTGATGCATATTTTCTGCATTCCACAGGATTGCCTTTGGATTTTTCTTTTATATTTTCCCATTTTTATTTATACCTGACCGAAAAAATATGCATTTTTTTGAGTTGTATTAATAAAAAATGACTTCGGTAATATAGGATAGTGTCGCGTTTTAGACGATCGCGAGCTATC
This sequence comes from Holotrichia oblita, assembly GCA_023690525.1. Lineage (NCBI taxonomy): Eukaryota > Metazoa > Arthropoda > Insecta > Coleoptera > Scarabaeidae > Holotrichia > Holotrichia oblita. The sequence continues at coordinate 32,491,428 of CM043016.1, forward strand.
CAGTTTTACACAACAGTGCATTTAAAAATAAAAGTGTTGTTTGCAACACTGAGTAATGGATCATATAATTCTAATTTGGTGACCAGCAGATAGATCGTTCTACACATTGTTGTGAAAACGGTGGTATCCCTTTAATCTTAACCATCCCGTTTTAACCGATTCTCCCCTACTCGACATCAAAATGATGCAGAATTCTTAAGCCGTATTGTTACTATGGACCAAACTTGTTCAAAAATCTGCTGGAAAAGTTCTTGCTTCAGTTTTTTGGGATTACGATAGAGTCATCATGATTAATGTTCTGGATTTATCTTTATCTTTATCTAGGAGAAAAAAATTAAGAGGAAACGCGAAATGTTGTGCCTCCTGCGCACAAATCGCATGTTGCCGTGCAAATAATTCGTGATTTAGGGTTCGTATTAATCGATGACCCCCTTACACAAAAGATAATCAAAGAGTAACAGCTGAACTCACTATTTTTATACTTTTATGTCAAAATTCTTTGAGTTATTTTTACAATTTTCGTTTGAATTGAAGATACAAAATTCAACTATATTGCTAGCGGTAGTTATTCATGAAAAATTATAATTTATATCTTATTCCATTTCGTAATTTTCTAAAAGGACATTACCGCATAACGCAATATTTGCATGATATTTGTAACTTGTGGACGATTAGCTACGGTCTAATTTATGCAAAATATATTTATTAAGTGTTTGAACTAAATCCACATTATTTTCTTCGAATGTTTGCGATAACAACATTTTTAAATTAAACTCTCTCTTTAAAATCCATTTCACCGTCGGTTGTCCGGCTAGCAACATTTTTCGCAGAGTTATATCATATATTAGCAATATTTAAACACAAAACATAGTTATCTGCATATTAACGCACAATATTTATGAATAGCTGAACAGCTCCGGTAGCATAATTATTACTATTATCAGCGATTAAAATTAATGATCCATATGAAGTAGCGGTTCGATTTCTCAATCGTGATAAATGTTAACCTAACGATAATTTCAAATTTATTTATACCTAATTGTACCTACACTTAATGGAATAGGATCTAAATTCTGTAGCTATACTAAGATATTCATATCTTCCACGCTATATTAGCTGATAAGGAGAGATTAATAGTTTTATGCTGTAATTAAAAAGATATCGTAATTAGGACGGCAAGCTCTTATTAGAGTTAATGATTAATGATGCAGGTGCATTGTCTAATCAACTTGTATTATTAATAAAGACACAATACTTCAAATTTTCTAAATTTATATTATGACCGTTATACAATGAAGTAAACAAACTAACGATAATTCCTGGAAAAAAATTCTATTTAAAATTGGCTAAATATACTCATTCTCCATAAATATATTGCATGGTGGACTGGAGCTAAGCTCTCTCGTTCAAAAATCAAAATAATTTATAACGTGGACGCCGACAACGTCGAGAAAATTGCGATGAAAATTCTCTTTTTAATTATATTGCATGCTGCTGAGCTCGTTGTATACGATTTACCTCAGGAACAATTCCATTGAATGTAAGGGAGTGAACGGGTATACGCAGAAGAAAATTATGTGTTGACTGGTGGTTAATTTCATAGCACCAGCGTACCGATAAAAGTTTAATACGCAAATTAAGAAGTATACGTACGAGAATGCAGTGGTAACGTAGCCTAGACTAAACGTAATAAATAAACTTTAGAAAACGTGCATAACGTGATGGAGTTTATTGTTCAAATGCTTCATAAGTTGCCTTAAGTTTGCAATAATTATAATAGATATAAATTTATGACATCAATTTTATGGACACTCGAAGTACAAGGTGGCACAAAAGTAATGCCATAATTTGAAGTGGCTGCCATTTTTGCAGATGGCGCCAAATGTCACTCTGCTTTGACATTTATGATGTAAATATATAGAGAATTAGTCGTCAACAAGCTATGGAGCGATACCAATGCGAAAAACCTGAAATTATTGTTACTGTTTATTTGACAAATTGTCAGTTTGTTGTTGTGTTCCAAGGGTATGTAAGCTGAATATAAGGTTTAAAAACTGTCATGGCCGCGATTTCCGAAGTTCTCCATGGCCACCAGAAGGCGCTTGCGGCGTATGGGCTATATATAGTTATGTTGCCATGTGATTTACTAATTTTTGTTTTTGTTACGACCTTTTGGTAAGCAAAAGTGGTTTGATTGCGTTCTCGTTATTATTTGATATTTACGAGGGAGCGTTTTTATATTCGCGGAATGAGCGGGTTGTAGGGGGATGATTAGGGGCGTTGGGGGCGTGGCCTGTGCAGCGACTCATAATTAGTATAAATACGAAGTTTCATTGTTATTAGACAGTTAGTCTTTGAGCTATTGTCAACCAAGTAACATAATCAGGAGTGAAAAGTGAAATATGGAAAAAATCGCGTGTTCGCGTGCATTTTTGGACCTCTGTAATGAAGACAAAAATGGTGTATTGAGTCGAATTGTTACTGGAGACGAAACTTGGGTTCATCATTATGAACCTGAGTCCAAATAAGACTCCATGCAGTGGCATAAAAAGGGCACAGCACCTCCCAAGAAATTTAAAGGGTCACAATCAGCTGGGAAACTCATGGCAACGGTATTTTGGGACTCGGAAGGAATATTGTTGATTGATTATAAAGATAAAGGTGTTTCTATAACCGGAGAATATTACGCTTCAATATTAGAGCGACTAAAAGAAGCCATTAAAGAGAAAAGACGGGGAAAATTGACGAAAGGTGTGCTGCTTTTGCACGACAACGCGCCCGTCCACAAGAGCCGCGTTGCGTTAGCTGCCCTGCATAAGGTGGGCTTCGCAATTGTGAATCAGCCACCCTACAGCCCAGACCTGGCCCCGAGTGATTATTACCTGTTTCCGAAAATGAAAAAAGAGCTGCGGGGTAAAAAATTTACTGCCGATGATGAAGTCAAGGAGGCAGTTTCGGCGTATTTTGCAGATAAAAAGAAATCATTTTCATATGAGGGTATAAATAAATTAATTGAAAGATATGAAACATGTATCCGTCTTGCAGGTGAATATATTGAATTGGTTTTTTTATTTCCACCCCTTATCCCCCATCCCGCGAATATAAAAACGCTCCCTCGTATACCGATTTCATGCTTTTGATATTGTTTGTATTTTTGTAAATATTATTATCCATTTAGTTTTTAGTTTATTCTCTATTAGTTTAATAAGTTGCATGAGATAGCTTACAATTAGTGTGTTGGTGGCAAGTTGTTGTTGTGTTGAAATTTGACGTGATTTCTTGACTTTGGGGAAATGGGAAAAGCTGGTTGTGCAGTTAGATCTTGCGTTCCAAGTAAAGCAGATTCTCGACATGCTTTTCCAGATCTAAGAAAGTATCCTGAGTTGTTTGCGAAGTGGGTAGCTGTAATAAGTAACCCTCTCTTGACTAACGAAAGTGCAGAGTATATATTTAAACATTATAGAGTATATGTACAAAACATTTTTTGCGAGAAGATATAGACCCAAATAATAGATTAAAACACGGTGTTTGGCCCCAATTATTTTTACCAGGTATGTAACACACTTAAATTATAACAGATATATTTAGTAAGTAAAATTGTTGGCTATAGCAGTGGCACCACCTAGTGAAGATGCAGTACCTTCTACATCAAGCAAATATCAAACTGAGGAATTTCTACAGCAGTATGAAGAACCTTCTACTCACGAAAACCAGGACAATATTTCGATTTGTAGTACACCCCCAGTTAACACCCAACGCAAGATATTTATATAAAAAGGCATCAGTGCTTAAAAGGAAAAGTAGAGTACAAAAATTAAAATTATCAAACTTCCGTTCAGGATTAGCAAAAGCAGAAAGGTATTCAAAATCAGCTGCTTTCGAGAAAGTGACTACACCTCTAAATAAGACAGTGAAAACCTTTTTTATGAGCCAAATCGAGTGTGCTACAAAGAAATCATCTCGTAAAATTACTACCCTGGCATTGTACAAGCAGACCGGAAGATGTTATAATTTTCTCTCTAACATTTTTGCACTACCGTCAAGAGTGACTCTCTCAAAATTTTTACAAAAAAACCTATCGAGCCTGGATTCAATAGCTCCATATTTGAAAGCCTTAAAAAAGTAGCAGAAAATTTAAATGAATTAGATAAATACTGCGTTTTAATCTTTGATGAGACGAGCCTTTCGCCAAATGTAAGTCGTAGAAACGAACCATCAACCACAACCACTTATATCAATCTTCAAAAAACTACTTCATAAATGTTTAGTCAGACTACAATGAATGCTATTATAACTGCAGAAATATGACATAAACTATACAAGGGAGGAACAGACTTAATAATCGCAGATGCATTGTCAATAGCGTATTTAACAGAACATGAAGATGTTCATTTAGAAGGAGAAATAAACGCGTAAGAATGTTTAATATTTAGTTAAGTATCTCGAAGTCATAATATAGATATATGAATTGGTATGTTGAGTATTAAGCCTAGTTTACACGGTCAACTAAATTCATGAAGGTTTTGACCTTGAACTTATTGGAATGTGTAAACGCTAAAATTGTCGTGAATTTTGCTTGTCAAATACATTCATAAATAAATTGACGAATTACAACCTGCTCTAATTTTTCGTCAATTTTCTAGGAAGTTATGGTTACATTTGTGTTCTTTTTATAAAAAATTGTTAGGCCGAAAAAGTATTAAAATCGTATTTGTCATACATTCGTAAAAATGATTTAAATTGACCAGAGTCGTCTTAAAAGTCCTTATTAACCAGATTTGCCTTTTTCTACTACCTACCAACGTCGATTTCTTATAGGTATTGCAATAGATGTAAAGATATTGTCGTCAGCGTATTTTCGTTTTCTTTGTAATTCCCATTTCTGCTACAGTATAATAATAATAATAATAGATAAAAATAAGTTAAACGTAACCTCCAAATTCATAAATGACACAAATGTAAACAGATTTTAGGTTGCTAAAAAATAAAAGTCAGTATTTGAGGATGCATGAATTCGTTTAACCTTTCATTTCATCTTGTAGCAAATTTGCAACACTTCGTGTTGATACTGGATATTTCACTTTATTTTCAGTAGGGAAGTCGTAAAGCAGCATTATCCGATGCCGAAGTTGCGGAGATTATTGCCAATTTGGATAATAGTGAAGATGAACTATTCGACAACACGGATAGCATTGCGGATCTAGATTATAATCCAGAAGAATTTGACGAGAATCCTATTTTAGTAAGTGTAGCAGAAAACTCAATCGAGGGTGAAGCAGACAAAGAAATAGTTCCAGAAAATGAACCAAGTTCGTCAAAAGCTAAGGATAAAAAACAAAAAAAACCAGAAATCTTATAGCACAAGAAACATTTTCAAATAAATGATGATGCACTAAGATTGAAAGGCAATTCGGAGCTCCCAAATAGTGTGTTAGATCTAGACACTTCATTTGATTTTTCAAATATTTTTTTTCGGATACTTTTGTTGAAAAGATTGTCAAAGAAACTGATTTGTAGAGTGTTCAAACAAATTGAAATAAACCAACTAACGTTTCTACGAGAACATTAGATATTCAGAAATTTTCAGGAGTATGTTTGTATACATCCGTTGTAAAGCTATCAAAAACTAGATGTTACAGGTGGCAAGATATAGGAGTTCCAAGTACCAGATCTGCAATGTCTATGAATAGACTAGAACACTTACAAAAGTGTACTTGATTTCAATGACAACACAAAAGTACTTGAGAAAAGTGATCCCCATTCAACTTTCTATTGACGAACAGATCTGTGCTACTAAAGCGAGGCATCATTTGAAACAATATATCCCATGAAGACCCACAAATGGGGGTTCAAACTTTTCATTCTCTGTGATACCACAGGATTTTCGTACAAAAATCAAAATCCAACCAGGCGAAGTTGATGTAGGTGCTAGTGCCAATGTCGTGGTCCGTTTAGCACAAATTATTCCAAAAAATGTGAACTATCAACTCAACTGCAATAATTAGTACAACTACATTCCTTTATTTGCCAACTTGACAAATCAGGGTGTCTATATACTGGGTACAGTTCGTCTAAAACAAATTCCAAACAATAAACCGAAGCAAGAAAACATATAAAAAAAAGAACCAAGAGGATCTACAGAAGAGTATGCGGGGTGGATTTGAATGTAACTTCCTGGAATGATAATAAGGTAGTGATGCTAATCTCTTTTTACTTTGGTGAGCTACCACACCATAATGTAAAACGTCTTGATAGAAAAGAAAAACAAATGTTATTGTTTCGTGCTCTCACGTAATACGTACTGAGTATAATAAGCATATGGGTGGTGTGGATTTGCCAGACAGTCACATGGGGCGGTACAAAATTCCACTTAGATCAAAAAAATGGTACTTCAGGCATATTTTTGTTGCACAAGATGTTCTTACTTTACCTGCACAACAGCCATAATCCCAAACATTATTTTATTGTAAAATTTTTAAAATTCATGAAATCAAGGGTTAAGTCCAATCCAATCCAATAAATTGAGAAATATATTCATCAATTTCTTTGACCGTGTAAACCTAGCTTTACTGCAGAAAAACTAATTTAATTGGAAAAAGAGATTGAAAGCGCCTTTCACCACCTCCACCTCTTCGGTGGAAGAAAATTCATAACTTTTTAAACTTTTTTTTCAGTTGAAGAAAGACGTGATAGTCGAACAGAGCTAGATCTGGTAAATAAGGAGGTTGTTCGAGTAATTCGAACCCTAAATCACAAATTGTTTGTATGGCAACCTGCGATTTGTGTGCAGAGGCATTGTTCTGCAAAAGCAAAACACATTTGGATAATTATCCGCGTCTTCTCTTCATATTTTCTTCTCGTAGAATGGTCAGACACGTCGAATAATAATTCTCAGTTATTGTTCCACCCTAATCTAGAAAATCAATCCTGATTACTCCATGGCAATTCCAAAAACCCGAAGCGAGAACTTTCCAACAGATTTTTTAACATAAAACTTCTTAAGCCTAAGAGAATCAGAGTGTCTCCGTTCCATCGATTGTTGCTTTGTTTCTGAGTCGTAGAAATGTATCCAAATTTCATCCCTAGTAACATAATATGGCTTAATAAGTCTACATTATTTCCAAACCGAGGACAGATCGATCGTGATGTTGTCACCTTTGCACGCTTCTGCACATTTGGGATCCATTTTCCAGAAATGTTTCTCATGTCCAAATTGACGTGAACTATGTGATGGACTCGTTCATATGAAATATTCATTGCCTCAGATATTCGTTTTAATCAAGTTCGACGGTCTGATAAAATCATGTTTGCATCAACATTTTCGGAAACGGACTCAGAAATTGCCCTTCGCAATCGAGGTTCATCTTTCAGTCGACATCAGCAGTATTTGCAGGAAATAAACACTAATGTCAGATGGAGGAACTCAATTGTTCTGATTTATATTTCAAAATTACACTGTGATATGAATGATAAATAAAAATCAAAATTAATCAAGAGCTAGCTGTTTTGATTGCTATCATTTTCTATTCCATTTTAAGAGAGTACATTATTTAACAATCTAACTTTACGAGTTCGAGGAACACAAGAACATACGAGTTCTTAGCTGTTTCATAACGATATTGGCGTCCAGTATATGAATTATAACGAACATAAAGACAATGTTATATCCACCGATCATATCCCACATGTTCTCAAGAGGGTTGAATATTCTCTCAACCGCTACTTCTTCCATGTATACAGAAAGACATGTATGTATACATCGACAGCCGACTCGATACAACCGCATACATACATAAGACCATATAATTTCTAAAAGGAATTAGTATCAATTATAAAACCTCAATTTATACACAACTTATTTCCCCGAACCGATAATCTATGTAGAAATTATTGGAAAGGAAAAAAAAAATTACCTCACATACAAGTCCGCGGTAGTTCCTGAATTATAGATGGTCAGGAGACGCAGCAGGCAGCGGTGGTACATCAGAAAATGTCGGACGAACCTAGCTAGATATATACATAGGTACGGTGTACGGCCATCTTTCTTACGAGGACTTTGAGGAGCCCGATTCATTATTAACTTCGAAATTACGGTTAATTCGGTCTAGCCGTCGATATGTATATTTCAGTCGAAGTAGATGAAAAATTGAATACGAATCGGTCTAATTCATAGGAATTTTGGACGGTGAGGGGACTCCTTGGGGGAAACTCTTCCCTCTATATTATAATACGAGCGATGCATTTTCTATGAGCGGTTATGAATTTTAAAGGTTTGGGTGTGTTTAGTGTGTTCGGTTTCCCACAGGTGGCGAATTTTCTAGAGGATCGTCGTTATAGAACTTGTCATGCAAAAGATGAAACTTTGTCTAACAATAAATGGCTGTATTAAGACAGGATAAATAATAATTTAAATTTGTACATCGTAAATAATGATTGAGAGATTTAATGAAATAACACTAGGTAATATCTATGAAGTTGCATGAATGCAGATTTTCTATGTTACAGTTTTACTATCATTAAAGAAAGGTAACGCTAAAAATTGTTGAAACAAAAATGTACTTAGGTTTTATAGCTCTAAAGTTTTTGCCCACATTGGAAGGATTATAAAAAGGAGAACTAGATGAACGAGCAAAACCAATGAAGTCCATAGAATATACAAAAGAAGGTAAAAGTAACCTACAGACTTGTGAGAAATAGAAAAGGAACATGCTGCAGACCAGATTATTAACTCCAGAAGAACTAAAAAAACCTTAAATATCTATCTCCCAAACAGAAGCAGTAACCTGGCACTAGAAAAAACACTTGGAAACAATCCATATCTACTTGAACAACAAAAGAATTCCAAAAACGAGTTATATCCAATATTTGGGTACTATATACTATACAGGGTGTTTAATAATATATGCGCAGGACTTCAGGATGCGATAGCTTGTCAAAAAATTTGAAAAAAAAGTTTCTATCAACTTACCTTCTAAAATGAACCATTTTCGAGATACAGGGTGTTGAAATTTAATTTAAAAAAATTCGTTTTTTGGAAATATCTCCGGAACGGTTTATCGTAAAGGAAACAGCTTTTGTAACCATTTTCTATTTATAATAAGCTAAGTCGAGTGCGAGAAAAAAAAATTAAGTCATAAGTTGTGAAGATTTTGAAGGGGTAGTGGTTGTTTTTCTCCCCAACTTCTACGCCACTGGAAAAAGTACGGTTTTGAAACGCCCATTTGAACCGCCAATGTTTTCTACACAAAAAAGGTACTGTTTCAACATAAAAGTTGATTTTTCTCGAAAACGGTCAACTTTAGAGCTCATGACCAACAGTACCTTTTTTGTGTAGAAAACATTGGCGGTTCAAGTGGGCGTATCAAAACCGTACTTTTTTCAGTGGCGTAGAAATTGGGGAGAAAAACAACAACTACCCCTTCAAAATCTTGACCAATTATGACAAAAAAAAAATTGTCGCACACAACTTAGCTTGTTATAATGGTTACAAAAGCTGTTTTGTTTACGATAAACGGTTCCGGAGATATTTTCCAGATTTCTATTAAACTTCAACACCCTGTATCTTGAAAGTTGTACATTTTAGAGAGTAAGATGATAGAGACCTTTTTTCAAACTTTTGGACAAGGTATCACATCCTAAAGTCCTGCGCATATATTATGAAACATCCTATATTTTGGAGTCCTGGTGTGACTTTAAAGGAAGCATTTGATAACACAGGTCTACAAACAAATTTTTGGTGAAAGATGTTTTAAATTCGACAACTACTTTTATACAATTTCGGGGTTCCTTTAAGGTGTATCGAATGTTCGACAGGAATGGAACTCAACACGTTACCGTTATGTAGTAATACTCCTTTTAGGTTTCTTTTGCTTGAAGCGATGAAACGACGCCATTATCCTTTGTCATACGAAGCAACTCCTAACTTAGTAAGTAAATCAGGAATGAATAAGGGCTCAAGTCTTTTTCTCGATTTCTATAGAAACTGGTTGATGTTTCAGGAGCTAACAAATTTTTCTCGTGAACTCTTGATGCCAACAATTCTGATGCATCTTTAGGAAGATGTAAATCTCTTATTAAATCACTCAGTTCATTTTGAGTAAGCAGTTCTGGTTTAATACATTCTTCTGGCTTAAAGTCAACGCCTTTCGAATCACGTGGATCCTCATCAGAGTCAGATGAAACTATTGCTTCAATTTCTTGGGGTGAAACAGGTAGTGGTACATTAGGTCCATGCGGCACAGGTCTGATAGCAGAACTGACGCCGTGATATGTTATATTTTATATATTTAACAAAAATAACAATCATCACTATGGTTTTTTGGTTCACGCCATATCATAGATATTCCGAAATTTAATAATTTTTTTCCAGCTTTTGTCCAGTTTCGCAAAGCTTCTACGCAAACCCTGCATACAACGTGTGGTGCCCACGATTTATCTTGGTCACCAAGTTTTATGCTACAATAAGCATAATATGCTGATTTCACAAATGCAATTATATATTGTGTGTTGTAAGATCAATAGGAATATAATACACTGTTGCCAATTTAACTTTTTATAGTAAAAGATCGTACTTGTTGTCTTTGTCACTCAATTGTTTCAAATAAAATCAAATCTTATTTTATAATTTATTCTTACTACTGTAGACTTCGATTTCAAGGATGACTATTGAGTGCCGAAACTTTTTTGAACCAACTCATTCCGAAATCCCAACCAGAGCTTTCCATAATGTCTGTAATCTAGCTAGGAATCAAGGAACGGAAGGCTTGTTGACGTTGACTAGAAACATAATTTAAGATGCATTACCAATCTCTATTTTTTAGAACACTGTGATCAATAGAACCTTGCGATATAAAATGTCTTTTTTGACAGACTGTCTCATCTTTGTCAAACTCTAAAGTCACAGATTACAGATCAACGGTGTGTTTGTTGTTAGACGTTCTAATGTAATTTGAACTCGATGGAGTATTGAATACCAGCGATGAAAATATAGTTAAATATGGCTTTACACCGAGTGTTGGAGCTAGATTCTCTCTATGGTCCTACCTTTCTCTTCTAGTGCTGGACGGGATGGTCCTTTAGCACTTTTATCACTTGTGAAGGCCCTTCAAGCCTTATAAATTTGTGTGCGAGGTAATGCTAATTTGATCCATCTATCTGTATTCTGGGCGTTGGTGGAATTTTGTCCCTTTGAAGATCGTCCCAGTCGGCTGCGATAAGAGCTCTCCGTATCTTCGACTTGGGCGGTAATCTATCGGGGGTCAAGTCCGGTTAGACGGGGTATCAGTGGGTTCGCGGAAGTTGCTGCCCTCTCCAGGGTCTTGGTGACGAGTTAGATGATGTGAGCCTGGAGTGATTGGACGCCCAGGTCTGCCCGGAGTTGCTGTATTTTCAGTATAGTGCTTGGTAAAACATTCTAATGTATGTAATTTGGGATCGATGGTGTATTGCATTTCAGCGATGAAAATATTGGTAAATATGGTTTTACATTGACTCCTAGGGAGCAAGATTCTCTCCATGGTCATACTCTTCTCTTCTAGGACTGGGCGCAATGGTCCTTTAGCTCTTTTGTCACTTGTGAGGCCCTTCAAGTCTTATGAGTTTGTGTTTTAGGTAGTGCTGGTTTGGTCCATCTCACTGCATCCTGGGCGTTGATGAAATTTTGTCCCTTCGAAGATCATCTGCGATATCAAGAGCTCTCCGAAGCTCTCTGAAGTTGCTTTCCTCTCCAGGGTCTTTGTGGCGAGTTTGATTATGTGATCATGAAGTGATGAGACGCCCATGTCCGTGCGGAGTTGGATATTCCTAACGAACCAGGGCGTCCCCACGATTGACAAGATTCATTATTAAATAAATATGCCAATCATTCTTTTACTTACTAATTGAAATTCAGGATTTGGTCATTTTCAGCAGATTGTTTATATGTTTTTTTGTTGTGCAGTAGGATTATTATTAGCGCAGCTCGATCAATTTTGAATTTGTTTTTATTTAGAGAAAGCATTAATCTTTGGATAAAATTGGCAATACAATAACCTGCCTGTTTCAGTCTATTAAAGTACTTCAATTACTTCCTTGTGCTAGTGCCATTTGCGAATTTTTAAAGTGTACCCCAATCGAGATAATTTATTGTTTCTGCTCTTGCAGTTTTGTATTTTATTAATGCTTCTGGTTTCGTCTTCTGAGTTCTTTCCAGTTCTTCGAGACTTTTGTTGATAATCATGTCTACCGCATATTCTTTTTCTGTTCTTCAAAAATTCAGAAAATATTCTTGTTACTATTGTTGTTATCTTTGAGATTCCTTTCACGATTACATGGCTCAACAATTTAAGGGGATTAAGGTTACACAAAGTCTTGGGGGTTGATAATTTTTAACTTGGAAATGTTCTTGGAATAGAGTGTTTTTGGAAGAAGAATTTCCAAAACTGATATCTAAAAACATAACGTTTTTTTCATGAGGCTAAGCTAGGTAGACAGAGACTCAAGTATGTATGGATTACTGTTTTTTTTTCAGTTGCATTATCTGCTTTCTCTTTCGATTCAAATAGCATGGTTAGTACATACAAGGCAGTTATCAATTTTCATATTACACAATACTGCTTACTAAAATCATACCTGATGTCTAATTTTCTCTTGTCCCCCTTCAGAAAATTATTCTCAATAGCGGAAACGAATTTTTAAGTAAGATTACGACAATATCCACATACGTCGGATATGCAACGCATTTTCAGGAAGTCGTATCGTACCTACAGTAATAATTTTAGAAAATTGCCATCCGTAGTAATACATTAGGTACACTTCTCAAAGCAACATCCTCTAACAGACGCCGTAGGTCTACGGTAAGAGTCCATAAATATATATAAATATATATGTTTGAAAATATCATTTTCTTCTGCTGTCTTCTGTTCTATTGTCAGCGCTAATAACGGTGATTACAGCTAACGCTACCTGCTATATGCGACTCATTTTTCGCTCGTAATACCGATGCCCATCTTTTCGCAAATTGTCTTTGGCAAATAGTAAGAAAATGCCCGGCCACATAATCACTATACTACCGTAGACCATATGTGTTGGACTCCTCTGGTGATACGTATAATTTCTTGGTTTTTGTTCCTGTTTTCTATGTAAATCTAGCAGATGTTATGTGCTCGTGCGCCGCAGAAACTAATAGTTATCTTCTTGTAGCGTTGGCGGCATTAAATAAATAGTAAATTGATGGATTTGCGAAATGTTTTTGATTTTATTTTGTTCTCTTGCGAGGTAAAAATAACCAGTTGCATGTACTACGAGTATAAATTATATTTTACGTAGTAAACGTCATTACAATGTGGAAAGTGTAATTTAACCGGAAGCCCTAGTTTTAGTGGTTATTTTAATTCAACAAGTTCTATGGGTATCATCATTTTATCAAACAAAAATTTATTGCAATTTGCTCTTGATATATGGTATTAGATGGGAAGAGCGACAGCGAAATAAAATACTTAGACAACATTTAAAAGAAGCAAGAAATAAAAATCTAAACGCCTACATAAAAAGAATTAGATTGTTGGCGAAATGGCGAGGAATTGACGGAAAAGGATGGAGATGATACTGTCGAAATCGAGTTAGAACAAAAATCCACTAATGCACTCCCTACTCCTACTATCAGAACTATATAGTTCAATTAGATGAATCGACACCCACATCTGCAACCGTGTCCCAAATTCAGGAAACACTTTTAAAAGAACCAAAACAGAGCTCAACAACTTGGTAACTTATATAGGAAAAAAAAAAAGAAAAGGGAAAAAAAAAAGGAAAAGAAAGAAAAATGGATCCATACAATACAAATTTCAAGAAAATAATATTAGAAACATTAAAAGTGAAATTTTCAACATCTATTGCTAATCCTGTCCAATAATAATATTTTTTAATATTATTATACATGCGTCTAATACCCGCATGTCCACCCGTAAGCAGCATGTGACAATCGTTCAGTATTAATTGCCTCATTTCTTTGTTAACTATATTTTCTGCTCCTCTCACAATTGATATGTTAATGTTAGCGAGCTTTTCCTTTCTTACTTTAGAAACTTTCATAATAAATTGACTAGTCACCTTATTTTTTATTATACATAACATATAATATGCCCATACAATTGCTAAAAGTTCTTTTTCTGTGGTACAGTAGTTCCTTTCTGCCTTATTTAGAGATTTACTTGCAAATGCTATTGGTTTGTCATTTGAATTCGCTAATACAGCTCCTATAGCAAAACCTGATGCATCAGTTCGTAAATGAAATTCATTATTTTTATTTTCGGAAAAATTTGGATACTCGAGTATTGGTGGATTTATAAAGATTTTCTTTTAAATTTTCAAAAGCACGCTGACAATCGTTTTTCCATTCGAATTTGATATGTTTGGGGACGGGGTAGTTCTTTATTACGTTCTATTTTACTTGGATCTGGTGGCACACCTTCACTTGAAATAACATGAGCTAAATATAACAATTCTTTCTTTAAAAATTCACATTTTGACGGATTCAATTTTAAATTTAGTTTTCTTAATGTTTCAAGAATTTTAACTAAATTTGCATTATGTTGTTTCAAATTATTTCCAAAAACTACTAAATCGTTGAGATAAACAAAACAAGATTCATAATTTAGACCCGACATTGCTAGTGTCATAACCCTTGAGAATGCACTTGGACTAATTTTTAAGCCCATAGGTAGCCTTTTGAGTTGAGATTGTCCCTTGTTTGTTGAGAAAGGTGTAATTGGTTTACTATTTTCATCCAATTTCACTTGATGTATATTACTAGCGTAATCAGAAAACATACCAGAACTACTTCCATTAAATTATATTTTCCTCCGAGCTCGCTAGTGTTTGCCGTTCCTCCACTATTTCCTGCCTGGGTTATTATCACCTCTTTTTCATCCTTCGATTCGGTCAACCCCATTTTACATTTTTTTTGCGGTTGGAGAAGGTCTTAATTGGTGATAATCTCAGTTCCCACATTAGATTAATGGTCTTAAGAGCTTGTGAGAAATACAACATTACATTCATAGCGCTTCCTCCAAATTCTACACACTTGATACAGTCACTCGATGTAGCCTTTTTCCGGCCATTCAAATGCTATTTGCGGCAAATATTAGATGAATGGAAGGCGACGCCAGATGGACAAAGGATGCCGACAATTCCCAGAAATATTTTCTCTTCATTTTGTTAAGTTCTTTCTAATTTAGTCAATTTACAAAGGCTACAATTTAGAAAGGCTGGCATATTTCCTCTATGTGCAACCAAAGTTTTAGAGCGCTTGCCGTCATATATTGATCTCAATGTCATAGACCCAAATATAAGTGTTGTTTCTGATACGTTTATAAAATATATCGAGATGACAAGAAAACAAACAGTAGAACCAGGAGCATCCATAAAGGGACGAAAGAAGAAGCTTGATGTTGAGGGTAAAAGTATCTCAGCAGAAAACATTGAAAAACTTGCAATACCGTCTACCAGCAAAACTATAAGCTGCTCAAAGAAAAAGGAAAATTTCTCGAAAAGCAAAGGCTAAACGTTCCAGTGACGAATAAGAAATAGATAGATACTCCGTATCTTCAGAATCGTCAATAAACTTATCAGACATTGAACAGATCTTAGAAGAAGAGAATGAATGAATGAAGAAAATTTGTCAAATAAAGAGGTCGCCCATGATAGGTTTCTTCCAGTAAAACACAAATTTGTGATTCTGAATTATGAAGGAGAATACTGGTCTGGGCAGGTTACACATTATGGAAGTGGCCAGAGAAAGAAGATTGCCTTTTTATCATCAAGAGGATATTATATTATCTATACGCAAACCTCAACAGAAAAGCATCAAAAGGGAGATCTTTCATGTGCCTGAACTCCAGATAATATGGGGTAAACCAAACTGTCAACTTTGGAGGGTTTAACAAAAGCGAGCGTTGCTCAGCTTGATTTGTCAAGGATTCAAGATCATTTTCGTAAAGCTTATGGCACTCCATACTATAGCTACTTTTTATTTTCTCCAACAATGTCATCCATAATTTTCAATGAAGCTGCATCATAGCTGTACTCCAATCTAAAACCTTTAATTAAATACGAATCGATAGTCGCAGTGGTTTGGCGGCTACCCAGTGATGTGAGAGACTGCTGGGGCCCTTAGTTAGAATCTTTGCATTAGAAAAAACTATTTAACAATCTGGGATTTAGATTTACTTATACAAAATCTGACAGTATGGAAGGTAAAATTAGAAATATGAGCAACGCATTACCTCTATAATTTTGAGTTAGAATCATCATAATATAATAAAAATTTTTGCAAAGAATTGGCGTTTTTGTCAGGAATTCTTGAGGAGTAGATGTACAGAATCACCCCACTGCCAAACATTCAGGTTTAAATGCCGTAACATCCTCAGAAATGCCTGTGAGATGTGTTGATAGAACAAGCATGTATAGGCTTGCTAGTCACCAGTATTATACTTGCAGATATATTAAAATATTTGTGTCTTCGTCAGCAATTGAACTTGTAATTTCACTTGCCGGGTAAATATGCAGAACCAACGTATTGAACTCCTTAACATAAAGATTTCTTCTTTTAAGCTTGTTTTCACTTTTTATTGCTGATGTAGTATATTGACAAAGTAGTATCATGTATTTGATTACGTACTTTTAGTACACTCAAAAACACATTAGATGTGCAATCGTAAAATATGCATTAAGGCAAATGCTGCAAGCTAATTCAAAACATCGGTACCTCATCCAAATCAAGTTGTGCTAGGGTTGTCTAGCGTGAGTATACTGCCTTACCTAACTGGCGATCTGAAGATCAGTCACATTTGGTTAATATAAAAGCTGATGTTGATGTGGTGATGATTCTTCTGTATTTTGAGCATTGAATGACTCAACATCAGAGTATAGTATCAATATGTTCAGAACACATGTGATATCCTTTCTGCTTCATGTGTAGCAATCTCCTTAAATCGTCTTATCATCACCATCATAGTGGATGGTAATCTCTTGCACATGGAGGCCACTTGATGATCCTAACCTGAGTCAATTATCGATCTACTATACAGTACTCAAAAACTTGGTGTTTGCCTTAGCATGGCACCTATCCGTGCTAAACACAATGGATTCAGTCTTGGTCTCCTAATCTTTTAAATTTTTTCGCTTTGTACTACCTTTCTTGATCTCTTGTTGAACTTTTCTATACCACTTATTTTAATTAGTATCGATGTATCGTCTGCATAAAGGTATGTTGCTTCGTTAATATTGAAAGACAGATCGTTGACATAGATATGTATATCAGGAAAAGCAGCGGATCTAGAATGGAACCTTGTGGTACTCCGCATTTAATGTCTTGAGGAGGTGCCTTGCAATCTTGCATAAACACGAATTGCATCCTGTTAGGGAGTGTTTCACAAGATACACCTCCTTTCTCCTTTTAACCTTCATTTCGGGCTAAAAGTGGTTAAAATGTCTAATCAAAATTTTATGAAAGTTACTATAAATCTGTTGTGCTGAGAGATTTAAAGCATCTAAGCACTAAGATGTAATTTATAAAATGCATGATCCCTAATACTTTCACCATCACAATTAATTTTAATGACAAATGTAATATTGTCTCGCGTCACCGTCATCATCGTCATTGTCGCAGCCCCTTCAGACTCCTGATATTAGTACCCCGTAGCGTCACATCTTTCCGAGCACATGATGCAGCCCTTCACCGCAAAGACATATACACACATACACTAATTTGATTCCATTCAGCGACAGAGAGCGACGGGTGTAGCAGGAGCAATCGGGGAAGACATTACATCGGAGGAATCCATTCAGAAAAACTACTCATCGCCGTTCGTCCTTTTCCAATATTAAACTTGTCTCTCTCCGATCTTTCAAACATCACATCAGACACTCCGGGATGAAAAGCATGTGGCGCCGTAGGCGGACGTCTGCCGAACTTAGGATACATAATTATAATCATTTCACGAAACGCACACTGTGTAGAACTGCGTCTCGTCCGCAATGATACATATAGGTATATATGAATACAGGGTGTTCACTTTGCTTCAGCAATCAGTTATTTAACAAGATGTCCATACTAAAGATTGCTGAAATTTTAAAAACCAGTATGACATTAAGTGAAGAAATCAGACATTTTAACAGTAGAAAATGTCAGCTTATTTATAAGGTCTGTTCATGAAATAAAGAAGCCAAGTTAGAGAAGAAGACAATGTAAGAATTGATTTGATCGGTGCAGGCGTTGATATGTCAGGCAATCGATTTATGTCAACATGAGATTTGGCAAAGAAATATTCAGAGTGATAAGAAAAGCAATGATATGCAGACACGCAAGAGGAATAAAAGAACTGCTACGCAATTTGAAAGAGCGTGGTTAGATGCTATTTTTTGAACAAATTTTTGGTTAACAATCATGAAAGGTGCATTTTGATGGACGATGGACGAAAGACATGCCGACTTGCTCGGATTTTAATTCTACACGACGGAAGTTGGCGAAAAAGTTTTAGATAGAGATAGAAGTGTGGTATGATAAACAACTTGTTAGCGTGGCTTAAAAAGTTTAAATTTCGTTAGAACCAGTACAATCCATGTTGAAGACTACCGACAGCAGTATATTACGTAACGCCTCGTCCCATTCTATCGCAAGTATTCAGAATCCCCAATATTTTGACCTGATTTCGCGTTAGCTCACTATTCTCACAAAACTTTAAATTAATTCAAACAGCAGAACGTTGGGTCTATTGAAAGGTATTGGGTCAACATCAAGCCAGAGATATGAATGCCTTCAAAAGATGTTCGAACGCAACTGATCGATATGTTTCACAATCTTCAATTCAGGCACTAATGGCAGATGTTCGGGAAAAACTGCGAGGTTTGGCTCAATCTTAAAAATTCAATTTATTGTACTATACTTTAGATTGTTTTTGCTATCAGATATTGTAGTTAACCTTTGGCTACTTTATTTCGTCAACAGGCCTTAAGCGAAGCTAACTACAAAGGTTTTTTAATGTTATGGTTTGTGAAACACACACATTGCTGTGGTCTAAGCACTAAGGTGTAAACAGGATAGTCGTTTATGCAGAGGCAGATGATGGACTAAAATTATTCTAAAAAAAACCACACCAACCTCGGTTAAAAGACCCCTTCAGGGAGAAAAATAAAAGTAGAAATACCTGAAAATGCAAAAATAAACCATCTAAAAAGTAACTATTCGAATCAAAAACAAAGCTACGCCGAAAAAGTGCACTAAATGAATTTCAACAAAATCAAGTGCATAATCTGCAAAATTCGGATCCTTCACAATACAAAACTGACATCTTGAAAGCTTCTAAATATACCTTTATAGCCAAACGTAACATACCTGAACTCTAAAGTTATATAAAATGCTAACACAACCCTACATAACGTTCAAATCCAGACATCTTATGGACTAAATTACAAACAAAGCTTGAATCGTTATAATAATACTAGAAAGCTTTTGAACACAGACATGCTTGTTTTTTTTAAATAAACCTAAAATCATTATGGGCTAGAGGTTCTTACAAACAATAAATTTGTGTCAGAACTGTGATCTCACAACTTCATCGAGACAGGTTTGATTTGAAACAAATAGTATGTATGTAGTTGGAGCAAGCAGATCGACGATGAAGGTTTCCTGACGAAAAAAAGCTTCCTGCCAGTAAACTGTATAATCTCCTCACTAGATTTAGCGATCACACTATTATTCTTGCTATAAAGTTTCTTGGCATGTTTTTTGTCCAAATTCAAAAATTTTCCTTCTTTAGTCTATGAGTTTTTGTGTGAACAGTTGACTAGAACATCTACATTTAAACCAACGGTGTTTTCACATACATATATATATAAACATTTCTGTTTGATAAATGAAAACTATTGGTCGTGCTTTTTTGCTGTCTGAATTATAACTTCAGAACTACAGAACTATGGCGACTACAAGATTTCAGAAAAATAAAGCATCATTAAAAATACTCTACCAGCAGATATATAACTGTATTAAGTGATTGTAAAAAAAAAACCAGACGGAAATCGATGAATTGGCGGACTTGAAGAATTAAAACATTAAACAACATTAAAACTATAGCAGAATGCAAATGATTTGATTCACTTGAGTGATAATAAAATTCTCAAACTTAACTCGATAATAGATAGTATCCTATGAAATATTTTAGTAACAACTGTTCACACTCTGACGGAAGAGTTTTCAAACTGCAGTATCAGTGTTAAAGTGGTTGTTTCTGATGTGATTCATGTGTCAGTTCACTATAAAAAGAATAGTTGGATTTGCTTAAAAAATTGACCAGAACTTGTCAATGGACACTGGGAATTGGAACATAGATGAGTCTCATACAACCTTGAAGGATCTGGAGGAAAAAACTGCAAACCTAACCAATTACATTTGTTAGATGGATCTCCTCAAGAGGCTGCTAGTGATGAACCACAAACTCTCAATGGTCATGCCTTAACTGAATGATTTGACTAGCTTTTCGGTAGCACAAGCTTGCTAGTTGCCCTGACGAATCCAGGTAGAGCGGAATTTTAGTGGATCTGCAGTAACTTGCTTGCAGCTTTAATTTCTTTAAGTTACTTTCGAGTATGACGATTGCATTCTTTTTCTTTTCGTTATGTCTGCTTGTTCTTCCAACCTCAATTTTTTTATCTTTTCTTGCTTTTATTAGACTTCGATAATTTCGAAATTTTTGAAAGTCCTGTTTGAACTTCATTAGAGTATTTGGAGGATGGGACAGTTGAATGTCTTTTTTCTGGATTAGTGGTGGATTTTTATGTTAAAAAACTTCACACTGACAACAACTGAAGACGTTGACACACTTCGCATAACCTTGGTAGAGTCCTTTAAAGGTGGTAAAGTCCTGTTTGAACTTCATTAAAGTATTTGGGGGGTGAGAGAGTTGAATGTTTTTTATCTGGATTAGTAGTGGACTTTTATGTTAAAAAGCTTCACATTGACAACAACTGAAGACGTTGACACACTTCTCAAAACGATGGTACCGTCCTTTAACACCCTCAGAAAAACAGTTTTGACTTGGACTGTTAAACACTTATTCACCTCTATCATAACTGTCTCATCGTCCCGAAAGTGAATCCTACGAAGATGTTCTTTGAGTTTGAGCCACTAGTGAATTACGGCCATTGAAACACAGCTGCTGTGGGCAAGAGCACCTAACGTCTGAGTTTTCCTCTCCTTTTTTCTTTGAGTGAATCACGTACTTTTGAAATTAAAGCAGCATTAATCTGACCACATGGTAAAAAGTCTATAAGGATAATTCCTTCGGCAAACGACCATTATCTTCACCGCAGATACTGTTGCACGAAACTTTCGAGGGGGTGGTGAACCCTTATGTCTTCATTGCATACTCTGCCTTTTCGATATGAATTACTTCGTCATCGTTAATTCTCTATAGCAATGATAATAAATAATGCGAATCTCCGATACAGAATGTCCGGAAATATAAGTTCTATGATGACGCAGATATGTACTCCATTTGTTGAATTGTTGAGGACGGAGCAGTGGTTTAGCTTGTGATTACCATGATATTGCATTTAATATGTTTCTTGATATTGTATTAATAGATACTTTCCTTTTGTGAAACTTCCGTTTAACAGGAAACCAGTGCATTGGCTTAGAGAGGTTTTGTACCTTAAGGTTGAATAAATTAGACGTTTTCTTTTGCACGCAGTGATCGAATCAAACCAGGGAATTTGCAATCATTCGCTGTTCTTTCGATCAGTAATTAATCCCCACCCTAACCATAAACGCGATCACGATCGGTAAACCCTTTTCTCCTTTGAATCACTCAGTTTTGATGATTGGAGAAACAAACGCTTGTACCGAAGTATACTAGTGGATGTATTCTCTCCGACTGAGTATCGATGTACAGTTGTATTTCCGCACTATGTGTCCCCCTTGAAATGTGCGGAAATACAACTGTACATCGATACTCAGTCGGAGAGAATACATCCACTAGTATACTTCGGTACAGTTGTATTTCCGCACTATGTGTCCCCCTTGAAATGTGCGGAAATACAACTGTACATCGATACTCAGTCGGAGAGAATACATCCACTAGTATACTTCGGTACAAGCGTTTGTTTCTTCTGTGTTACTTGTCTCGATTCTAGCGAACTTATCAATGAGACGAACAGCTCTTTTCAGAGCTACCCTGAAGACGGTGATAGAGAGTTCACCAAAACGTCGGATCATTATCATCCAATAGACGATGGAAACAGCCCAAACAATCGTTCAATTATACACCCATCGTCAACAACTTCACGATATGAATTACAGAAAAACATGTTTATCATACTCAATATTTTATTCAGTTGAATTTAATTATTGCTTGCAATTGTAAAATACCCTGTATATTAAAAAAAAAGAACTTCTAGTCCAATTTAATGTACCATCTTCCTTTTTTTTATCGATTTTACATCGTTGCACACTCTCTTGTTTCTAGTCTCTTTGCCTGCGAGGGGTTTTATTTCTAATGACACCACTTTTGCCGACAAAAATATAGATCATTAAAGCAGGTCCACGTATATTCGGCTGCACAAACGCAACTGCTCTGGTGTAGACGAATGATATTAATTTTTTTTCCTTATATTACTATGATGACGGGCGAAGAAATTATATACCTTCTTCTTCCAACAGTGTTCCGTGCTTCGTTCCAATTAAAATGTGAATAGTTTTATTCGTACCGAATTCTAGTAAAAGATGCGAAATAACTGGACGGTCGGAACGGTCATAATAACATTAAATTTATTTTGGGAGATGTGTGTCATTAGATATGAAAATTTCTGTTAGCAGTTGTAATTATATGATTTTAAACAAGAATTATACGTTTGAGTGGCATCGGTTGAAACACTTTACGTTAGCGATAAATAAAGACAATTCCAAGGAAGGCTAGAGAGAATAGATTTGTTTCATTGTTATACGACGAGCAATAATATATAACAATTTTATTCGCATCAAAAAGAATTTATCCAATTCTGTTTAAATAAACCATCTTTGTTAAATTAATTTACATACATTCAATATTCAAATTCATCCTCTCTCTCAATAATATCGTGTAAGAACTGGAAAGCATCAACTCCCTCTTTTTTACGACGAAGAGGGTGAGTTAACACGCAGTCCCCGGTATGAAGCTTATAAAAGGGCGCATGAATTGAAATATTGATTATAAAACGGGGCGGGCGGGTGCGGCGTCGAGGGGGGAGTAGGAAACGACGACGTAAACGTACAAAGTCTTTCCGTGCGATGCTACAACCATTCGGAGTTACCAGGGTACGATGTCCCCAGCAGTCACCACGCCACTAGTTTGACCCCCCAGTTAGTTGCATACGCCTGCGCGTCCTCCCCCAATGGAAGAAAGACTCCGGCGAAGGGTGAAAAGTTCCTACCGGAAGTAGAGCGAGCTTTCGGCCTTTAGTGCTTCCGCTAAAATGGAAGAATGTATGTACGTGCAGCGACTACTTTTTTTCTATACGATGCGTTTATGTATTATTTTTTGTTCGACTATGTATTTGTATGTATCTACTTATTATATTATGTATTCATGCATATATGAATGCTCTTGGTTGTTATGTATGAGGGGATTAGATACGTATCTTACAGTTAAAATTTATTTGTTTGAAATGTGTCATCATTAATGATGATTAAAATCAAAGTATTTCTACATTTTCAATACTTAACAAGGACTTTCTGCGTGTAGTACCATCCATCATCAAATCATCAACTTAAGCTATTGCTGTGAACATGCTTGAATAAACAATCTTGTAATACAAATATACACAGATCACTATTTAATCGAAACATTCTATATTTCTTTACACATTAGTCCAAGTTCAAATTCCAAACTCTACTGCAGTTTACATATTACTTTGTTGAGAAATAATAAGATCTTCTTGTGGGAATGCACTTACTGGATCATCTGATCAATATTCAAATCATATTTCGCTGCTAAGACCAGAGTTTAAAAAGATATCCAGGTTTGGATGATACAATCGACTTCATTATTATTTTATTAAATTGGGATGTATTGAGGATCTGGGAGCATAAAAACCCATCACTAAACTAAACATAATAAAACAGAATAACATTTGAAATACATTTCCAACCACAAAACACAATAAAACACAATTGTTTTCAAATAAGGCACTTAAAACTCGTTATTCATTGTTGGCTAAGATTTTAGCAAGAAAATGTTTGACAGTTTTCTTTATTTGACGTTTTATTGAAAGTCTGATGTTACTTTTTTAGATCAAAATTATTTTCGTTAATATATCTGCGTGAGACTCATCTTCAAACCATGCTGACTTTGAAAAGTTACTCATCGCAATTTCACAATCCTTAGAATCCGTAGAGCTATTACTTATCTCTTTAGTAATTTTCTTTCTAATTGTCTTCTGACTATCAGTTCTCTGACATAAGCGCATCTGCCACAGGATCGGAACGATCTATAGTAACTTTCTTGCAGCTTTAATTTATTTAAGCTACTTTCGAGTATCATGATTGATTTCTTTTTCTTTTCATTATGTCTGCTTGTTCTTCCAGCCTCCATTTTTTCGGGATATACGATCTTTTACGATATCTTTTCTGCTTTAATTGGACTTAATCGTTCGATAAGGAATTTGTGAAAGTCCTGTTTGGACTTCATTAGAGTATTTGGAGAGTGGAGGAGTAGACTGTCTTTTTTTCTGGATGGGTGGTAGATTTTTATGTAAAAAAACTTCATACTGGGTAAAATCATCATCAGAAAGAACAGCTTGTTAAATGGCTAAATATCTGGCTTGCTGAATCCACGTGGAATATTGCAGTGGTATGTCACAAATGGATAATGTTTTCTCTGGACTGGTTGAATGCTGTTGTGTTGTGTTGTGTTGTGTACAATTAAAGATTTTAATAAGCAGTTCCAAGTTGTCAATATAATGATTTCTTCTTGATGATCTTCATAATAACCTGCAAATTCAGTTTAACTCGGATTCTTCCGGTCGTATTTCATGGCACTCCTTTAGTTTTGAAAGTATATTTACCTGTTTCATAAGTAATTCTCTTCGAATTCATTTTCAATACGTTTGTGAAGGTTAAATGTCAAAATATTTGTTATTATCTGAATGTAGGTTCTGTCTTACGCGTTCGTTACTCAGCATAGCCAACCGTTAGTTTGAAAAATTCCCTAATTCATTTTATAATTCCCTGCTGTTGGACGATTTCTTGTGGCAACGTCTATTTCCGTTCTTGAAGTCACTTCCCTCTCGGCGTTGATATGAACAACACGTATAGAATCTTATCTATGGTTGGACCTTGTGGCTTGTATTTTTGGTCTTTGAAGGACTATCACTAGTTTAGTGGATTTAATTGGCCCAAGGGAACAAAATACCTCTTAGATTCTCTTAAGAACTATCGTTCCTTCGTTGTAACGTTTCAGTTGAATACGGATGGATAATTTCAACCGAGATTTTCTTAGTGTGTGCTCCAGTGTGTGCTTAGTCACATGTTTCGCCATTTTTGTTTTTTTTCTAATTTTCCGTTTATCTTTTCATATTTTAGGAGCGTTTAATGTAACTTCACGGTTACGAAGTTTTAAGGTAACTCCAGTTACGAAGTTTAACCCCTTGTGAGGCTTCCGAAGAGGTCCTCTGACATCTCTACAGGTCACATTTATTTTATTCGAGTCACTATATTAATCATTGGATAAGCCATCGGCTTAAATTGCTGGAGTTAATTAGTTATTTTCCTTTTTTTTTGCATGTAAAACGTAAGTTAATGTCAAAGATTCTTTAAATGATTATAAAATGTAACTTTTCTCTTTAAATTCCGAACTGTTAATTTATTTTTGGTAAAATTGAGTAGATATAATTCATTTGTTTCACACAATTTTTGGCTTTCGTAAAGTACTCGACATATTTTGCTCGAGATACATTATTATTTTTCTAAAATTATTTACCATCTAGTATACTTGCATGGTTCAATCTGTATAATTATATTTCCAACTAATTTTAATTGACATAAACATGTAAGAATTTTATGTGAGGTAACAGTCTGCAGATTGGAACTGGTATAGTGTGTTCCTAGATATATACAGATATAGTCCGTTTCAAAATATTTAAATTTTAACAACTCTCTTAAGGAATTTATTTACGAATTTTATTTTTATTATTATTTACAACGTACTGTCTTCAACATTTATTTTTATTTTATTTTCATTAAATAACTGTTTATGCCTACAAATTTACTTGCGTTTGACATTATCGAACTACCTCGAATTACTTACTTGCCTTCTGTTTTCCGGGGTAAGTATCTATTGAATCTCGAAGATAAAAGAGAAAACAGTGGCGCACCCTTTTTAACATCTGTTCCCACGACCGTCTTCACTGAGATAAGCCGCCTTCGAGGATTCAATCCCCACCATCAGGTAGGTCGAAAGTGTCGGTGCTTAACACCATTCCGATTATATTTCTGTGTGTCTTTTCTTATTTTATTTATTTTTATTTTCGTCTGTTTTTGAAACCGATAGCCGCGTCGCGCGCGCCCTGCGTGTGTCGTGTGCGCGTAACAGTGTATATACAAGTTTGTAAACAAACGATATAAAATTGCGATACAATAAAGGCAACTTTTAATTAAGATTGAATAAATCAAAAAGCTACCGCATCTACGTAATGGTTGTAGCCCATGAGGCGTATGCGCCGAAAACGACTAACATAATCATCCTATTTTCTCTTAGAGAGATTTCATGTGTTTGTGAACGTGTTTGAAGACCTTCGAGAAGACATACCTATTCAGCCACTCAGTAGTATTTCTACGGCAGTAATGATTCCACCTAAAGTGACGAATTCTCCGCTTACCTTATTAACATTTGATCCTTTCCTACTAATACTATAGAGGACGTTCAGCACGGTTAGCTGTCTCGTCAAAGTTAGTAATACCATTGGCGTCAACATTGTAACTTCTCAGAATATTTTCAAGAAACTGTGCTACTGCCACCTTTGTAAAAAAAAAAAGATGGCGCTAAAATTATATTTTCGGCTTTTCGTAAGCCGTCTAATCCTGAAACCGTATGCCCATTCAACCCAGCACACTTTCTTTTGTTTCAATTGAGAGAGTATCAACAGTTTAGCTTCTTAGAAAATTCCTAAGCAAGTTGCCTTATTTGCATTGAAGTTAATCCAAAATGTAGCTTGCTGTACTTAGTTGAGTTGATTTTTCTCTTCGACATTGTTTATCTTCCCCAGTTGTTATTGGTTTCCTTTTTCGCTCAACTTGATGTTGCAACGAGCCAACTTTAGGGATATATTTGTCAGTTGTTTTCCTTATAGACAATGTTCCTTCTAAAACTACGGCAACGACTGTTTCTACAGTATCTTCAATTTAAATATTCACAGTACAGTCCTTTAACGCCCTCAGAAAAAAAGTGTTGTCTTGGGCTGCTAACCACTAGTTCGCCTCTATCGTAAGTGTCTCATCGTCCCGAAAGTGAACCCTATGAAGGTGTTCTTTGAGTTTGAGTCACTACCGAGTGCGGCCATTGAAACACAGCTGCTGTGGATAAGAGCACATAACATCTGAGTTTTTTTCTCCTTTTTTCTTTGATGGAATCACGTAGTTTTCGAATTAAAGCAGCATTAATCTGATCACGTGGTAAGAAGTCTATAAGGATCATTTCTTCGGCATACAACCATTATTTTGCCCGTAGATACTATTGCACGAAGCTTTTGAGAGGGTGGTGAACCCTTATGCCTGCATTGCATACTCTTCCTTTTCGATTCTGAATTATAATGAGGAACCCAAGTTTCATCCACAGTAAGGAATCTTGCTAGGAGGTGTTTAGGATCTCGCTTAATGATGGTCAACTTTATGTCTGCAGTGACCTGTCGCATGCGCTTTTGCTTTGTCGTCAACATTTTATGTATCCATCGTGCAGCCACCTTTTTGAGACTTAATTCTTTATGTAAAATGGTTTCTACGCTACCTATTGAAAAGCCACAAGTCTAAGCTATTTTCTAAGTAGACCGTTACTCATAATGCATTTGAATTTGCTATCAAATTGAAGTATTAACCTGTAATTTTGTCTGTTTATATATTAGTCCTTGATACTTTATCTCACATGGTGTCGACGAAGTGTGAAGAGATTAACAGCGAAGACAAGTCTTCAAAGGACGAGGCATCACTGACGAAGCATGGTTCCACTCTAGCAGTTTTTCACAGTCTTCATAATTCACACAGAATTTTGAATAACATGGTGCTTATGGTGCCTCATACGGCAAATAAAACAACGATCTTTGTAGAATTTTACGATAACCTTTCAATAAACAGGAATCTGTGGTCTCCTCACTCACCTGATCTTGCTCCGTTGCATTACTGATGCAAATAGAATAGTATTGCCTGAAGTATTAATCGAAATCTTCTAAAATATGAAGAGAAAAGTTAATACATGCCTGGAAAGAAACATTTTCAACACCTTTTGTAATAAATATAATAATAAAGTTTGTTCATCAGACCAGCTTTCACCTTCAGTATTCCATCCCTTCCATCTGTGGTTGTTTTGAAGATCTACGTATGATTAAGAAGCTTCTTGGGGCCAACCCTTTCTCTATTACCGCACAATCATTTTGATTCAGCACGTTTTTTACTAAACTTGATTCACTAGTGATCTATTGATCACCTAATCTTAACTTGAACGATGCTTTGATTCGGTTTGAATGGACCCAAATAAACTATTTATTGAAAATAGATTTTTTAAATCGCATGGCTAACTTTAAAATCTATGTTTTAAACACCATTAGAAGAATATCTTATGTTCTCAAGGCTATAGAATATCTTTTTTATCTTGCACAGGAAAAAAAAACTGGCAAGAAACTCAAAGCGAACCTCATTATTTTGCACGCTAATAAATTGAGTAATAAATTGCACGTATTAGAGTTCCACAGTTCGCGCCGCCACTTCTATATAAAGCGAAACCAATACTGACATATCTATAAAAGAGAAAATGAATTCTATTAAAACTTGCAGACTCGAACACAGTGCAGCTCTTAACTAAAGCTGTAATTATTCCAGTTCAATTCCAGTTAACTTAAGCAGAAAGCGACTATAAACACCACTTTCCGCGCATCTACGGCAGAAAAGACAAAAAGACAGGAGCACCAGTCTGACTATCTCGGAGAAGTCTTTATACAAATGTAACAGTGGATAATCGAGAAAAACCATTAGAAAACGTACTATCGTAGACATCTTTTTCTGAACATATTTATATAGTACTAATTTATTGCTTATTGTTTATTTTATACAAGACTCTCACATTTCTTTTTTAAATCGATTACACACATTATATATTTACGTCTCTTCTTCTAGATAACCCTTACTAATATGTACTGGTATGTCCCCAATTAATTGTCCACGACTGTATGTGTGGCAGTATTACGACCGGAGAGGCGAAAGAATCCATCGCGAGTACAGAGATCGTACAGCGCATACTTCGACATTTTTCACGGTCACATAAAAGAGGTTTCTTCTTTTGAACACCGCTGCGATATGCGAGACATTTTATTATCAAATAAGAGAGACCGATGCGGAGTTTATAGGCCGTATTAATGGTAACATCGGTCAAGAAGAAGACAGTCACGGGAATTTTTACCATTTTTGGCCGGCCGCATAACGTTTGAAAATTTGCTCGGAATTACTCATAGGGTTCTTCCAAGTAAAGACAAATGCTGTTATCTCATCGCTGTATGTACGTTCCCCGATCCGTATGGTTGTAAATATGTTTATGGTTATTTCCAGATTATATTGTATTGTAAAGGATTTAGGAATCTTAGGTTTGCTGTAGATATGGAAACTTCCATGGGTTATTGTTTTGCAATCGTAAAGTCATATTCCAGCACCAATGCCAAATATGTTTTGATATAGATATTGCTCATTTAGTTTTGACAGTTAGATTATGTACCAATTATGTTTTTGTCCGCCAAAAGGTGGCATCTTCTTTTCTTCCCATAGAGACTAGACTTCCTTCCTGGATTGTCTTCTGGAAACGCCAAAGAAGTGTTTCCCTCCAACGAAATGCAATTTGGCTCTCTCTTTTGCAAGTTCTACTATATCATTTCCTACAGTACTGGCTTGTTATTGTTGGCCGGTTGCTTAACTTGAATTCGACACTCCAGACTAGCTTAAATTCAAAACTCTATGAGACGCTGAAGTGGTCTTAATGCTAAAGAATTTTGATAAAAGATCCGTTTTTAAATTATGACGTACCATTATTCCATTCGTCGTGGCTTGGAAGCAACATTCTGAATGCATGATAATGATCTAGTAAAATAGATATGATAGATATAAGCTCCTGACACGAACACGAAAATGAAGAAGTAGAAGACCAGGTACACAGAATTACCAACATCAACCAAGCAAACTGAAACGAACCGAAGTAAATAATCATGCAGGTCGTCATAGACTGACAAAATTTTATGCCCTTAGAGACGACATTGCTTGCTAACCTTTAATGGAAGAAGCAGGTGTCGAATAGGAGTATTGAATTAGGCTTTAAATACAAAATCTATCAATGGCACCAATTGATGGTTATGAATGATATGTAGAAGTACTATTTTATAACTACACAACGTTGAACTAGCTATAGATAACAGTAATGAAGTATGTACTTACTTGTTAGTTCTGTTAGCTGTACCTACAATTCAGTCAAGATGCTAAATTCTTAGGATTGGTTCTAGACTCGAAGCTAACATGGAACCAACATCTTGAACAGATGATAGACAGGTGTAAATGTTATGATTGCGAAATCATCAGGATTAAAGTCACGTTAACCTATAGTTACCTGAGTTGGTGGACTCGTTGAATATTTACTTAAAGTGAGAGATAAGAATGGAGGCATATAGACTAAAGTTTGGTGGAAACTGAAGAACCCAGAATTCTTTGTGGCATGCCAGAATAGAGATCAAAATTGCAGATCCCATCTTTGAAATGGGCTGTAATACGATGATTCCCAAACTTTCCTTCAACAAACCCTTCAATCTAGGACGACTAGATTGGGATGAATGGGGAGTAAAAACCACCAAAATTATTTTAAGCTGCGTGAACCGAGTTTTGACACGGTATTTGAATCACTGCTTCCTATTCTGGAACGAAGTATAGCAATAGAGACTTCTGATCGAAGAGCGCTGGCAAAACAACCTAAGGGTAAGTTGATTTATATCCTATCGGATGTCAGGCCACCCTAAGGACACTAGTATCAGATAACCTCGAAATTAGCTTGGGACTGTATGGAAAACACAATAAAATCACTTTGGAGCACGATAGATTTCGAGGCATACGGGCATACCAGGCAACAAAATACCAACTAAGCTAGGAAGAAAGGGTTCTGAAACAACATTTACTGCACCTGAACCGGATCTGGCAATAACCAAGATTGCGATACAGGCGTGCGGTGGCTGAGAGTGAGTACCAAAAGCACACTGGAACAAGAGGGGGGGGGGAGTGAAGGAGGGGGTGGCAGATACACAGCCAATGGATGATGGGGTAGCCATCATGGTATTTTACAGCTACGATTCTTTTAATAGGACATGGCTGTCTAAAGAAGTACCTACACAGAATTGCCATCTTCAGGATGAGCCTTGTAATGAAGAGGAGAAGACAGCTTGCCATTACATTGTCTTCGAATGCGTTATATTGGAACGGCGGAGACTGCTACTGTTAAAAGCAAAAAACCGAGTGATAGGACTGCCGGAAAAAGATTTAGCACACAAGCTACTAACCCCAGTGCTAAGGATGATGGAAGAACCTGAATCATACCTAGGACAAAAACAAACTTAGTTTGATTCATGGAAACTCCTTCATTAGTTTAGTTATTGATTCAAGTTCCAACTGAAAGAGCCACGTTGATAAGGTTGTTCTGTGCCTTCTGATTACTGTTTATCATACTTGCGTTTAGAGTTGTCTTTCTAGAAATAAATAAACTTTATCCCATCGGAATAATCTGCGATTTAACAAAAGCCTTTGATTGTGCCAAGCATAGCTTGCTGGTCAGCAAACTGCATTTGTTGGGATTTAGAGGAAAAGTTTCGGACTGGATAGTATCATAACTATCTGGAAGAATTCAATTGGTTGAAATAGAAGTTAAAACAGTGAACGAGAAGAAAACGTTCAGATCTTCCTTTTACTATCGCCTATTGGCGTTCCGCAAGGATCTATTCTTGGTCCCATTTTATTTTCTTTATTTGACAATAATATTGTTAAATTCTTATTTGATTACTGCTTGATTTGCTATGCTGACGATACTACCTTACTTATAGCGGAGGAATCGAATCAAATGGAAGACGCTACTAATGCCATACCTAGTTGAAAAAATTCGGTTTTGTGGAAATGGACTTTCTTTGACGATCTAAATTCATAATTTTTTGTTTTGTTTGGTCTTCTCTTTGTCGCTCTTTATACTGTGGTGGTGGGTAGTACATATGTACCTAGTGCTTTCTAGATATTATGTTTTTTTGCTGGATTGACTTATTTCAAACTTTTTGTCTTACGAAATAAATTTATTATTATTATTATAACACTCTGTACAATAGTTTAAAAGATTTACAAGTTATAACTTATAACCGCATTATTTTACATTTTTAGGAAAAACGCTCGGACAGGTAAATTTTCTTTTTTAAAACGCCATCTTTTGACATACAATTTATTCCTATGACGTCATTGGTTTTTAGAGTGATGACGTCATCAACTCTTTTTTTAAATGGCAACCATATTACTTTTTTATCGTTTTTGGTAGATCTTTATATCTTCCAAATAGTGATATAAACCAATTGGTATGTTGCATCACAATTTTTTTAAATAATATAAATTTAGAAAAAAAATAAGAAAATTTTATTTTTGTACAAAATTAAAATTAAATTAAAAAAAATACATCTGAACTTAAATTTATTGCAACAGTAAACGTAAATTTTCAAAATGGACCCCACCAACCAACTGACACTGTCCCAGCCGAGTGTAAACACTTCGTATACTCGCCTCAATTATGTCTGGGGATATTTGTGTAATTTCTACGCGAATTCGTTGTTTTAAATCTTCTAAATTGTTCGGTTTGTTAAAATACACTTTCGATTTGATATAACCCCACAAAAAAAGTCTAAGGGAGTCAGGTCAGGAGAACGAGGTGGCCATTCGATGGCGCCTCTCCGTCCAATCCATTTATTAGGAAATATGTCGTCAAGATAGTGGGGAACCTCTACATCATAATGGGGAGGTGCCCCATCTTGTGGAAACTAAATATTTGGATGGGGTACATCACCATCCTCGTGATTTGGGAAAATAACAGCGAGTGCTGGAACCAGTTTAAATCTTAAAAATTCTAAATATTGCACAGCAGTCAAATTTCCGTCGAAAAAATATGGTCCTAAAATGCGTCGTCCAATCATTCTAAGCCATACGTTAACTTTTCCTCTGGGCTGAGTTTGACACGCTTGAGTCCAATGCGGATTGGTCTGCGACCAATATCTGCAATTATGGCGGTGAACAGATCCATTTAGGCAGAACGTAGCTTCATCAGAGAGGACGATGTTTTCCAAGAAATTTGCATTTTGGTCACAACGTAACATTACGTCTTCACAGAACTGCAGTCGACGATCTTCGTCATCCTCATGTAATTCCTGTACAAGTTGAACTTTGTGAGGATGATAGTGTTCTTTTTTAAATAAGTTGACGACAAATGAGTGAGCCACCTGATTGGCTAACGCAAGTTGTCTGGTGGAAACATGATGCCTTTCTTCTGCTTCTAGAAGCACATTTAATTTCACATCTTCTCCTACTTGAGGTCTATCTTGCCGTGGTCGATCTTTTACGGATCCAGTTTCGGTAAACTTTCCAACTAGTTTTGTCACCGTAGACCAGGCAATTGGAGGTCTATCAGGATGTTCATGGTTAAACAATTCGCATGCTTCTGCATGCGTTCTTTGTCTCTCGCTTTGTTTTTCGCTCAGATAAATGAGCCATTTTTTTATATTAGCGAAAATGAACAATTTTTACGCAATGTCTAACAAATTTAACGTCAAAAATAGAAGTAAATAATTCAACAATGTTGTCGCCAGAGAAACAATTTCAAAATATTAGTGTTCTACATAATTTGTATAAAAAGAAGAAAGAATGTCATAAAGAAATATCTTGAAAAAAAGTGCGTGTTTTTGTTTTTGTAAATTTTTTGCATAGTAACATGAGTACATGTGCTTTTTACGATCCGCTTTGTTTGTTGGTTGTTTTTTCTGTTGTTTTGATCTGGAGCGAATACCGCAGATTACTATTGATCGCAAAGCATTTACCCTCGGCTGGGACACTGCCAGTTGGTTGGTGGACTCCATTTTGAAAATTTACGTTAACTGTTACAATAAATTTAACTTCAGATGTATTTTTTTTATATAATTTTAATTTTGTACAAAAATAAAATTTTCTTATGTTTTTTTCTAAATTTATATTATTTAAAAAAAGTTATGATTCAACATACCAATTGTTTTATATCACTATTTGGAGGATGTAAAGGTCTACCAAAAACGATAAAAAATAATATGGTTGCCATTTAAAAAAAGGGTTGATGACGTCATCACTCTAAAAACCAATGACGTCATAGAAAAAAATTGTATGTTAAAAGATGCCGTTTTAAAAAAGAAAATTTACTTGTCCGAGCGTTTTTCCTAAAAATGTAAAATAATGCGGTTATAAGCTTGGTTCCAAACTTTATGACCACATATAATTTTATCTATAAGGCACACACACGAGGATACTTGAACTGTAGCAAACATTCAGGTCACTATTTCTGTGAAAAATGTACTGTCTTGTTTTTGGTTGCTATTGCACTTGCTTGACACTGGACATAATTTTGATTTTTCGAACTACAAAATGCTAAGGTGATGGAAATGATAGGAATCAAAAAATAAACTCTATAAACGACAGATGTGAATTAGCACAATTCTCCATCACCATTAAACGTTACTAAGAACCTTCTACTGAAGAACCCAGAGCAGTTAGGCACTCACAGGGGCCGGAAAAAGAAAGAGACCCAGCATGTTAATTTAAATTCAAAAGAAGAAAAATTGCAAAATACCGAAACACGTTCATTGTTATCATTGGAATAGCTTCTTGAAACAACAACTCACCCAAAAGTGCAATTATTTTAAAAATGATCTTCTTGGGTTGTTGTCAAAAAAAATTCACAGGTACTGTTGTAACTTGTGGCTACAGAGTGGGGGTAACCATGTACGATTAGTACAGTATAGTACAGCACCAATCACAGCTGAGTGCTGCAACGTCATACTTGTACCCAACCTCTCTCACTTAAACGCAACTGCCATGGGATTCTGATCGACCTGTAGTACTGGATCTTAAATATTTGGTTTTGTGTGATTAAAACGGGGACAAAACCACTTCATACAAATGTTGGTCTGCTGAGGTTGCTGGGGTGGCATGAAAAGTTGGTTCCGAGCCCCATTTTTGAGCACATTCTTGATTCTTCGTCTAGAAAAAATTACAAAAAGGGGGAATGAAATTTTCTCGTGCAGCACTTGTCATAAAGCCAAAATAATATGTAGTAACGTTAATATTAACCGCCCATCAAGATCATGAATTACAGCGCTTTTTAAAATCAATTAAAAATAACCATTATGTAAATGGCAAGTTAAATTGTCGATACTAGAACTAAAAGTAAAAGAACCCCTTTTGGTGCAGAATTCACTAGGATCTCAAATTTCCTTATTAGAATCGAACTACAACATCTCCTTTCCTCTTCGTTTTTATCGTTTTAACCACTTTTTGCGATATCTCCGTGAGATTACGTACGACCGTACTTTTTCGATCAAACTTTACGGCCGCACAGAACTCATCAAATCCAAAGTAATATAAAACCTTCGCCATATAAATGCGCTAACATCACGAATACGGTTCGTAACGAGATGATGCTTGTTGACATTACGACTCATTTTATGTTTCGTGCAAGGCTCCATGGGAGACCTTCACACACCAGCAAAACCGACCAAATCCTTTTTAATTCTTGCGGTTACGCCAACGGAAGGCTATCATTATGTGACAGATCTTAATGAGAGACGGGTAAGTATCGTGCGTGCATCTGTATAGACATTTGCTTCTTGCTCGTATAATATGTGTGTGTACGTGTGAGATGTTTTAACTCTTTCTCAGTTTACGGTCGCAGTACATCCTCTACAAACCTCTAAAAACAAAAAAAAAACGCAAGATGGTAGCGTGTCAATTGTTATTAGATAAGAAAACAAACAAACAAGAGAAGTCATGCTCGGCGGATGTAAAACAGAGAGGTCGTTTTAGTTAAGTGGTAACAAGGATGGGATAAAGAGTCGGTAATGTAAAAAAGAAAATGATGCAAGATATATCTAAGTGTGCTGTTTCGCAATAGAAACAATGAAAGAATAAAAAAAGTTGATATTTTCATTGAACTTCTAAATTAGTACGTATGCCAGTATAAAAATATCAAGTCAGATGACCGACAATAACAGCTGTCGAACGGAAAGCTTTTTGAAAATGGAATCTTTAATTCGTATACTATTGAGCCTTCATGGTGTCTTCAAAAACGATCAAATAAAGTCTTTAACGCATAATAGATGGTGTGAATACAGGACTCGTAAAGAATTGGAGGCGCTCTCGAGCAAAATCGTTTGATTTTCGAAATAATTGACGGTTAGTGTATCGATGAGAACTTTTGTAGTGGATGCAAACACAGAATTAATGTCAAACGTTATTCGGTTTAAATGCATGTGTCGGTTACGTAAGTCTGTACGTTTTAGCCATTGATTATGTTCTGCCTAAGGTATGATTGAAATTCATTTAGATTGCGCAATATTTACTCCTATTATAGTTTGATATTTTGTAGTGTGGGATATCGTTTTTAATAAGACAACTTAATAAAGACTACGGATATCTTATACAGCATGTTCATGTCATAACAAGGTCTATATAAATGGGATCAAAAGCTTTGCAACTTTTTCGTAATTATAGTACAATATTTATGTCTACTGTAGTTAGAATTGTGTGTACAGTCACGGATTTATTTTACCACATGCATCTAAAGCATTTGTAAAGCACAAGAGTTTCATAATTTTAAATGATACAGTGCTTTCGAATAGTATTGAATAAATTAATTATTTCTAAAATTGAGTTTTTCGAAAAGATCGTCTGAGACGTCGATTTTGTTTTAAACAAAGGCATTTTTCGACATACCTGTATTTATGACATAATCGTCATTCGAGATATGACGTCATTGATATTTTTTTAAATGGCACTACACAATTTCGACCATGCCAATTGAAAGAGCGTTGTCTGACAGTTGTCTTAGCGACCGAGAATGTTTTTTATAACTGTCAGATAAAAACTTGACATCGTGCTTTTTTTTGTATTTCTTATTGATTTCTTATCTTTCGTTTCTTCATTAGCCAAAGCATGGTAAGCAATATTCAGTCTAAATTCCGTAACTTTGAATATGTTAATGATTTAGCTAAATCTGGTCGACCCTCAAAATCAGAAGAAGATCAACTTAACGTTTTGTTGGCAATACAAGAAAATCATCACTCAACACTTAACCAAGTGGCTTCTGATTTCAATATGGCAGTGTCAACAGTTTACAAAATTGTGAAAAAGCAAAGTATCATCCTTATAAGGTATATCTTGTTCATGAGCTATCTGAAGACGACTTTGATCGGCGAATTCATTTCTGCCAGCAAATGCAAGAGCTATGTACCAATGATAATAATTTCGTAAGAAACGTAATTTTTTCTGACGAGGCTACGTTTGCTTTGAACGGCCATGTCAATAAGCAAAGCTGTTGTTATTGGGCTATCCAGAATCCTCGATGGATGATGGAGTAGCTCACTCAACTGGTGGAAGATATTTGGAGTTTCTTCGATCCGACCTTATTCCCGAACTAATACATTTATATTCCTCATTTGGACATAAATTGATCTTCCGAGAAACATTTTCTTTTAACTTGATGGTGCACCTCCCCATTATGCAGCACTTGTCCGTGCTTATTTAGATGAAGTGTTCCCGAATCGTTAGATAGGGAGAAGGAGGCCGATTGATTGGCCGGCCAGATCGCCAGATTTGAAACCCCTAGATTACTTCTTGTGGGAGTACTTAAAAAGCAAAGTATACGTTAGAAGACCGGCGAATTTAGAAGATTTAAAAGAAAGAATTCGTCAGGAGATACATCGTATACCTCTTAAAGTTATTGACCATATTCAACAAGAATTTATGAATCGCCTTGGTTACTGTCAGGTAGCCAACGGTGAACAATTTCAAGTCGAATGACGTGCTTTTTCAATTGTCATGGTCGAAATTGGGTGTTGCCATTTAAAAAAATTATCAATGACGTCATATCTCGAATCACGATTACGTCACAAATATGAGCCGTATGTCGAAAAATGCATTTGTTTAAAACAAAGAGCACGGCTTGTATAATCTAAACATATGATTCTAACGCAATGAAATTTGGTCTGGTGAGTGCCGCAGCCCTGCTGGATGAAGATGCATCAGTACCGGGAGTATCCCCCAGGAGCAGCGTGTACCGTTGCCACACGACGAGGCATGGAACCAATAAGTCGTTGGATGGCAGCAGAAGGGATGGCCAACCATGCTGCTCAACTCGCCTCCATAGCTCTTCAACGTTAGTCGGCTAACGTTGAAGTGTCCAATCGATCACATCGCAGACACGTTCGATTGGATTCAGATTCGGAGAACGAGCTGGCCATGGGAGCATTTGTATGTGGTGCTCTTTTACAAGAGCCCGTATAATACGCATGTACTATCATGGACAGAGAGGATGTCCGGGTGTATGCAGTCCAGGCTGCGTTCCTGATCGGTTCTACGGTCAAGCGAATATCGTACGTATGTAATACAGACAATGTCGTTGTCTATATATGTACAATATTATTATTAATATTAGACATTTGCGTTTAAAGCTACAGGTTAGAGAGTACAGAAGACAGAGAGGTTTCTAATGACTGTATACGAATCGTACTTGTCTCTCTCTTGATATACTTGCTTTTGTTTTCGATATAGAAGTTTTTATTTGATGAATATTGCAAATATTAGCGTCTTCCTATTTGTTAGGTATATATTATGTATGGTGTTGTAAGTTATTATACACAGATGTAATTAATACAATACATTCTTGATTTTTATTTATTTAAGTGTTCTCAGTATATTGGATTGGTTAGGATAAGCGATTATTTCTATTCATTAAATGAAATAAAAAATCTTTTCTACCAAAGTGAAGAATAAGCTTCTTTTCTTGTTTTAAATTAATTTGAGAAAAATTACATGATTTTATTGAGCGAGATTTTACATGTTCACTGTGTAAAAGTAAAATATTATTAAAGATTACATTGTATAAATAGTAATATTTGAAAACGTGTTTCTACAGAATTGAAAACTGTTCGATATGCCTTATTTATTTAAACATAATACAAAAAAAAACATTTAAGCTTACAAGTAAAAAAATTGAAATAAATTCAAATTGAGTTCAAAACAGTTTTATTCACTTCACTGCAATCGTTTCACCCTACTAGGGCTTCATCAGATGATGAATATTATATAATAATAATAATAATAATAATAATAAGCTTACATTGAATAATTCACTGGTAATAAAAAATATAAATCAGAATTTGATTTTGTTGATATTTTAAATTTCACTGACGTGTGAGTATACGATAAAGACAAACGCCCTGCAACCGAAATTATATTAAATTATACAGGGTGTAATAATAGTGATATTCTTCCATATCTCCATTTTTATGCAAAATACAGTAAATATTTAAACACAAAAGTTGTTTAGTTTTACAAAATTTATAACGTAAAGTTATTCTACGACATACAGGGTGTTTAGTTTGTCCGTAACCATCAGAATCTTTACATTTTTAAATGGAATAGCTTACATGTGATCACATTTTTGAATTGGCTGAGAAATTATATGACAACTTTATATAGGATCATATTCAATTATTTTCATTAGTTTACAAGATATTGACATTCGTTTGAAAATTTGACATTTTGCTCTCGTCAGGAATATGCCATTATTTCAGTAACATTATGAAACTTAACATAACGTTAGAAGCATCTCCTATGATGGAAATAAATAGCTGTAGACTTAAATACGTTATACAAAGTGTTCTAGAAATAAGTGTCTTTTCTGAAACAATTGAAATGCGAAAATCCTTTTTTTTCAAATTAAAACATTGTATTTTTATGGGTTAGTTGAAAGCGAAATTTCATTATCTATTAGTTTGAATAAAGCTTGTATGTAGTTACAATTAATGGTTTTTTTCTGTTTTTTCTTGACCTTTTTTTAAGTTTTTGTTTTAAATAGCGGAAGCTTGTGTGTACGTGTAATTTTGACAATTCACATCATCCCAAATTTACAGTGTTTAATATATGACTCATGAATTTTGGAAGTGATCGAAATGACATAACATGACAGTATATTGCCACCGTTTACCTGTCGCTTTAAATACCAACAATTTAATATTCATATAAATACCCAGCCCATATATATTATGAAGGTGCGAAATTCGCTTGAAGGTAGAACTGATATTGTATCAGGAACGCAGCGGGGATTGCATACTCCCGAACATCCTCTCTGTCCATGATAGTACATGCGGACGCTGCCGAACGTAGGAAACCACAATGTGCCAACACTTGCCCTGCTAGCAGTGAATACGTCATGGCTGGATGCACTGCTCGAGTTACCGTTTGAGACTTCTCCGATGAATCAAAATTTGCGCATCAACGACGCTCAATTCGAAGCAGAAACCTGTGCCTCTACTCGACAACCTATCGATGTCTTGCCTCGGTTCACTGGTATCGTAGACGGCGATGCTCGCAGGTCAGTGGCTTTTGTTGCAACACACTTAAAGTCCACTACTTTGCGAACGCCCCCCATACAGTTCGTACAATAAGTACGTCCTCCCAGTCCAAGCTGTCTCGACCTACACGACATACCTGACCCTATAGCGCTGAACACAAGGGCGCCGTCGTTACATTCCATTCTCGCCATGTTCGTTGCACTATCGAGAACGAACGCTTGAGATGGTGCGACGGTGAGATTTCGAGGAGAAATACACCTGGCACGTGCATATTCTTAATCATTCCTAGCTCAAGTTCGCTTAGGTAACGCGAACGACCTTCCATTACTCACAAAGCACGATTACATAGTACCCGTTTGCACTACAGTAAGAACGGCCGGTTTCTCCTACCCGCTTCGGCTTCCAAGCAGATGGAATGTTGCACCTGTCTAAACTGGTTGCATCAAATCGTCTAGAAGAAACCTTTCAATTATTAACATGTGCGTTTGCCTCCTCCTCTTCCTGAACAAATTATAATGTAATTTAAATAGTGTTAAAATGTTATTGTTATGAAATGGATACAAAAAGAAATGTGGAAGAGCTTTAAGATATCTTGGACGATCCAAACTTATACAGGGTGACATAGAAAAAAGTACATTGCATAGTGCCACACAATAGAGGACACTAAAATAAGAAAAAAGTTCCTATGAACATGGGTCCGCAAGACCTTCGGTTAAAAGATACGGGGTGTTGAATTTTTTTAATTTATTTGCAAAAACAATGATTAATTAAAACAAAAAATTAAGTTTTTAGAAGATGTTCAAATTGTTGTCCTTGTACTTCAATACATTTTTCCATTCTTCTTCTTAATGATTGACGGCATCTTTGAAATATGCCTGGGTTATTACGAAATCTATCTGCCGATTCCATAATTCTTATCCACAGTTGTTCTTCATTATGTATTTCTACAGCATAAACTTCATTTTCATAAATCCCCAAAATTACAAATCGAGGGGATTAAGGTCGGCACTACGAGCTGGCGAGGGTACAGGCCCCCTCGACCAATCCACATATTTCCAAATCTCCTGTCCAAATATTCCCTTGCCACTCGAGAAAAGTGAGCTGGCGCCCCATCATGCATGTAATACATTCTTCCAGTAATGACCAATGGGACATCCTCTAATAATGTG
Organism: Holotrichia oblita; assembly: GCA_023690525.1. NCBI lineage: Eukaryota > Metazoa > Arthropoda > Insecta > Coleoptera > Scarabaeidae > Holotrichia > Holotrichia oblita. Next base: position 32,533,511 of record CM043016.1, read on the forward strand.
TTTAAATCATTCTCCAAGAAATTTCGATACAATGCACCTGTCAATAGATTGGGCAATCGAAATGGGCCAATTAAATAATTGTCAATTATACCTGCCCACACATTAATTGAAAACCCATATTGGTGACTTCGAATTACAGTTTGATGAGGATTTTCATCACTCCAATGGTGCATGTTATGTAGCTTCAGTATACCATCACGACTAAAACCAGCTTCGTCAGTAAACAAAATTGATGAAATAATGTTTTGTCTTTGGTTTTGCAACCATTGGCAAAATTGTACACGAGGAACAAAGTCATGTTCCAATAGTGAATGAATTTTTTGGAAATGATATGAGCGAAGAAGTTGTTCTTTGAACATTTGTCTAACTGATTCACGGTTAAGGTTTCGTACCGCTGAACTTGTTTTTCTGGTGCTTGTTCTTGGATTATTTTCTACCATTCGTAAAACAGTTTTTTCGTTTCGCACAGTGCGACGAGTTCTGGAAAGCCCACTATTCAATTTTGGTTTTCTAAAACAGCCATCTTCTCTCAAACGCCTATGCACATAAATAAATGTTCGAACATTAGGAACTTGTCTTAAAGGATATCTTTCTCGATAAATACGTTGAGCTTCGTAAGAATTTGATCTAGCTTCGCCGTAACACATAATCATGTCCCTGTATTCTTCAAAAGTGTAGTGAACCATTTTTGAAAGCAAATTTGAATAATCAGTGAGAAAACCAATGAAAACTTAATCACAAACACAAAATTCCTCAAACAACAATTACATCAGTTTGACAAGTGTCATTATGACACATTATTCAATTGTTATTTTTTGATTAATTAGCGTGCATTGTCGGCTTTCAAATGCATTTGTACTGGAACCATAGATATTCAAAAAAAAACCCAAAAAAAAATAAAATTCAACACCCCGTATCTTTTAACCGAAGGTCTTGCGGACACATGTTCATAGGAATTTTTTTTCTTATTTTAGTGTCCTCTATTGTGTGGCACTATGCAATGTACTTTTTTCTATGTCACCCCGTAGATTAATGAAGGAAATAAAACTAGGTACTACTATTTTGTCTCTCAATAATCCAGTATGCATGATAAACGATTTATAGTACTTACATATTATAATCTTAATTCAACCACCATTAATTATTGCATTTAGTGGTTGGTTACAAGTTATATTAGGTTACATGTACAGATATGAATCGACAAAATCAGCGATTTCAATTTATTTCTAACTGAAGTACCATCCCTTATTAATACCGCTCAATACGCGTCAGCAATCTCGTATTAATACAGCACAATTAAAACGTCAACGAAATCGAGATTAGATCTAACAAACTAACACAAAACCATCTCGGTCATCGTGAAAATGAAATAAAGATAAGTATGCTATGCCACCGGGTTTCAACGACTGTTGTATATCGTCGAGTACCACTGAAACGAATTGTGTAAGTGCGCCAACTGTTACATGTTCCGCGAAGAAGTGGCCTCTATACTTTATTACCGACGGTGGTTGTTATATTCTTTGAACAATGTCGCGTTATACGGTGTTGCGGAACCTCTCAAACGCACGTCTACCACTCAAAACTCTAACTTCAACCCGTATATGGTCAATGAAGTACATACAACGTGAAGATTGTGTGGAACATTAGGTACATTGCATGCATGTGTGTTATCCTCGATGATTTACAGTGCTTAGATATCATTCATATTAATCTAGTCAACTTTTGAGATGCCAGTACAATTGAAGTGAATCCCATGAATTTTTGTTAAACAGGTTGAAAATTAAAAAATATTATTGTACCCCAAGGTTCTAGAGTTTTTGATAAAGATAAAAAGTACATATTATTATTAATTTTGAAATTAATTACTGAGGGAGTGGTATATCATCTGGAAACCACTAGAAAATGGCGCTAGCAACGGTCGCGTAATTAATAAAGATAAAACCATTTGTCGATACCAATTTTACTAATTGGGAATTAAAGTTAAAGTTAGTACCTACCACGTCAAGGTAGGAGTACTAGAAGATGATGGCATAGAAGTGGTAAATTTAGATAGAAAGATGAGTAAACTTTGAAGCTTAATGATACAATAGTATGCAGACAGTCTATTGAAAACAAGAAAGAGTAGGAAGAAAACTCAACAATTAAATCACTAAAAACCTATTTTTAAACTATCTTGAACATATTTAGAAGCTTAGGTACGCAAGAAAAATTGGAGTCCGGTGAACCTAAAGTCCAGGAGCCCTATATAGCACTGGTATTCAGACAGCTCCTAAACTAATTCAGGGGTGGGCATAGGTATCTACAAACCTAAAAATTTTGCAGGCAGAAGTGTATGCCATAGAACAATGTACTCACGAATGTCTGAAACGATGTTGCCAAGGTGCATTCATATATAGTTTTTCAGACAGTCAGTCAGCACTAAAGGGGCCTACACTTTTAAGTCCAAACTAACCTGCGATTGTCTGCTCACCCCCAATGTTGTGGTAAAAAGAAACAAAGTTACACTGATGTGGGTACTAGATCATTGGAGATGTGAAGGCAACGAATCTGCCGTCGGTCTTGCAAAGAAAGGTGCGCCGTTCAAATATATTGGACCAGAGTCATTCTGTGAACTCACCAAAAACCATATAAGAGCTCATCTCCAACAGTGGGAAAGTGAACAAAACATCTCGCACTGGACCAACATTCCAAAACTAAGACAATCAAGAAACAGTTTATTACTTTTTCAACCAACTAACCTAATGTCTGCTGGATCTCAACAGCCTCAACACACCTCATCACCATCACGGCTTTACTCACTGGCCACTGGCCCCTGAGGTATCACCTGAAAAAAGTGGGGTAGGTGGACTGTGATAAATGCCGATTCTGTTCTGAGCACAATGAGACGAGAGAGCACGTTATGTGCAACTGCAAGGCGGTGGCCAGACAAAGGCACCACTACCTCGAACAGACGCACGTCGAACCGGCTGATAACCACCAAGAAAATTCCAAACTTCTTCAGAAGTCTGAAGATCTTATAGGTCGGAGTGAAGAGAAACAGCATTCAATCCAAAATACCACCTCACACCTATCATCGCATTCAATCACTGGATGCATCATTCTTTGGTCTTCTGAAAACGGCGTATTGTTCCGAAGGTGACAAATTTTGAGAAAGCATATAGGGGAAAAGATATGAGCTTCTGAAATAGCATAGCTTTTTAACAATAATTTTAGTAGAGAAGCGACACTTGAAATTGCCGCAGTAAAAAAACTTTCAGAATAATACAGATAAATCAGGAAACCTTTTTCAGAAAAAATAGATGTCGACTGAAGACGCATGAACCTTTCAGTACTCTAGAGCAAGGAATGGAAAGTTTACAAAGCAAAATCTCTCTATACAGAACCGCATTATTTGTAGAATTACCGGAATCTATCCCTGTATCATACAATAGATTGCACAGAAAATTAGATCATGTATTGTGACAGGTTGTTTAACTTCTGCAAATATAACAGCTCGTTCCAGAGCATGAATTCTTGAAAAAAATAGAAAAAGAATCTTAGTATTTGCTTTGAAGACTGTTCAAGAAAAGACGAATTCCATAGGACACCAATGTTAATAGAAAATGGAGAATCTACTACTAACCTCACTTTGGTTACCAATAACAGTTAGTTCAACAGGTTTAGAAAACACAGTTGTCAATCTTTTGCCAGACGAACACTTCGGGTTTCGAGAGGCTTTATCGTCAGTCTTCAGGTTCTAGGCGCTTTGGAGGCGCCATTCTACTGGTACGTTCGATTCGATTTAGCATTGCCATTTAAAATGGGCGGTCTTGGCATCTCTCCCAATATGATCTCCGTCATTAGATAGTATCTCTTCGTCAGGACATTTTGCATGAAGCATTCTAGTGAACACTCAACCATTGCACGAATTCGAGCTGGTGTCCCTCAGGGCTCACTTCTGGGTCCAGAACCTTTTATACTATTTACAAGCGACATCCGGGTCTCTCCGAGTACACAACTTTCAATATACGCGAACGACGCCGACGTATTTAATACGTCTAGAAACGACTAACTGAGCATAAGGAGGTGACAAAGGTGTTGACCACTCCACTTTTTCCTGAAGTACAATTCCTCATTCTCACAAATCTCGGTAGAGGGTCAGATGTTGCCCTGGCTATAGTACTCAACGCAAAGTTGACGTTCGGTCATAATTACACAATGATAACGTCTAAATTCTTAAGGGCTCTAACTTCCTTCCTATACTCGAAAAGCTTACTCAGTTTGAGTATTAAAATGATGATCTCGCTTATCTGGTTCAGACCGCTAAATCGCAAGTTAAGAGGCTCAACGTTCTGCAAAACAGGGTGCTGCTCATATCATCATTAATACAGTCTGATTTATCAGCAACGATCAACTCCATAGAGATATCGGTATTCCAACAATGAAGAAAAATGCGATTACGCTGGCCAGAGACACCCTGAAGATGATTGCTCGGTTGGGAAATCCGTTGTTTCTGTATCTTGGGTAAATGGCCGCTAAGAACGGACCTGATATGGACGACAACGCTACGTTTACCGCGAATCCTGTGGTCAGATGAAGTCGCTAGGAGAGACTAGGAGCTTCGAGGACGCATAAAGAACCAGCCTTAGGGGAACATGAAGACCTCAGGAAACGCATTTCATGAACATACAAGCAGAGAAGGCATCTGTTGATAGTGCTGTTAGATTTTGTCCAAAAATTCTTTTATTTCAAAAATGAGCAATTTCTTCTGGTTTCAAGATAGCGTTAATAATTATTTACGTCTCTAACGCTTTAGATGATCCGTTGTTAGTTCAAATCCCTCAATATCGTGCGATGAAATTCTTAACTAGAGGAATATAACCTCTTATAAAGATGCTTGCAAAGCTATACGGACTCCTAAGATAAATTTTGTGGGGTTACAATAAGCCGTTTAGATCCCAACATGATTGTGCGTCAGTCAATCTATACAGTGGTTCCCAAACTATTTTGTGCCGTAGATCCCTTTGCCATGTTTTTCAGTTTTTGGGTAGACCCCACTTACCTGATATTGATTTTGTAAATTTCTAACTGTAGTGGGTTTAATGTTAAAAACACATGTTAAGTTTTATACATTTATTAATTGAATTTAAATTAAAACTATTCATAATAAAATTTTGTATCTGTTTATAAAATATACCTAACATAAAATGAACTAAGCAATAAGTAAATGTTTTTAGTGAGAAGGATGAACCTGATCTTTAATAATAAATTATCAACATTTGGCGTCAATTTTTGTCAAGGTTTAATTTTAAATCTCCTCGGCTATGATGTCCAGTTTGTTCCTTTTTTTTTTGTTGGGAATTGGTAATAGCGCTGAACCGTCTTTCCACTAAAGACGATGGAAAGGAAATTAAAAATTTCCTCGCGCTATATTCCATAATACGGGATAAGTAACGGGTATGTTGTTTTGCAGCCAGAATTGCTGATATCCGTTTTTTCTAAACTGAACCCTTAAGTTTTTCGTTTGTACTTAGTTCAGTCAGTTCCTCTTGTATTATATCGTTTCTTCTGTCCCCATATGGGTTAATTATCCACGGTGGTAATACCATTAGTCAAAACATCCTCAAACCTAGTTTCAAAATCTAGATAAGAGGGCTTTTAAATGTTGAACGTAGGTTGAAACATTATTCATCCTGGCAGTTTGTCTGTGACAAATTGGGGAGAACTGGGAAAATTCGCCCCGTCAATATTTTTGCTACATTAGTTTAACTTTTGGTAAGAAACGCTGATAAGATAAGGACTTTTAATCAAATTTAGACTGTCGCCCTGTAACTACAAATTAACCATATTAAATTTTGTAAACCAAATCTGTTAAATAGGCGATGTCTATTGTTTTCCCCTTCAATAAATTGTCTTTTAAAATTTTATCTTGAGTAACCAGAAATTCTAAAAATAGTCTCAAAAAGTGCAAAAAAAATCTTGTCAAACATAACCCTTACGATGTTTCAAACGTACTTCAGTGTGAAGGAGTTCTGATGGAAGTGTCATTTTTCTTCACAACAACTGCAAATAACCATGAATTCAATGCGTTGCTTCGAATTCGGTTTACTGCATCAACATTAATTGAAGATTCACAATCTAACACTCAAATTTTTTGCAACTAAATGTTGTCGATGGATGACGCAATGGATGACAAAATGTGTCGGGGGTGTTAGCAAACCCCTGACACATTTTGTTTTTTAAACTCGCTTATAAATCCAAAATAACGTCCAACCATGGCAGGTGCTCCATCTGTAGCTACTGATATTATATTTGATAAGGGGATTGCTTTTTCAATGAAGTAATCCTTCAAAACATGAAATATTGATTCACCTTTAGTGTCGGTTGTCAAAGTTCTTGCGAAGAGCAGTTCTTCGTAGATTTCTTGATTCATAATAAAACGAACATATGTCAATAATAATGCTGCATTACCAGTTAAAGTTGACTCGTCCGGTTGTATAGAGAAATGGGTCGTTTGCAAATAAATACACAAAGAA